>OZ038314.1:6411342-6418842 GCA_964035775.1 Osedax frankpressi
TCAATTTCAAACGTGGAGTAATAATTGAATACCCTATTTATCATTTTAAATTTTAAATTAAGCAATGTTTCATTGAACATTTTATATTTATATTAATATTTACAATAAATATATCTATTTTATATTAACCACTGTAATGATCATAATTATGTAACATAATATTCACGAATATCATATTAATGTTATATACAAATATGCCTTAACACATTTTTATAAAGACTAAAATAAAGTTTATATTATTGTTTTTGTGTTGAGCTAATAATTATGCATTTTCAATATAAATTAACCCATCAATATAAGTTAATATTAATGTTGTGATATTTTGAAAACAAATATGATAGGTCTTAGTTTTAAAATAACAATGACAATATATATAAATCAGTTCAACAAGGAAAATGTTATGTAATCATTAAATAAATAGAAATTGAGAATACCAAAATACCAAAAGTTGCCCAAATTAAAAAATCTACTAGTTCTCTCTTTATTAGAATAAACCATTAAATCTCAAATGTTTTATTTATTAATATGAAATGAATTAAATATAAATGACAATTAAATTTAATAAAATATATAAAATATTGAATATTTTGAATAATAATAAATATTCAAAATTTTTTTAGAAAAGTACAGTGTCCTAAAAATATAATATTGATAAGCCTAAAAATAAACCCCATTTTAAGATTCTTTCTAAAAATGTTTACCAGTCTGTAAGTTTATAAGTAATAATAACAGTACACAATTTGGGTTTAAATTTTGAAATAATATAATTTTACTATTTGAGTTTTTATTTAGTATATTTTCATATATCTTGGAGTTATATTTTCTTTAAGTTAATATAGTCTTATTAATAGATGATACAATCGATACTTCAATTTACTTTTTTAAATGTTTCATGATTATATTTTATAGAATAAAATTAGTTTTCAAACCCCAATTGGTGAAATTGAATAAAATCTAGTGTATTTTTTTTATAATAATAAAGCTAATATTATAATATGTATATAATATATATATTAATCAACATTGTACTTGATAATGTATTTAATCATATTATGGTATATTAATTTTGTATTTATTTATAATTCATTTGTAATGTAGCAATTAACATATATGCCTTTGCCACCTTTATATGTAATATGGTTTTAAGATCGGATTACTAGATTGTACTGTGTATAATATCCAGGCACATATATAAATAGGATTGCATTTCCACACAGTTATTGCATTTCTCAAATTTAATTTCCCAATAAAATAATCATCAATTCTTTCATTTTCATTGGTTAACTAATGTAATAGTGTACCATTATAACCATAACTACCATTCTTTGAATATGTATTAGATTGTTATTGTTTAATTTAAAACTCTATTATATTCGGTATATTTTTGTGGTAATTATAAAGATATATGAATAATTGATCACATTAAAATTATACTGTATTTAATTGAATTTGTATTTTTATTATATCATTAGATCAAACCATTCTTTAGAATATAATGTACAGTCATTAGAATATATTTATTCCAATTTCGTAAAAAGATTTTTGCTAAGCTAATCATTATATCTACACCTATATAAAACTAGTATTCTAGTTTCATATTGTGTATATCTATTTAATCCGCATTTCATTTTCTAATAAATAACCTAAGTAATAATCACAAACAAATTAGATAGTTAATTAGGTTTAATGAAATAGCCACCTTTAATAAACTATAACAATGTACACCTACTCCGTGTAATATATTTTATTAGTAGTAATATCTATAAATTCAAACGCATACTTATATATATACAATGAAACACATGCTACCATCCTCTCTCCATCCCTTGTTTTTCTTAATATAGTGGTAATTATTTTTCTGGGATTTCTATTTCTATGCATTATATAACACGTTTTTCGTGAAATTTAATATGAACAAAATCATTTGCCATATAAATATTACATCATATTCCTTCTCGCCCATCATACTCACTCAGATTGCAACTCCCTCACACTTATAGACCTCAAGGCTTCTTATAAAGTTACTCATGTATTCACCTCTTAATTACTCCCTTATCCACATCTTAATGAAACTATAAAGCTCCCGTTTCTAACTGATTCATTAATTTATATTTACTTCTTATTCACTAAAAGTTGTGTAGACTTTCAAATGTTCTCAGTCTATAATATATACTGTATATTTAATAGTATATATTATAAATATACAGTATTTTTTCCAATTGTACTTTCTTCCTTTTCTTGTAAACTAATTTTCACAGAAAATCTTAATATATCATACAGATATACCTCTATTTATAATATTTATAAACTCAATGATAAAATATTTCCTATGAAAACAAAAATTTAAATGAATTTGTATGAAATAAATTGAATATTTATTTATTTTCATTAACATATATGCTTTTTTATTTGAACTAGTTGATTATTTTAGTCTACCTTGCATATTTTATAATCAATTATCATAAATAATATTAATTTATATTTAATTAATCGTTATAAATTAATCCTAAAACAAAATATAGAATATCTATACATTTACAGATGAACACCTATTTATAGCCATACGATTTATATATATTTAGGATATAATTCTATATTTATTGACATTATGATATAATTATAATCTAATCTTGTTAATTAGTTCTTCTATATTACATAATTTATTATAAGTATCAATGTGTCATTATTAATTAGTATTACTATCATATCTATGATACAACTATTCATTATGTCATTATATTATCTATTTATTTGTATCAAATAAATATGAATATTATTTGTATGCTAATTTCAATGTTACTTTTATTATCAAATGTTAACAACATTGATTTTATCTTTATCTCACTTGACACCATATCCTCTAGAATCTTTCATTGAATAATTTATTTCATTCCGGTGTTCAATATAGATATGCATATATATACATACACATATATATATATACATACACATATGCATATATATATATATACATACACATATATATACATATACATATGCATATATATATATATACATACACACACATATATATATATACATATATATATTATGTTTGCTGGTATTAATCTTATAACACAATCTATGGTTATGGAAATTCTTATCTTTTGGGTTTTAATGAAATTTTCATTTACCTGATATGAAAATATTATTCTTAGCTATTATAATATAATATAATATAATAAATATTCATATACTTGAATATATTTTATTGTTAGACTGAAGATAATTTTATAAACAAAAAATGCTGGTATTTATTTATATAGTATTATGTATAGTATTATTATGTAGTAAATGATTTAAGATATAAATATATTTTATTTACACATGCATATAATATATAATATATATTTATATGCCATATGCATTTATTTTATTTATTATTGTCATTATTTTTACCATGAAATGATTTGTTTGATTATTATCTCTAAGAAAGGTAATTAATAAATTCTCAACCATGCATGCAGTTGACAATTGATGTATACTATATATAATAATATTTTTGTATCATAATGATTATAATTCCATTTTCTATTCAATATTTCATCTAGTGTTACAATAAGTATTCCAAAAAAGAATAATGAAGTGTTAATAATGTATAACAAATTAATAAGTAATTGTTAAATATTTCTATTTTGATATAAGAAATGCCAGATATTTATAGCCAGAGTCTTTCAAATTTGTATTAAAATATTTTTCAAACTATATTTCAAATTTACCTAATATTTATATCAATTTTTACAATGTAATACATACAAGTTTTATCCATTTTGTAAATTCTTCAAAACTCTATTCGGTGTAGGGTTGAGTTTGATTTTTAATCGACGCACCGCTATTTCTAAATACAAAAAGATAGAAGTTAGAATGCAGTAGGGAAGAATGAACCCTTGTTCATCCCCAGATATGTAAATCATCTTTCAGGTACTTATAATAACAGATACGTTAATACAATACATTTTGATCTTTTATACAAATGTCAATACATATATATAATATAATACGTATAAATGGATTATTAAAATTCAGAAGTTGCAATCCATCATTATACTTCTTAATTTCAAACCTATATTGTGCATGTAATCGTATGCAATATATTCACTGTTTACGTTATTGGTCACTATTAATGTGATCCACTAATAAAGCGAGTGTGGGTGAACATAAGAACGATGGTCTACGAGTGTTTGTGACAGTATAACCCTCGGAGCATACAGTGGATTAAGACGAGTAGGTACCTCTAGCCACATTAGCACCACTTCGAAGATTACCTCTATAACCCGGCCAACGTAAGCCTTTCATCATCTAATAGGCCGTACTTATTCTATTAATGTCATTATTTATGAATGTAAACAATGCGTATAGCGAGTGTATCCGCAAAGCGTGCTTATACAGAAAACACTTGTGGATTTTAATGAAATAGACGCTATACCGTAACATTGAAATATGACGAGTATCTAGTTGATATCGGAAAGTAGGTTTATTTCTACAAATTCAATTGAATCGATATTCGAAGTTGCCGTAACTAATATAGATTGATGGCCTATCCGACTGAATGTAACTGAATATAATGCCTTCGTAGTCATTCAACGCTGTCATTACATTCAGTCATTACACGCAGTCATTACATTCAGTCATTACACGCAGTCATTACACGCAGTCATTACACGCAGTCATTGTATGTAGTTAGCACGGGTAGTCATTACACGCAGTCATTATACTTTGAATCGCGAGGCGCCCATGTTTTAATTGTAAAGCACCTATTACAAACATTGTTTGCGTTTGACGAGTAACCAATCTCTCGTCTGGGTAATGTGCGACGTATTTCAATATTTTACTCTAATTCATCGTCCACTAGACGTCGTCAAATACTCGCCGAATTTATAATTGCTTCACGAGCATCAATTAAAAACTACGTTTACCATTTACTACATTACATACACAGAATTCAAACCCCTAAATGAAATTATGTTTACCGCATTGAATCAATAGTTCTTTGAGAAACTATTTATTACTCTCCCTCTCCCTCTCCCTCTCCCTCTCCCTCTCCCTCTCCCTCTCCCTCTCCCTCTCCCTCTCCCTCTCCCTCTCCCTCTCCCTCTCCCTCTCCCTCTCCCTCTCCCTCTCCCTCTCCCTCTCCCTCTCCCTCTCCCTCTCCCTCTCCCTCTCCCTCTCCCTCTCCCTCTCCCTCTCCCTCTCCCTCTCCCTCTCCCTCTCCCTCTCCCTCTCCCTCTCCCTCTCCCTCTCCCTCTCCCTCTCCCTCTCCCTCTCCCTCTCCCTCTCCCTCTCCCTCTCCCTCTCCCTCTCCCTCTCCCTCTCCCTCTCCCTCTCCCTCTCCCTCTCCCTCTCCCTCTCCCTCTCCCTCTCCCTCTCCCTCTCCCTCTCCCTCTCCCTCTCCCTCTCCCTCTCCCTCTCCCTCTCCCTCTCCCTCTCCCTCTCCCTCTCCCTCTCCCTCTCCCTCTCACTCTCACTCTCACTCTCACTCTCACTCTCACTCTCACTCTCCCTCTCCCTCTCCCACTCCCTCTCCCTCTCCCACTCCCTCTCCCTCTCCTTCTCCTTCTCCCTCTCCCTCTCCCCTCCCTCTCCCACTCCCACTCTATCTCCCTCTTTAATTCCTCTTTAATTATCTCTTTACATTTTGTTATCTATCTCACTATTTTGATCTCTCATTCTCTATTATATGTATTGCTTGTATCATCAGCCTGAACTCAACCCCTGTATACTTTTCAATATCAAATTTGCTGGCTAGTATATAGACTTCCTGCATAGCTGCAGAGTATCCACCATTGATATAGCAATAAGAAAATTTTAAAATATGAGTAAGAAATAGTAATTTATCTTGACCTCTATATAATAGGCAAATAATATGAATATATCAATATTAATAATTGTTTTGATTATTGTGTTTGCTCCAAACCACTTATAATCGACCCGAGTATAACTATGGTTAAATTATTAAGAATGAATAAACACAATTCGTTGAGCTATACCAGAAATGTAATTATTCCGATTGAATACCGTACAGGAAGAGTTTGCATTTGATTATAATCGAGGCATAAGCCATTTAAGATCGTAAGTATTTCATTGTTTACTTAACGGTGTAGAAATATCAACTTATTACATCATCACTTTACAGTTTGATCAGTATATCGGTATGTCATTTTATTAATTATTTCAAGCCTTCTTTTCTTTCTGTATATTGTAAATATGTGTGTGTTTGTCAAAGAATTATTTCTTTTTGCACTCAGGTATATCTGTATATCTTATTGAAGTGTTGTTTAGTGTTTATTTAATTATCATATCGTTATATAATCATATACATAGCTATAATCCAATATATATTTTCATTCTATTCCCATATTAAACTATATATATATATATATATATATATATATATATATATACACATATATATATATATATATACACACATATATATATATATATATATATATATATATAATTGTAGATAGGTTTTATATTTTCGAATTAAAATATATATTTAATTTTAGTTTTTATCTTCTGATAAGATAACTATATTACATTACAAAAAAGAAAATTAGACGCATGCAAACTTATATAAAACTATAATATTTATATAATCTATATCTAATATACAACCAGCACATGTTCTTATTTTGAAAACAAATACACACTATACACCATCTAATATAGAGTCTAAATTAGAAGACATACAGATATATACACTTACTGATGTATGTTTACAACATCCTAGTATATATAACTCGTAGTCGTTGATATTCTAGTATTAGTGGCTCGGAGTGTTGGTAGAGCACTGTACTACTGCCTCCCCCGCTTGTAACTCACACACCCACACTGACGCACACTGACACACACTGACGCACACTGACGCACACTGACGCACACAGACGCACACATATGCACACAGACGCACACAGACGCACACAGACGCATACAAATACCCCCAATAACACGTACACGTACATGCGCAATGACACGCACACAAACGCGCACACAAACACTCCTACAAACGCACGCACACACAAAAACACGCGCACAAACATTCCCACAAACGCACACACACATACTCCCACAAACGCACACACAAACTGCCACAAACGCACACGCACACACAAACACACATTCCCACAAACGCACACACACACTCCCACAAATGTACACACACACACGCACACAAACATTCCCACAAACGCACACACACACTACCACAAACGCACACACAAACGCACACGCACGCACACACACACTCCCACAAACGCACACACAAACTGCCACTCTTCTGATAACACATTTCCATGCATGGAGAATTAATCAATATTACATTTTCTCCCATGCGGCATCTGTGTCAAATACATATATGATTCATTTATATACATGTTGAATGCATATATATGTAGTGTGTATTGTATTTATTGTATTGTTAAAGGTTGCTGATCTTAGCCTATTATGAATACAAACCACTAGAAACAGACACTATCATCAAGATGATGTTTAATAGGT
>OZ038314.1:6426342-6461150 GCA_964035775.1 Osedax frankpressi
ACCATCACCATTACCATCACCATTACCATCACCATTACCATCACCATTATCATTACCACCATTTCTCATATTTACATAACGACACCACCTTCATAACCATACACAGTAACAGCATTAAAACGAGTCTGTGTTTCATTGGCTCTAATTGGGCATATCTAATAACATACAGACAATCCAATACGATACACAATGCAATACCTTAGTGACCCGGTGGCATCCCACCCATTGATTGCCAGACCATTGTTGACTTAATTGCATAATACTCGTATATGTGACCTCACTTGTATGTGTGTCCAGTGTATAGATGCTAATTGCTAATCCCAGCATGCCTCCTGTTATACTTCTAAAGGTGGCACTAGTGTTTTAGTTTGTGAATAGTCATTAATTGCAAAAAAACTCTGAAATCTATTCCCGAAATATTTATTTCCTTCTTCGATAATTCTCATTCCCAACTTATTGTAACTAACTTTGTATTTATATTAATGTCATAATTGTATAATTGTATGCAATTTCTATTTATTTGGTTTATTTAGAAATATTTCATTCAAAATGATCTATCAATATTTATTTGCAATTTATAATTAAACTCAAGTATTTGTATCCAGAATTTGCATAATTTTCAGCTAACTTTAAAAAAACCATCGATGTCATTTTTAGTTTTTATTAAAAGTGAAAATATTAATTATTTGCATTATATATATTATGTTTATTTTGATTTATAAGAATGTATAATAGTTACATCATCCAGTCACTCGGGTTCCTAGGTTTGATTGAACTAGCGGTTAGTCATTATTGGTCAGTGGTCAATTGTACGATTGACCTAAATTCCTATACCAGTTCTGTGAGTGTTATTACAGACTCACTCATTACTGATCAATACATTGCTAATCAATGCATAAAATATGTTTATTGGACATACATTAGTTATGATAAGAAGATGTTGTATGCATTTATCTGCCATGTAAGAATATATCGAATGTAGTTTCAATTTATTAACATAGTTTATGTTCTATTTATATAGCATTTGTTTATCGTTGAGTTTTCTGACTTGTTTTAAAAATATATTAAAATATTCAATTTCATTATTAACAAATTTGAAAATAATGTTCTTTATCTACAAATTCTACTTTTGCAATATATTATTTTTATCTTGCAAATATTGAATTAATAACAAAATAATTAATCGGATTCGTCGATTAATTATTTTAATCGCATGGAATTATATATTTTGTGTAAAATGGTTTAATTATTTCATTTGTTCCATATCTTGTGAAATGCTTTATAAGTCCCTATGATCTCATGTATTTACGATAGCCAATAAATGTATGTATCTTTGCAATAAAACTGATATAAGTGTCTTCGAAAGCTAAACAGCACATACTAAATTATATTTATGTGATGCATGCCTCTATATATCTATTATTTATGTTCTCTCTGTATTTTTTGTGTATAAGTCATTATTTCTACAAATATTTAAAATCTAATATATATATATTTATATTTGTATATACAAATATAGTTTTAATTTTAAACAATAATGATATAGAATTACAAATAATATTTGATCTATTATCAAATTTAATGTTTCGGTTACAGAAAAAATAAACATATATTTATCTCATTAGATTTAAACTTCAAAAAATAAGAATTGAATAAAACACTTATACATAGTGCTTCACACACCATTGTTTAAACATTACATAACTATATCATAAATACATACGAATGTATATCTTACCAGACTACTCATACATCATAAAGAGGATAGTAGTACAATAAAGTATATATATTATACACACGGAGTGGGTCTGGCAGATGCAACTACCTATTTCGTATTGCCGTATGTGACTAGATACACTCCACTGTATACACTACACATACACTGCCTCACTCACACTTATGCTTCCATACCATAGCCCCAGATACGAGGTACCTACTCTATACTGTAGCCAAATGCCCCCATACAGCTGTACACATTATCCATGTTACACTTTGTATACATGTATTCCATAAACATATATATCATATGCAACTTATTATATACAAGTGTTATATATATATATATATATATAGATATATATATATATATATATATATACACATCAATTTATTGTACTCAATACTTATCATACACTTTATATTATTCCATATATTCAGATCTTATTTAAAATAATATAGGAAAAAGATATAACTAATAATTATTTGTAATGTTTATAAATTTGTATCTATATCAAATTAGCTGCAGATAATACATTTATTTATATATTTAAGAAATTGTTTTTAGAATATGATTCAATATTTATATTGATTTTTAAAAATTATAATATTTTATAATTATCTCATTTAAATTATAAAGTTTGAATTATTAGTTAATATATTTAATTAATTCAAACAAATACTCAATCTGTGTTAGTAAATGTTAATTTGTTGATAGTGTAATTGGCAGTTATTAAATGTTAATTTGTTACTTTTTAATTTGAATTACTGCTGGATATTAAACAACCAAACTCTACTGATAGCATTGCTGAGTTATTTACTTAAAATCAAATATTTTGTAATGTTCCAACTGCTTTACACATGTTCAGACTAGCTAGTCTCAAGGTACTTTACATGCAGTAACTCATAGAATGCTAAAAAGTGCCTGGATTTGGTAATTATGCAAACATTACATAATTGTACTTCTTACTTTTTGTATATATAATTGTATATGAGATTAATAATCTCTGATTATGAAATAATCTGTATCAACACAAATATTAAAATATTAATATTTATAAGGATGATATGAATATTAAATATATAGAGGGATATAATAACAAATTAACTTACTATAAGTATAACTAAAATTTATAACATCCTTATAAACTTGATATACTTAATAGCAAAATGTTTCTGGAAAATGTAAAATCTATTTCTGTTCCAATAAAATTTTACGAAAGTTAATTTGAATTCATATTTTGATAATTATTATTTCAAATTGTTTTCAACCATATTCTATTAACCTAAACAAATGAACGCATTACGACCTCGACCTTTCTTTCAGGAGTGCAACATCCTCCTCGGACTTCTCCTTCGACTTCTCCTCCTACCTCTCCGTGGCCGCCACCTATGACCACATGTTCTCCGTCGTGTGAATGACCCGATATGGCTAAACCCTTTGATTTCCAATGGAGAACTCCCATACCACAGGTTTGGGAACGTCAGTTTGGGGACATCAGTTTGGGGACATCAGTTTGGGGACAACAGTTTGGGGACAACAGTTTGGGGACATCAGTTTGGGGACATCAGTTTGGGGACATCAGTTTGGGTACATCAGTTTGGGTACATCAGTTTGGGGACATCAGTTTGGGGACATCAGTTTGGGTACATCAGTTTGGGGACATCAGTTTGGGGACATCAGTTTGGGGACATCAGTTTGGGGACATCAGTTTGGGGACATCAGTTTGGGTACATCAGTTTGGGTACATCAGTTTGGGGACATCAGTTTGGGGACATCAGTTTGGGTACATCAGTTTGGGGACATCAGTTTGTGTAACGGGGATGTCTACCTGAATTATCATTATTGTATGCTTTCTATTATTAGTTTTCAATTTTTAATCCATCATAAATGGATATTTAGCAATTTTTATATGACTAAATATCAATCATTTTGTATTAATAATATATTATATCCCTTTTATATGAAATTAAACTATTCTATCAAAATAATATATAGATCGCATATGACAATTTGTAAGTAAAAAATAACAATGTGTATATTGTTAATTATTATGATTATATTTATCAAATTTAATATATGATTTTATAAAATAGGTGAGTAAATGAATTGAGGCAATAATTGAGTGGTTTTTAGTAATATTTTATAAGTCTGAAAAACTGTTTATTTCAATGTGTATGAAAAACAACATTTCTTTCCAACAAGTCTATTCATTACGTGGTCGTTTTCGTACTTGAATTTTATTGTTGTCGATAATCTATTATTTGTTGTAATGGATTTGAGTTGTTTTCAATTTTAAACAATTGGCCCATATATTATTTATTAATTAAATGACACTAATGTCATTTTATCGGTAATCGCTTTGTTGAAATAATAGATTTTTTTCTTGGCTGAAATTTAGTTTATATTTTATGATTTTCGGCCAATACATTTAATATAATTTATTTAATTCAATCGCTAACTATTTTAGTTTATGAATATTTCACATAACAGTTTATAGTAAATAAAGTGTATTTACGTAGCAATCTTATATAGATTTCTAACAATAAATTACATCATTATATAATGTGTCAATCATTATTTTTCATAATTCAGATCAATAAAAAATCATTAAAAGTATGCAGTAAATATACATTTATTAAATCATTATTAATACAAGATTTCGTGTATTGATTATAATGATCGAAGGTCAGTTTAATCTCAAATTCATGCCAAAGTTAATTTTCCTAACTTTGTCGAGGCGTTTTTGATATCAACTTCTTTGTGTGATTATGAGTAATGAGTGGTATTGTTCGCGCCACAATTATAATAATATCCTACCTATGACGTAGTTCTGCAACTAGTCCACGGCAAACCTAGTTACGGACCCACCGAAATAGCATTCAATAACACCTGACCACTACTTATCCATATTCGTAGAACCTCCTACGCGAATTACAAGTGGATTCATATTATTATTAGCATGGAGACTACGTTTCATTTATGTAATCGCGATTACATTAATGAAATACTACTAACAAATTACTAATGCATATATATCATTAACATAGTCATATAGGCGATATTTCATCCTCTACAGTTGAGCATAGAGAGAGTGAGTGTGCATCATGTACACAATACTTAATAGATATGCTTAGCATAGTGCAATGTATATATTTACATAATACACACATACTTACGAATACTCTTACATACTCTTACATAATACACACATACTCTCAAATACTCTTACATACTCTTACATACTCTCACATACTCTCACATACTCTTACATACTCTTACATACTCTTACATACTCTCACATACTCTCACATACTCTTACATACTCTCACATACTCTTACATAATACACACATACTCTCAAATACTCTTACATACTCTCACATACTCTTACATAATACACACATACTCTCACATACTCTCACATACTCTTACATAATACACACATACTCTCAAATACTCTTACATACTCTTACATAATACACACATACTCTCAAATACTCTTACATACTCTCACATACTCTCACTCACTCTCACATACTCTCACATACTCTCAAATACTCTTACATAATACACACATACTCTCAAATACTCTTACATAATACACACATACTCTCAAATACTCTTACATACTCTCACATACTCTCACTTACTCTCACATACTCTCACATACTCTCACATACTCTTACATAATACACACATAATCTCAAATACTCTTACATACTCTTACATAATATACACATACTCTCAAATACTCTTACATACTCTCACATACTCTCACTTACTCTCACATACTCTCACATACTCTCACATACTCTTACATAATACACATATAATCTCAAATACTCTTACATACTCTTACATAATACACACATACTCTCAAATACTCTTACATACTCTCACATACTCTCACTTACTCTCACATACTCTCACATACTCTCACATACTCTCACATACTCTTACATAATACACACATACTCTCAAATACTCTTACATACTCTTACATAATACACACATACTCTCAAATACTCTCACATACTCTCACATACTCTCACTTACTCTTACATACTCTCAAATACTCTCACATACTTTTACATAATACACACATACTCATACATACTCTCACATACTCTCACATACTCTCACATACTCTTACATACTCTCATATACTCTTACATAATACACACATACTCTTACATACTCTCACTTACTCTCAAATACTCTTACATACTCTTACATACTCTCACATACTCTTACATAATACACACATACTCTCAAATACTCTTACATACTCTTACATAATACACACATACTCTCAAATACTCTTACATACTCTCACATACTCTCACATACTCTCACATACTCTCACATACTCTCACATACTCTTACATAATACACACATACTCTTACATACTATCACTTACTCTCAAATACTCTCACATACTCTTACATACTCTCACTTACTCTCAAATACTCTCACATACTCTTACATACTCTCACATACTCTCACATACTCTCAAATACTCTTACATACTCTCACATACTCTCACATACTCTCACATACTCTCACTTACTCTCAAATACTCTCACATACTCTCACATACTCTCACATACTCTTACATACTCTCACATACTCTCACATACTCTCACATACTCTCAAATACTCTTACATACTCTCACATACTCTCACATACTCTCACATACTCTCACTTACTCTCAAATACTCTCATATACTCTCACATACTCTCACATACTCTCACATACTCTCACATACTCTCACTTACTCTCAAATACTCTCATATACTCTCACATACTCTCACATACTCTCACATACTCTCACATACTCTCACATACTCTCACATATTCTCACATACTCTCACATACTCTCACATACTCTCACATACTCTCAAATACTCTCAAATACTCTCACATACTCTCACATACTCTCACATACAGACATTATTGGATGGAGAATACTTTGATCGCTGGGAAGAGGTTTGTAATCCACTTATGGTATATTGGACCTCACAAATAAGTGAATGCAAATATATTGTAACTTTCAAAATACTTAATAAATGTGAATTAGAGTGGAATCTAAATATCTACATATATTATGTTTATATATTAATATTATATATTAATTTATATATATTTATTATTTTAATTTTTCAATAGATTCAATATAATTTATACATTTTAATTAAAATAAAATCAAATATAGAACTACAAAAATTAAAACCACATTATGTAACATATTATATTTATAAATTTTATTATCACTAAACCTAATAAATAATTTAATAATAATAATAAAATATGATATATTATAATAGAATTATATAAGTATCTAATGCATTACATGTTATTTTATAAATCTTGTTCACACTCTGTTTTATTGTTTACAATATGACAATTTATTGCTTACCATTGAAAATTCAAAGGCCTCCATATCCTTATGGATAGAGGATAGTCCCTCGATGATACAATCTCACATAATATATCATTATGGTCTAGAATTTATTTAAAAATATCTTTCTATTGTTTTATTACAAACCTATTACCAATTAATTCATACGTTAATAATTCATTATTTGCCTTTTAGATAGAACAACTCATAGAATATAAAACATATTACACATTTATTAATTCCCCTTTATTCCAAAAGATAGATTCCACCATTTCTCCCCTCTAATCTCTTACATATTACCCAATGTCTCCGATGTGACTGAAACCATTTCAACTAGGAAACCGGAGTATTTGAACCAAATTGTCTACTGAAAGTCGACGAAAATGGTTTCTTCGTCTATTGGAAGAGCGAAGACCGGGTTTGAATTTAAGATTGCAATCGGTAATGACTTCCGTTAAGATTTTCATCCTGGTCTATACTATTTAATTATTATCCGCGTACACTCTGCGAATATAGCTAACACCTTTGTTGTGTATAATCTCTTTTGATAATCTAATTAATTACTAGTTGTATATACAAAGTGTACTCTATACAAATATTACCTATTCTTGTATAGTGGTTTTTTTATGATATACCGGTAACGAAAAATTATATATAGAAATCAAAATATATTATTTTCCCTATATTGTTATATTGTTATATGTAAATTGTGATTTCTGATGTTTACCGTAAACTCATCTAGGAAGGTCAAGTGATAGAATGCTCACAGATCAGCGACATCCGATCCAGCATCCCTCCCAAGGTTACTTTTTGACGCCCGCCTACTTTTCTATTATACACTCTCTCTTTGACATTAAAATTAATATCCTATACCCCATTTACTGCTTGATACTGCATTTATTTCATCTCTAACCCTGTCTAAAGGACGGAAAACTTGCAATGGACCTAGAAATCCGGGCGCATGGTTCTCTTGATCAAAGGTCACTGACGATATGCAACGGCCTTGACCTTGTTAATGTTAATTACAGCAACTTCATCGCCGCCGATGAGAAGATCGCAAAGGTTATTGATTCTAAGATTGTAGGATTAATTTAGTGTGATTTACTATGATTTAGAGTGATTTGGGGTGATAAGATTGATTTTAGATAGCCAACAAATAAATACTCTGTAAATAATGGTAATTATAGAGAATAGTTTATTGTTTATTAAAAAGTATTTCGTATTTTCTATTTAGTCAATAATTATAATTATTAATATAAAAAAATAGCTTTAATAATCTGAACATAACTGGTGATTATTGAAATTGTAATAATTATTACATTAATTAGGTGTAATCAGTTGTATTAATATTGCATGATGTAATATGAGTTTATTAATAAAGTTTAGCAAAAAAAATGTTAAAAATGTTTTGTGTAAAAAATGTTATCATTATAATTTGAGATATTATAAATTTAATCAATAAATTATTGTTTTCATTGGTTATTTTCTGAAGCTTTATATTAGAAACCAATTAGAATGTAAGTGTTTTATAGAAGTAATATGAATATTCCAGGGTTATATCTAGTAGACAAATTGCAATATGTTATCAACAATATTATAGATTTTTCATTTAGTACAATTAAATTACCAATTTCTTCTACTTGCTTACAATTAATTGATATATAATTAAATTTAATCAATTCACATATATAGTTAATAATCAAACCTAAATATATATATCATATCAGTTAAATTAATTAAATAATTAGGTTGCCTAATGTTCTATTATCATACATTTATTTAGTAATTCACACATATAATGTTATTGTGTTTTTATAATAATACATAACATTCTGCTATTTTATACAATGGTTATATCCATTTCTACTAATTTAAGGATTCTAGAAAAATAATGTGGATAAACAATATATTTAGGTCATTATATGTTGTATTATGAAATAAAACAATATTTATATGAATATTGTTAATTAACATTTATGTTACATTATGTATTAACAAATGTATTATATCAAAATTAATAAAAAATCTACATGCAAAATGCACTATATATATTCAGAATGCTTTATTATTAAATATTTGATACAGTTAGAACTGATCAATTAGAAGTAGGTAGAATCATAAAAACCACATAAATATAATTAATATATTTAATTAATAAATAATATATTTTATTAATACATTCAGCAAGTAATAACTATTACAAGCATTTCATATAATATGTTTTATATCGGATATAATTGAAATGTTTGCGATTTACAGACTTGGATAGAAGACCTACGTCAAATTACACACAATTCAAAAGCTAACAATGTCTGCCCGATGACCTGCCTAAGGAAACAGTTTGTATTTGTTGAATTTATAACATTTCTTATTAATAAATAAAAATCTTTTGATTTGACCATTTCAAAATAGTGGTCAGCTATTATATTACCCTCGATTCGTCGTGAACTATAACATTACATAAATTTATTTACAGTTGGATGAAGTTAAATTTTATGGTAAATCAATGTGGACGAATTCCTGTCCGATGGTAGGGACATTATTTTATATTTGTTACTTTCTAACATTCTCTCCGACATAAATATGAAATCTCGCGCAATTATTTTTGATTTAAAGATCCGATTTATTAAAAAATGTAGTAATATTTACAAATTTCTTATTTTATGATTACAAGATGTTGTATCCCACAGCATCACGAGAACTTTTGCAAGTGGAAAGACTGAGAAGATGATAATGCAGTGTCTGCGTGATCTCGGTTTCCCTAGTGGAAAGGTATGTGATTATTAATTAGGATTTTATTCCTGAAATGTTTTTTATTTATTTAGATATATAAAATTTAAAAGTTTTCCATATTTTATAAATATTTAAAACGTAGATTTAACCTTTAATAAACTATATTTATACTTTTATAAACAGTATTAATTGCAATAAAAGAATTAAACCAACGCAAAAATCTATCAGTCATTTCAATTTTGAATTGTATCATTTTTTATATTATTGTAACATTAAATTATCGCAATTCTAAACAATTATTTTAAATAAATATATTTATTTTTATATCAATTTTCAGATTGCAAAATTATATTTATATCAACCGAGTACATAATTATTTTTATATATATAATAATAATTGTCAATCATGATTAATTTATTTAATTTTAATTTAATTCAATTAATTTTTTACAGTTATCTTCTTAAGAATATATTAAATGTATTATTGATATATATCAAGAATTATCTATTAAAGTTTGTAATAATTGTTTTTAACTTTTATTGATGTACAATTTAAGAAAATATTTCTAAATAATTTCTTTTTCTGTATTGATTATTTAATTTATTTTGAAAATTATATAAAGATATTTTATTAAAAGATTACTATTATTTTTAGAGAGTATTTTAAAAAGTTTATTGACAATATAATTTTGTAATATTTTGATTAATATAAAAAATAATTACTTATATAATAATATATATTATTTTGTTATATTCATGAAATATTAATCATTGTAATTAATAATTGTAATAATTTTGATCTTAAATAATTATTTTGTCTACTATATCATTACTATATCATTACTATATCATTACTACATCTTACTCTATAATTAATTTGATTATTACACAAAGGATATTTCTGTCAGAATGTGTATTTATGAAATTATAAAAAAAACAATATAGAAAATTCTCTCTATTGATATTTAGAATTAAATATAAATTCAAAATTATTTCTGTATACAATTCATCATAATTATATAAATCATTAATATATTTCGTAAAGGTAATTTTTTGCATATCGATTACTTAATAGAAAAAACTTGTAGTTTTTACAAGTAGTAAAAAAACCACACGAAGTATACAGTTCAATTTTCAGGTAATATGGGCATTTCATTTCAATTATCATTAGTTTATCGTTTATCAAAAGTTGTATTCTCATCAAATCCGTTTATACGTAGTTTTGTTTGTTTCGGTGACAGAAACACCTTTGACCAACTCGGCCGTGAATTATTCATATCCGTTTTCACCGGTGATGTAAGCCGTAATTACTTGCCGTACTTCTATTATTTGTGCGTTTGCATTTGACATGACCCAATGAATAATTAACCTTAAACTGATTGTGCAATGCCGGCTCAATCAATATGATGCCAATCGTCTAAATATAGATTGGAAGTGAATCCGTCGCTTGGATCGTAATGTATTTGATGGCGAAACTGATTGACGACAAAGTATTTCATTTCAGATGTATAACGCATTCGACGATTTCTCTGTAAATAGTTTGAAGTGTTTATTGGCGATCATTTCCAATTCATTTCAAATGTATTCCACTGACTGAACGCTGTCATGGCTGCGAATACGTTGTATAACAACTGATCCCCTAAACTACTTAGAATGAAGACATTTCAAATGTATTCAACTGACTGAATGCTCCCTGGCTGCGAATACAGTGTCTACCAACTGATTCCCTAAACTACTTAGAATGAAGACATTTCCAATTCATTTCAAATGTATTCAACTGACTGAACGCTCCCTGGCTGCGAATACCTTGTCTCCCCACTGATCCCCTAAACTACTTAGAATGAAGACATTGCCAAGGAAAACTTCACATTTGATAAATTCTACGAACTCTACCATAAGATTTGCCCTCGCACCGATATTGAAGAGCTCTTTAAGGAGATGTTAGCATTTCACTTTCTTTGGCAATTCATTATAATTCAATAACGTTTACCTAAACGACTACCATTTTACAATCCAATAGAAGTAAAGCTAAACTCTATCTAACAATATCGGAACTCGTGGAATTCTTTAATGAGGTTTGATTTAAATTTCAATTTTCCTCCAGATCATTTTTTAAGTTTCAAACCTATTTATTTGAGTATAGATTAAAAAGATATGTAAAACCGTAATTGTAAATTCAGATTAGTACTAAATCTATTTATAAGAGTACATTGCGCCTTGTATAAGAGTGTATTTATAAATGAAATTACCATCTCCGTAAAGTTCCATCGTTAACGCCGTTTTTGTTGGTATCTCATTACTCTGCGAAAACAAATATTCCGCAGTGGCAACGTGACGACCGACTCAACGAGATCCTGTTCCCTTTCTACGACCCGAAGCGAGTCCGACAGATCATCGAAACCTACGAAACCGACAGCAATTACGTCGACCAATCGTGGCTGTCCGTCGACGGTCTGTGTCGGTACTTGATGTCCGACGAAAACGCTCCGGTGTTCCTCGATCGATTGGATATCTACCAGGTCCAGGGGCCGTTACCGTGTAGGAGGCCGTTACCGTGTAGGGGGCCGTTAGCATGTAGGGGGCCGTTACCGTGTAGGGGGCCGTTACCGTGTAGGGGGCCGTTAGCGTGTAGGGGGCCGTTAGAGTGTAGGGGCCCGTTACAGTGTAGAGGGCCGTTACAGTGTAGGGGGCCGTTACCGTGTAGGAGGCCGTTACCGTGTAGGGGGCCGTTACCGTGTAGGGGGCCGTTAGAGTGTAGGGGGCCGTTAGAGTGTAGGGGGCCGTTAGCGTGTAGGGGGCCGTTAGCGTGTAGGGGGCCGTTAGCGTGTAGGGGGCCGTTAGCGTGTAGGGGGCCGTTACAGTGTAGGGGGCCGTTAGCGTGTAGGGGGCCGTTAGAGTGTAGGGGGCCGTTAGCGTGTAGGGGGCCGTTAGCGTGTAGGGGGCCGTTAGCGTGTAGGGGGCCGTTAGCGTGTAGGGGGACGTTAGCGTGTAGGGGGCCGTTAGTGTGTAGGGGGCCGTTAGCGTGTAGGGGGCCGTTAGCATGTATGGGGCCGTTAGCGTGTAGGGGGCCGTTACCGTGTAGGGAGCCGTTACCGTGTAGGGGGCCGTTAGAGTGTAGGGGGCCGTTAGCGTGTAGGGGGCCGTTAGCGTGTAGGGGGCCGTTAGCGTGTAGGGGGCCGTTAGCGTGTAGGGGGCCGTTAGCGTGTAGGGGGCCGTTACCGTGTAGGGAGCCGTTAGAGTGTAGGGGGCCGTTAGCGTGTAGGGGGCCGTTAGCGTGTAGGGGGCCGTTAGCGTGTAGGGGGCCGTTACAGTGTAGAGGGCCGTTACAGTGTAGAGGGCCGTTAGCGTGTAGAGGGCCGTTAGCGTGTAGGGGGCCGTTAACGTGTAGGGGGCCGTTAACGTGTAGAGGGCCGTTAACGTGTAGGGGGCCGTTAGCGTGTAGGGGGCCGTTAGCGTGTAGGGGGCCGTTACCGTGTAGGGGGCCGTTACAGTGTAGGGGGCCGTTAACGTGTAGAGGGCCGTTAACGTGTAGGGGGCCGTTAGCGTGTAGAGGGCCGTTAACGTGTAGGGGGCCGTTAGCGTGTAGGGGGCCGTTAGCGTGTAGAGGGACGTCAACGTGTAGGGGGCCGTTACCGTGTAGGGGGCCGTTACCGTGTAGGGGGCCGTTACCGTGTAGGGGGCCGTTAACGTGTAGGGGGCCGTTAGAATGTAGGGGGCCGTTAGCGTGTAGAGGGACGTTACCGTGTAGGGGGCCGTTAGCGTCCAGGGGGCCGTTACAGTGTAGGGGGCCGTGAGCGTGTAGGGGGCCGTTAGCGTGTAGGGGGCCGTTAACGTGTAGGGGCCGTTAGCGTGTAGGGGCCGTTAGCGTGTAGGGGGCCGTTACCGTGTATGGGTCGGCGCTAGATGGGTGCGAGAGTATTTGAGGATGCGACGGAGTATGGGGGTGCGGGGTGTGAATGGTAACATTAAGTGTAGTAGTTTCAATGAGTTAGCGGTGTTGGTGCTAGCGAGGATTAAGGGATGTATGAGGGATGTATGGGTGTTAGTGTTAAAGTTGTTGAACCCTGTAATGTATCAATTAGCAAATATATATTGGGAGTGATTTTTTATACATTATTTATATTTTCATATTTCAATACTACATCTATTATAAAATCGGCCTTAATCCCCACATTAACTCCTTTCTTAACCTACACCTTAATAACTCCCATGACATATGTCTAGCACATCCTACAACCCCACATTAACTCCTTCCTTAACTTACACATTAATTCTCACATAATACGTACCTAAACATCTGCTATATGACATATCTTAACACCTATCTTAACTATTATCTCAATTTCTTAACCCTCTCAAAATACCCAAAACACCTACCTTGAACCCCCCTATTAACATCCAATTTAAAACTTATTATCTCCTACAATAACTCCCACAACACCTACCTAAAACCCCCTATTAACATCTAATTTAAAACTTAATATCTTCTACAACACCTACCTTAACTCCTCCCACAACACCTACCTTAACTCCTCCCACAACACCTACCTTAACTCCTCCCACAACACCTACCTTAACTCCTCCCACAACGCCTACCTTAACTCCTCCCACAACACCTACCTTAACTCCTCCCACAACATCAACCTTAACTCCTCCCACAACTCCTACCTTAACTCCTCCCACAACACCTACCTTAACTCCTCCCACAACACCTACCTTAACTCCTCCCACAACGCCTACCTCAACTCCTCCCACAACACCTACCTCGTCTCCTTCTATAACACCTACCTTAACTCCTCCCACAACACCTACCTTAACTACTCCCACAACACCTACCTTAACTACTCCCACAACACCTACCTTAACTCCTCCCACAACACCTACCTTAACTCCTCCCACGACACCTACCTTAACTCCTCCCACAACACCTACCTCATCTCCTTCTATAACTCCTATCTTAACTCCTCCCACAACACCTACCTTAACTCCTCCCACAACACCTACCTCGTCTCCTTCTATAACACCTACCTTAACTCCTCCCACAACACCTACCTCGTCTCCTTCTATAACACATACCTTAACTCCTCCCACAACACCTACCTTAACTCCTCCCACAACACCTACCTTAACTCCTCCCACAACACCTACCTTAACTCCTCCCACAACACCTACCTTAACTCCTCCCACAACACCTACCTTAACTCCTCCCACAACACCTACCTTAACTCCTCCCACAACACCTACCTTAACTCCTCCCACAACACCTACCTTAACTCCTCCCACAACACCTACCTTAACTCCTCCCACAACACCTACCCTAACTTCTCCCACAACACCTACCTTAACTCCTCCCACAACACCTACCTTAACTCCTCCCACAACACCTACCTTAACTCCTCCCACAACACCTACCTTAACTCCTCCCACAACACCTACATTAACTCCTCCCACAACACCTACCTTAACTCCTGCCATACCATCTACCTTAACTCCTTCCACGACACCTACCTTAACTCCTCCCACAACACCTCCCACAACACCTCCCACAACACCTACCTTAACTCCTCCCACAACACCTACCTTAACTCCTCCCACAACACCTACCTTAACTCCTCCCACAACACCTACCTTAACTCCTCCCACAACACCTACCTTAACTCCTCCCACAAAACCTACCTTAACTACTCCCACAACACCTACCTTAACTCCTCCCACAACACCTACCTTAACTCCTCCCACAACACCTACCCTAACTTCTCCCACGACACCTACCTTAACTCCTTCCACGACACCTACCTTAACTCCTCCCACGACACCTACCTTAACTCCTCCCACAACACCTACCTTAACTCCTCCCACAACACCTACCTTAACTCCTCCCACAACACCTACCTTAACTCCTCCCACAACACCTACCTTAACTCCCCCCACAACACCTACCTTAACTCCTCCCACAACACCTACCTTAACTCCTCCCACAACACCTACCTTAACTCCCCCCACAACACCTACCTTAACTCCTTCCACAACACCTACCTTAACTCCTCCCATAACACCTACCTTAACTTCTCCCACAACACCTACTTTAACTCCTCCCACAACACCTACCTTAACTCCTCCCACAACACCTACCTTAACTCCCCCTAACTTCTATTACAGGATATGTCGCAGCCCCTCTCTCACTACTATATAAACTCCTCCCACAACACCTACCTCATCGGAAAACAATTCGGTGGTAAATCTTCAGTTGAAATGTATAGACAGGTGTTGCTAGCTGGTTGCAGGTAACTCGATGTGTAAATTAATAATTCAGTCTTTACTCCGCGGCGATCTATTCTACCTTTTCAATATCTAATTCAATGCGTCATTTTTTTGTCTTGGTAATTAACAATAGTATCTATTCTAATCTATTGTTATGTGAATCATTCAAATGTTTACATATTCTCGAAAATGTATTTAATAAATACTAAATCTATTTTTATCAATGTGTTCTTATCAATAAGTAAGATGCAATATTCAAGACAAGTGATAGTAATTAATATAATCGTAATAATTAATAAATAATAATGTCCTTGATTTAATTAAATTGAATATTAATATTAATGTTCTAAATGTACTGTTGATCATCTCGCAGATGTATAGAACTAGATTTCTGGGATGGAAGGGGGGATGACCAAGAACCCATCATCACCCATGGCAAGGCCATGTGTACTGACATCTTATTTAAGGTTTTACACTCGGCCAGACGTCCACATATTTGCTTTAACCATCTTTTAAATGTAATTTCCTAATAACGCAGTGTATGACTTATTCAGTTGTAAATTTCAAATCATAATTAATAATTTCCGCCGCAAAACTACTCTATCTCTTCATGTTATGCTCCAGCTATAGTTGACATCATAGAATGGGGTTTTTTTAAGTATTATCTCCCTGAATATTTCATTTATAAAATGTAATCTGTTGATAAATACAAAGTATTCGCGAGTAACCGAATTGAATTCATTTATATTCGTACTATTTCATGTGTTTAATATATTTTTATATTTTACAAAATATTTCGAATATCATTTACAGTTTGTCTAGTTTGGTTTCACGCGTTCGCGATTATTGCTATGTCGCATTCTCCGAGTAATCATTTGTGTTCCATATCGGTAATGTTGTTTGCGTGCGATTTAGGACGTAATCTACGCGATCCGCGACACCGCCTTTGTAACCTCGGACTACCCCGTTATCCTTTCCTTTGAAAACCACTGCAGGTTACGCAACACTATCTATACGCCCCCATTGCTACGCCCCCATTGCTACCCCCCATTGCTACCCCCGTCCCCATTCCACTACGGCCGCGTAATTCCATTAAATCCAACCAATTGAAATCATTCCGCATTAAAACTCGATTAAATCAACTTCATTAAATATCGCCTACGTTAATTTTTCTATTACCATTGTATCTTTACCTAAGCTCCTCATATACCGTTTTTGATATGTGTTTTACTGTTTGATGGTTTTTCTGTGATATGATGGTACTTAGTTCTTTGTTAAGACCGCCGGAATTCGATTGTTACAAGCCCCATTGTTACCGCCAACAGCAAAACTCAGCAATACAAAATTGCTAAGTACTGCGAAGATGTACTCGGGGATCTACTATTAACAAAACCATTACCTGAACATCCAGTTCGTATACTTAATACTACTCAAATGTGTTGATTTTCTTTATATTTATCAATCAGTCTTAAGATCTCCGACTTTCATACTCTCACTTTCTCTTTGTTTTCAATCTATTCAACTTTGGTTCAGTCTAAGATTGAATTATATAATTCCTACTGATTCTAATGAATGCGCTGCACAATTTCCAGTTAGAACCAAATGTTCCGCTGCCATCTCCTAAACAACTAAAGAAAAAGATTCTAATTAAAAACAAACGACTAAAATTAGATTTGGAAAAAAGTTTATTTTTTAATTATTCAAACTTTTCTTTTAAAATTTATAGTTATTTCAATTAATAGAACCAATGATTTCTTGTGTATTTATTATATGTGATACATTTACTTGCAGTTTCTCTAGTCGTAAATTACTTAACGTACCCATTCCCATCTATTACAGAACAACTCGAGCATTTCCTCATGGACTCCATTGACCGTTCGTCCCATTTACACCAACAAACGAACTCGAATAGCACAGCTGTGAATCTTATCGTTACACCACCATCTGTTGAAGTGACCCCCGACCCCACCCTTACCAACGGTTGGTTATTCCACCAGTAAACTAACCCGGGTTGCGATGGCCATCACATTCTATTTATTTAACTTCTATACCTTCTTAAAGCAAAAATAAACCTCACATCCTTCTATAATCACTTGTTATTCATGTTACTTCTATTTCTGTTATTACTGTTACTTCTATTTATATTACTTCTATTCAGGTTACTTCTAATCTTCCAATTCACTTTAAAATAGTTATTTCATTTCATTAAATATAATCTCATCATTTTGTATTCATTTTACACTTATAACTTGTTATTCATTTCTCTAAATTTCAACTTCTTTCAACTTTATAAGCTTACTTCTCTATTTACACTTTGAAATTGTCCTCCAATTCCTTCAGCATCTCTACCTGATGTTATATTTTATACTTGCAATTCAAACAACATTTAATCTTCTATATCTAGACTGGCATTAACTTTTAAAAAAGTTTTATTTTTATATAACAATTGGCACAATAACTCTCAATAACTCTCAATAACTCATTCACCCTCTTCATCGTCACCATCTGTATACACTCTAATGCGTCCATCACATCCCATACATTATTGTAGTATATGAGTGACCTCATTCCTATACATTTAACTTCACTCTATTTTCTAAAGTTATAATACCGGCTGTCTGTCGATATATTCAATGTTGTAACTAACGCCGTATAACTACAGTGTTCAATTCGATACATAAATTGTTTGGTGTCGATTCTAATGTGTAAGATATGCTGTCACATACTTCTAATACTACTTGCGTTGATATTGTTCCGATATACTTAATAAATACTTCAAATTTCTACATTTAAACAAGATTAGATTATTTTAAATTGAACTTTTTAATTATGAATGCATTCTATACTCCTTTTATTGTTTAAAGAGATATGTTAACATTCCCAATGCATCAGCGTTACAAAACCTGTACGGGATGTATTTCATAGACCCGTTGTTATATCTACCACCACTAAAGCATAACCAAAAAAAACCTTGTCCTCACCCATTAAGCCGACGCCCCAGATGGCCAGCCAATCAGAATCAACGATGACAATGCATGCCAGCTGTTAAACTCACGTTTGCCATCTTCTACCAAAGCCCTTTGTATAAGATTTATACAGGGGACTTTGCTGCAATTCCAATCTTTTATCTGAAATCAATTTAAACATTTAATAATAATGAGTTTTCGAAAATATTATATTTATACATTTGAAATGTTTCAATCAATATTCATTTCTTTAATAAATTTTCTTTTTCGCATATTAAATAAATAATTCAGATAAATCATTGCAAAAATCAACATTCATACACAATTTCTATATTCACATATTGTATTAATAATAATAATATTATATATTGTTCTCTATTGGCATAGTTTATTAATTTCAATTAAATTAATTAATTCATATTTATATTGATTTTGTATTACAGATTTGCATGTCAGTATTGTAATATATAATATCTTACTATCAGCATACATTTCATGATATCATATCCAAATAAACTGTAAATATTACGCGTGGAGTAGAAGAATTTAACCTTTGACCTCTACAGATTACCTAGACGATGCTCACCCAGAAGTGAATGATGTTAAGAGCAAACAAGCCAGTATTAAGTTGCAAGTCAATAAGGTTAGATAGACTTCTATGTTTATACTTAGTGTGCATTTTATCAATTAATAAATATATTTAGTTTACCTTCGCATTTACATATAATAGATACAAATATGATTATTATATTATATATGATAACTTTTAAACTATTAACTATTTAATCATCATATTTAATAGTTGTTGTAGGCTAATTAATATATATCTACAAAGTTATTAATAATTTGATATTTCACTTAAAAATCTATATTTTAATATAACTAATTTTAAAAAAATCAGAATATTCTATTTTTTAATTATAATTTGAGTAATTACTTTTACATGAATTTATTATATTATTCATTATATAGAACGACGGGGCTAAATATACTAAATATAATGCAGAAAATGTAAATCTAAGTAGTTTCCAAGAAGTAGGTCAAAAGTCATCACCATTTAAGATACATCATATGAAATTTAATATTCCGAGTAATCAAAATCTTAAAGTAGATAATGGAAAATTCACATATAAAGATTTATATTTTAATATATGATAATAAAATAATTTAAAATAACTAAAATTTCCCATCTTCAATATAATATAAATATTTATATTAATATTTGTAAAACATTATTTGTATTATTATTATTAAAGATATTTAACCTATTCCGACCCCAGATCCTTTGTTAACCCCCTTGCCCCATCCTTAAGCCCTCCCCTCGGCACTCCCTACGGCACTCACTACCACTCGCAGCAGTCACTCCTCTTGCAAGGCTCGCTGACTGCGGAAGAAGAAGACGCCCTTCTCACCAACTACCAATACACCGGAGCAACGACTAACATCCACGCTTACCTCTCCTCCATGGTAAACTACACCCAGCCAGTGAAATTTCAAGGCTTTGAAGTTCATGAGAGTTGGTGAGATAATATTGCCTGCGCCCCCTCTATATGCCTTCGTAGACGCTGTCCCGCATTCTATATTATATACACCCATACCTTGACACCGTCTGCAGTCCCGTAATGCCTACCTTATACCCTCGACAACCAATCTAACACCACAAACACCTGATAACGTATCTAGCCAGGGTTAAGTTAAAATTGGATATATTTTATTTGAAATCCGTTATTTTGATTTGTATTCTATAATATATAAAATACTTTATCGGGTATTATCCATTTTTAGAATTTTGCTAGTTATTCATTATAATATTACATTTTATAGTGTATAAAAATATATTTATATATGCATATATACAACCATATATTATTTATATTGAATCATAAATTATAATTTGGAGCAATACGATATTATTATATTACATACATACATGACACTATATACACCATATATTATATTATTATAACTTAAATTTTATTAATTATCCTTATAAATATTAATTTATTTATATATTCAAACTTCTTTACAATTTCAATACAAATTTAAGATATTTTATAAATGTAAATATATAAATTTATATAATATCTAATTAATTATATATAGTTTAATATGAAAATGACTTATAATTGTAAATCTGAATATAATATGTTACTAGTTGTATTTTGTTGATAATGTCTAATATAATATATAATATTAGTATAATGATTAATATTATATTATAATTATAAATATTTTTATTGAAAATAAAATAATAATATAATTTAAATAAAGTAATTTAATAATACAATAAATTTATATTATAATTATTATTATATTACATATAATTAATATATTATATAGTATTATAATTATATATAAAGTAATTTAATAATACCAACATAATATAATCAGATATCAGATAAATCAGATATCTATGATTTAATATAATGCACTGATTATAATAAATTATTGGTAGAAGCCTAATTTTATTAATTTTATCAAGTCTAAATTTATTATTTTTTACAAAGTTTAACTTTTTCCCTGGTAATATAATATTATTTTAAGTATATTTCTAATAATTTCATATAAAACTATACATTAAGGGTGTAAACAGTATCTATAATTTTAAAATATATTTTATTTTAAATAATAATAATATCCAATCTATATTCTGCATAAAACCTAATCAACCCCATTTTTTACTTTATCGACACTTATATCTCACCTAAAACCCGTTCTACCCCACATTATACTTCAACACCTGCAACAGTACACCCACATTATATCCTCTAATACATAACCTAAACCTCACTAACACCCGTACTAACACCCGTACTAACACCCGTACTAACACCCGTACTAACACCCGTACTAACACCCGTACTAACACCCGTAATAACACCCGTACTAACACCCGTACAAACTTCCGTACTAACACCCGTACTAACACCCGTACTAACACCCGTACTAACACCCGTACTAACACCCGTACTAACACCCATACTAACACCCGTACTAACACCCGTACTAACACCAGTACTAACACCCGTACTAACACCCGTACTAACACCCGTACTAACACCCGTACTAACACCCGTACTAACATCCGTACTAACACCCGTACTAACACCCGTACTAACACCCGTACAGATGAGGCTGTGTCCTACTGCATGTTCTCCAGTAATGAAACTGTTGGTTACAGTTTATTGAGGAGTGGAGTAATCGAGTTTGTCGAGTATCCTTTATTAAAACAAGAATATTAAAATTAAAACAATAACATTTAACTGCGGATGTGATTTTAGTATTAAAAATGTATATAAATAAACATATTAGTAATTGTTAATTAGTAGAATAAATATGAATTAAAGTTGAGAGAGAATAGAAATATTTGACTTATCTACACAATTAGTTATAACAAACGACAAATGAGCCGAATATATCCCAGGGGTGGCAGGGTGGATTCGAGTAATTATTTACCCCAGGTTATTTAGTCAACCAAAATACAATCTAAGTACAACAATAGGAATATAAAATTAATGTGATAAAGTTAATATATTTTAATAAACATTAAATTCTTCATATAATTAATATTTGTGGATAATTTATGCAATTTAATTATTATTTTCATTTTATTACATCATTAAAATATATTTTAATATTATATAACAAATATATTTTAATATTATATAACTAATATATTTTAAGCTTTTGAATTAAATAATCTCTTGTTTTTAGTTGTTTTGGAATGCTGGCTGCCAAATGGTATCTTTAAACTTCCAGACTCCTGACCTCGCAATGCAGATCAACCAGGGCAAGTTTGAATACAATAATAACTGCGGGTTTGTAGCAAATGTTTTTTAATATCCTAATAACACTTGTACACCTAATATACACTTGTTTTTCTCACACATCACTTTACTGTTACATTAGGTGTGCTCTTTTGATCACATAACCTCTATACACCATCTTATTCAATTCACTTGACCTCAGCTCATTACTCCTACTTCATTAGCCCCACACCTTTTGACTACCTCTAAACACCATTAACCCCCTACTTCATTAGCCCCACACCTCTTGACTACCTCTAAACACCAGTAACCCCCTACTTAATTGCCCCACAACTCTTGACTACCTTTAAACACCAGTAACCCCTACTTAATTAGCCCCACACCTCTTGACTACCTCTAAACACCAGTAACCCCTACTTAATTAGCCCCACACCTCTTGACTACCTTTAAACACCAGTAACCCCCTACTTCATTAGCCCCACACCTCTTGACTACCTTTAAACACCAGTAACCCCTACTTAATTAGACCCACACCTCTTGACTACCTTTAAACACCAGTAACCCCCTACTTCATTAGCCCCACACCTCTTGACTACCTTTAAACACCAGTAACCCCCTACTTCATTAGCCCCACACCTCTTGACTACCTTTAAACACCAGTAACCCCTACTTAATTAGCCCCACACCTCTTGACTACCTTTAAACACCAGTAAACCCCTACTTAATTAGCCCCACAACTCTTGACTACCTTTAAACACCAGTAAACCCCTACTTAATTAGCTCCACAACTCTTGACTACCACTAAACACCAGTAACCCCCTACTTAATTAGCCCCACACCTCTTGACTACCTTTAAACACCAGTAAACCCCTACTTAATTAGCCCCACAACTCTTGACTACCACTAAACACCAGTAACTCCCTACTTCATTAGCCCCACAACTCTTGACTACCACTAAACACCAGTAACTCCCTACTTCATTAGCCCCACAACTCTTGACTACCTCTAAACACCAGTAACCCCTACTTAATTAGCCCCACAACTCTTGACTACCACTAAACACCAGTAACTCCCTACTTCATTAGCCCCACAACTCTTGACTACCTCTAAACAACCGTAACCCCTACTTCATTAGCCCCACAACTCTTGACTACCTCTAAACACCAGTAAACCCCTACTTCATTAACCCCACAACTCTTGACTACCTCTAAACACCAGTAAACCCCTACTTAATTAGCCCCACAACTCTTGACTACCTTTAAACACCAGTAAACCCCTACTTAATTAGCTCCACAACTCTTGACTACCACTAAACACCAGTAACCCCCTACTTCATTAGCCCCACAACTCTTGACTACCTCTAAACACCAGTAAACCCCTACTTCATTAACCCCACAACTCTTGACTACCTCTAAACACCAGTAACCCCCTACTTAATTAGCCCCACACCTCTTGACTACCTCTAAACACCAGTAACCCATACTTCATTAACCCCACACCTCTTGTCACATCACAATTCACATACTACCCTATCCTGATTATTCTGTCCTAAATACTTTATCATGCTTACCCTAAAAAACATATATCTTCTCTAAGACTCAAATTCCAATTAACCTCTATCTACCTCGTCATCTCCAAATAATTATCCAAAAATAACCCCTATACCTATCTAACCCCAACTTCACCTAGACTCTACCCCCACCTAACCCAAACAATACCTTATTCTATTCATACCGTATTACTCATCGCATCTAAATTCATTTCCTGGCCCATTTTATTAACCTCTAGACCTATTATCTCCCACTGCATTACATCACATCTCAACACAACCTTATCAATACCTTACACTCCCACTACACCTCATTTCACCTTCATTTCACTCTACATTGATCTCACATCCTACCTCTACCTCATTACTCACTCCATATCTCATCAAACCTAACTCACATCCTATCTCTACCTCATTACTCACTCCATATCTCATCAAACCTAACTCACATCCTACCTCTATCTCATTACTCACTCCATATCTCATCAAACCTAACTCACATCCTACCTCTACCTCATTACTCACTCCATATCTCATCAAAACTAACTCACATCCTACCTCTACCTCATTATTCACTCCATATCTCATCAAACCTAACTCACATCCTACCTCTATCTCATTACTCACTCCATATCTCATCAAACCTAACTCACATCCTACCTCTACCTCATTACTCACTCCATATCTCATCAAAACTAACTCACATCCTACCTCTACCTCATTACTCACTCCATATCTCATCAAACCTAACTCACATTTTACCTCTACCTCATTACCCACTCCATACCTCATCAAACCTAACTCACCTCTTACCTATACCTCATTACTCACTCCATATCTCATCAAACCTAACTCACATCCTACCTCTATCTCATTACTCACTCCATATCTCATCAAACCTAACTCACATCCTACCTCTACCTCATTACTCACTCCATATCTCATCAAGACTAACTCACATCCTACCTCTACCTCATTACTCACTCCATATCTCATCAAACCTAACTCACATCCTACTTCTACCTCATTACTCACTCCATATCTCATTAAACCTAACTCACATCCTACCTCTACCTCATTACTCACTCCATATCTCATCAAAACTAACTCACATCCTACCTCTACCTCATTACTCACTCCATATCTCATCAAACCTAACTCACATTTTACCTCTACCTCATTACCCACTCCATACCTCATCAAACCTAACTCACCTCTTACCTCTACCTCATTACTCACTCCATATCTCATCAAACCTAACTCACATCTTACTTCTACCTCATTACCCACTCCATACCTCATCAAACCTAACTCACCTCTTACCACTACCTCATTACTCACTCCATATCTCATCAAACCTAACTCACATCCTACCTCTACCTCATTACTCACTCCATATCTCATCAAACCTAACTCACATCTTACTTCTACCTCATTACTCACTCCATATCTCATCAAACCTAACTCACATCCTACCTCTACCTCATTACTCACTCCATATCTCATCAAAACTAACTCACATCCTACCTCTACCTCATTACTCACTCCATATCTCATCAAACCTAACTCACATCCTACCTCTACCTCATTACTCACTCCATATCTCATCAAACCTAACTCACATCCTACCTCTACCTCATTACTCACTCCATATCTCATCAAAACTAACTCACATCCTACCTCTACCTCATTACTCACTCCATATCTCATCAAACCTAACTCACATTTTACCTCTACCTCATTACCCACTCCATACCTCATCAAACCTAACTCACCTCTTATCTCTACCTCATTACTCACTCCATATCTCATCAAACCTAACTCACATCCTACCTCTACCTCATTACTCACTCTATATCTCATTAAACCTAACTCACATCCTACCTCTACCTCATTACCCACTCCATATCTCATCAAACCTAACTCACATCCTACCTCTACCTCATTACTCACTCCATATATCAACAAACCTAACTCACATCCTACCTCTACCTCATTACTCACTCCATATCTCATTAAACCTAACTCACATCCTACCTCTACCTCATTACTCACTCCATATCTCAACAAACCTAACTCACATCCTACCTCTACCTCATTACTCACTCCATATCTCATTAAACCTAACTCACATCCTACCTCTACCTCATTACCCAGTCCATATCTCATCAAACCTAACTCACATCCTACCTCTACCTCATTGCTCACTCCATATATCATCAAACCTAACTCACATCCTACCTCTACCTCATTACTCACTCCATACCTCATCAAAACTAACTCACATCCTACCTCTACCTCATTACTCACTCCATACATACACTCTCTGTTGCCCCCATGCCATTACCAGCCACTTTATTACCTCCACATATACAGGTACCTTCTAAAGCCGGATTTCATGAGACGACCAGATCGTAGTTTTGACCCTTTTAGTGAAAGCGCTGTTGATGGGGTAATTGCTGCAATGTGTAGTGTCAAGGTGATTTCTGGGCAATTCCTCTCCGATAAGAAGATTGGCACTTACGTCGAGGTTTGCAAGATATCACAGCACCGTTTACTTAGCAAATGGGTTGTATGCGATTAGTGAAAGTTGGAGATTATTGAAAGTTGGAGATTTATGAAAGTTTTATTATTATGAAAGTAATATCACAGTATAGCTTCTACATAATATGCAAATTATCACTTTATTAAACTTTAATTATCTTTCAATAATCGATAGGTAGACATGTACGGTCTCCCAACGGATACAATCCGAAAGGAATTCAGAACCAGGATGGTTCCAAACAATGGCCTAAATCCACTATACAACGAAGAACCTTTTGTGTTTAGGAAGGTTAGTTTAAGCCGTAAGATAATAATGACTTTCAAAGATACAATTTCTATAGCAAAAAAATAGTTTAGAGATTTCAAGATTTCGGTTGTTTACCAAATTTCACAATTTTTTAAATACTACTAACTAAATATACATAAAGAAATGTTAAGAATATCTATATGTTAACATAGGTTGTCCTACCTGATTTGGCTGTACTTCGAATAGCAGTTTATGAAGATACGGGCAAGCTGATTGGCCAACGCATTTTACCTTTAGATGGCTTACAGGTAATAACTGTGTTAAAAATACATTTTATAATATCATAGTAAATAATAATATTTATTTTCATAATTATAATTAATCACTTAATACCTTTGCATGTTATTTACCCATTATTCCAACCCAAAATGTCTCCATGTATATTCCCTCTAACCCCTATCCCACTCCACCTCATCCCTTTCCCACTATAGCCTGGCTATAGACATATCTCCCTGCGTACTGAAGGTAACTTCCCCCTATCCCACTCCACCTCATCCCTTTCCCACTATAGGCTGGCTACAGACATATCTCCCTGCGTACCGAAGGTAACTTCCCCCTATCCCACTCCACCTCATCCCTTTCCCACTACAGGCTGGCTACAGACATATCTCCCTGCGTACGGAAGGTAACTTCCCCCTATCCCTGCCCACCGTATTCTGTCGCATCGTATTGAAAACATATGTTCCCGATGGATATGGAGCTCTGGTTGACGCTCTCGTCAAACCTGTACAAGCGGCAACTAAAGCTGAACGTCGAGCCCAACAGCTTCAGGTAATCTAAACAAACTGTAATAAATATCTGGACACTTAAAGCAAACTTTATAAACTTGTGACATGGAATCTCTAAATGTAAACATGAAATTATAAATTAAGCAATTCTAAAGTATTTACATGGAATATTTGATAGTTTTATGAATTTTTACTAATAAGTGAATACATCCATTTATATTTAATCATTTGTAAATGTAGACCAATTTAATATTTACTAACGTTTAATTATTAATCTTTATTTATAGTTTTTAATAAACTTTAAAATACATTTGATGTCATCATAAAATTGATTAAATTATATTTTAGAATTAATAATATTTAACTACTTTACATTACCAAGTTTCTTTTAGGAAATGGGAATAGAAGAACTCGGGGAGAATGGAGTACATGGAAGTAATTGTACGAGTTCCAGTGCTAATAGATCAACACATATGAACTCATCAAATTTGTTGAGTTAGTTCAGACCTCCTTTGACATTAAATCTATTAAGCAACTTTATATTTATATTTAGTCTATTTGTCCCAATTCTATTTTTTAAAGATATTAATATTTTGAGTATTGTTTTTTGCTCGTAGATCAATTCCATTGTAAAATAATATTTTATAGACAGAACTTATATTATTTATAAACCTTATTTCTAATAAATTATAATGCAATATAATATAACAGTTGAATTCTATTAACCGATATCAATGTACGACTAATTACCTTCTTCTCTTTTAGATCAAAGATTGAATGGAAATTATCTGATTGATAATAAACATTCATCAAAAATATCCTCAAATGTCGATAAAGGTTTTTATTAATTAATAATGTTGAATATTAATACGTACCGTTTACATTTCCGTTAATTCAACGTTACGATTATAGGCAATGACTTCGAAGTAATTACTCCTGAATTATTAAGAAGAGACAAAACTATGATAAAATTATTAAGAAGGCAAAAAAGAGAAGTAAGTCAAAATTTACAAATATTTGAGAGTATAAAATAATAATATATTATATTTTGTATTATAGTTTGAAGTATTAAAGAAGGTGCACGGGAAGGAAAAATCATCATTATTGAAACAACATTCTACAATCGTTGATCGAATGGTTGAATCGCACGACCAGGATAAACAAAAATTTGAAAAGAATTTAGAAAAAGCCATTAAAAAGAAAGGGTCGGTCATAAGCTATTACGTTTAATATCTGTTCGCTTTGCATTACATTTATGTGTATTTGAATGTATACTATATTGTATTCAACTTTTGCTGATATACAATTTATATTACTATATAAAAATGTCCGGTCTCGCAGGGAAATGAAGTGTCATGAGATGATATCATCAACTGGAGAACGAGTTCAAAACCTAGTTGAAGAACACCAGGAGAAGGTTTATATTAACCTCGTTAATAGGTCACATAATAGGTCACATAATAGGTCACATAATAGGTCACATAATAGGTCACATAATAGGTCACATGATAGGTCACATAATAGGTTACATAATAGGTTACATAATAGGTCACATAAAAGGTCACATAATAGGTCACATAAAATGTCACATATAATTAATACCTTACTTTATTACCAACAATTCCAAAGGATTAACATTCTTTTATATTTTATTGATTTCATTCTAATTTACAATGCGTATGTTTAGGTGAAAAAGGTAGTAGCCGACCAAACAAATCAATATACGACAATAAACCAACGGGAGAAAGTTGAACTAAATGACTTGCGCCTCTCCCACATTAAACAACAAAGTATCCATTTGGAAACATTGTGTAAAGACGCTCATCTCCTTCAGTTACGAAATTTAGATTTACGGCAACAACGGTTTGCAGTTAAACTCTATTAATAATTATTTGTATATCATTTTCTATTTCTCTTTTTAATATTTATTTGTTTAATCTGCTACCTATTCTTTTATATGTTTATTTTCAAGTTTTTATATTATTTACAGGGAGAAAAAAGATATTAAGGGTAAACAAACAAAACTATCGATAGAGTCTTCCAGACAAGTCATGGCCGATAAAGGCATCAAGAATAAAGCTGAAAGGGATAGGTATGAATTGACAATACTTTCATTATATTTCTCAGAATTAAGAAATACATAATTATCTAGTCATATTTTTTAATAAATATTATTTTTTTAAGACAGAATTTACAAAAGTTATTATTTTATTATTTCTAAAATTAGTTTAAATACTATTTTAGGAGAAAACGTGAATTGAATGAAAATAATACAAAGAAATTTATCGAAGAGAGAAAACGACAAGCTGTTATCCATTTAAAAGCTGTTGAGGGTCTAAAAACATTACATTGCGACCAGTTGGAGCTGATCAGGGCAGATGCCCGTAAGGTTTTCTCAAACAATATCCATTTTTTATTATAATATTCAATATTATAAACGTACGGATGTTTATATATCCTATCGATTTACAGCAAGAATTATTTGTTGAAAGTCAATACACAGAGGAAAGCCTAGCTCAAAAACCTGAGAGCCTAGTGTAATACATATATTATATGTGTACAATATACATTATGTATGTATGTATTTTAGTTTATACGTTGTTATGTAAAATATTCATTTTACATGTTTCATTAAATTGTTATTATTTATTTATTTATTTTACATTTTTATTTTAATGATGATCAATTTCATTTATTTAAAATAAAACATATTTGAATTTTTAAAATAACTTCATTGTAATAATGTACAATTGTTTAACAAAAAATACAAATAGAATTATAACAATTAAAAGTAATTTTCATAGAATACCTTAATCAAATGAAACTCTCAATTGTCTATATTATCATCTATATTTTATATATTAAACAACTTTATTTATGGGATAATATTACTATGAAAAGATTTTATATTTCATTATAAAAATATGTAAAATTCAAAAGTGATTTCTGGAAAAGTCAAGGTTGGAATAGAAAGATACATTAAAAATACGCTTATGTGAGTTGTATTCATTTTCTATACGTTCGTAGTGTCTTTTTTCCATGCAGGCCAGAGCAATATTCTCTTCTTGTTCTCCAATAATGAATTTATTTGCAAATAATTCAACTCTCTCTGGTGCTAGAAATAAATTGAATTTAATAAAATAATTTTAATTGTTTGTTTTAATAATAATACATTTCAGTATTGCTACCGAATGAAATATTTAATTATGTAAAAGGTGAATTATATGCTGTATTAAAATGTATTATTAATAACTAATCATTTATACAACATAATATATTGTTCTTAAATACATCATTTACTATAATTGAATTAGAATTAGAATTGAGAACACTTCTACTTACATGCCAGATATGGCAGGTCCCTGACTCCGTATACACACACAGCGTGTCGTATGCGTCCTCCGCAAATGTGTCTATATCCCTCCCACGCCCATATCGATAATCTTGATATCATCATGTGAATTCCTTGATCTAGATCTCCTGTAAATGATACTTTAGGGTAACTTCTCAACATACTGACCCGTAGCAAATATACAAATTGAAATGGCTGATCAATTAGTGTTTTAAAGAACAAATACTAATTATTAACAACAACAACATATAATATAGTATATTAAAGTTATTATATACTTGAAATACATTATATATGTAATATATATATATATATATATATATATACATATCGTCTAGAATATTAATGTGATTATTATATATTATTGTAATTATATACTTACAATACACCATATTATATATGGGATAATATATCCCGGATATCATTTTATATATGGTATATTATATCCTACATACATATCATAATATATCGGTCAATAAGAATATTTTAACAGTATTTTATTAACCTTTGTAAATGGTGTACTTATCGACAATATCATATAATCAATAATTTAATACAAAGCTGTACTTTGAATATAATAACCCATGAATCCTCCTGGAACCTTTAACTGTCTATTGTAATTCAAGGAGGCGAAGAACGTTTCATCTGGATTACCGGTGTCCTTTATCCATTCCCTGAAATCTAAGGCTTTCTGCGATAGTCAATCGTTATTTGTATTGTTACTTTAGTTTATAAGTATGTTATTATTGATTTACTTATACGTTTAATATATATATATTTATATATTTATATATATATTGCTTATTTTAACAAATATAAAATCTATTGTACTTCAGGTGAATAAGTTATATAATCTAGATATATGGATAAAGTTACAATTTATAACAATTTCTACTGCAACTTATCAGCATCTTGATCTTCCATATCATTATATAATACTATAATTTAATTTAATTATGATATATTCCTCGTATCTCATTTAAAATGTGAGAACTAGAATATATGTTAATATTTATGTATAATATTATATATAGTTGTTCATTTTATATAACGGAAGTCAATTCAAGTCTAAATTTCATATAATTCTATCCTAATATCAATATTAATCCAATACAGTATCGAATCATCTACAAGAATGATCAAATGTTACATAAACGAATATTTAATGAATAGAATACGAAGCAAAAGTATCAAATTAATTATTTTTTATATATCCGTATAATTTTACAATACATTTTGCTCTCATTCCATAATTATAGACATGTATATATGGTATAATATATACAGAATATATTGTACATAAAGTATATGCACAAATAATCCATATATTATAAATATATATTTACTATATGAATTCATTCCTCATTTATTTTTTTACATATATATTTACTGTACATTGTAAACTTTACAATTAATACTAACTATTTATATCTGTCGTACAATGTTAGGTAATAATAGGGATTGAGGATATACAAATTTATATTTGAATTAGGACAATGACCTCAATATATAATAGTATTATATACATGCTATGTTATCTATGCATTCCTCCTATACGCAACTCAGAGGATAATATTGAATATCAAGTTTTAACAAATATAACTTACCACATTTACCAATCTCTAGTCGGGTGAACCAGATACACCCAGATTCACACTGTGCCTACATTGTTGTGATATTCTAATTGCGACTAATTAGTAATTAAAACTTATAAAGATTGGTACAAATTTAATAACTACTTGTTTATCATCTAAAGTACAAACTATGTGTTCTTTTCATAGATTCAAATTAAGTATTGAGTAGTAATTGAGTAATGCTATGATTAGGCTAAACCCAAACATATAGTTCTTTTATTATCACGTGTTGTTACAAAAATCATCTTCCTAGATTAATCTTTGCTATCACTCATACATCGTAATTTATAATAACAGATACATTATGATAATACATATAATCATTAAATTACTATTAATAATTAACCACTGTATACTATAGCTATGATCTATGTAATATATTACCAAGAGTGCATTGTCTAAAACATTGTTTACTGTGCATAACTAATAAATGTTTACATTTTTAGAATTATAGTGGTTGAACAATTTATATATTAATAAAGTTAAATTATAAATGTCAATATTAAAATTATTGTTATGTAAACATATTTTGGTAATGAGTCATAAGGACTGATTTATATGAATTTTTAAAGTAATATTGATATAAAAAATAATCTTACATAAACATGCTAATGTTATTGACTATAAATTATAGACTACCAAAATGTTATTTATTAGCTATTACATAATGCATGTATTTTCGAATAAATATTTGAATAGATAACTATTAGATCATAGAAAATATCGTGTCCTAAATTTGTTTTACAATAGTTTTACAATTATATTTTAAGAGGTATTATTAGATATATACAGATTAGGACATTATTCTATATTTAAAGATTGGTAGACAATTCTAGGGAACAATCGGTATTATATAAATTCAGGCTCAGCAAACAATATTTATGAGGAATATTTCTCAAATATTAATATTTATTATGTGATTAAATTAATAAACAATTGTGTAATTCTTTTAAATTGTATAATCAGTAGTACATATTTATCACATATGCGAAAAAGAATGTCAAGTCTTCTTTTCAGCAAATAATTCCACAACTATTATTACAATCAATCTTAGTAAATGTTCTCTCACTTATTACTTTGCCATCTTGTTTCAAGTGTGTTCCATATATTTGAAATATTTGAAAGCAACACATTTAATAAAATTAATTTACGTATAGTGTCTATAATATTACAATATCTCAAATAATATTCGTATTAATGTTATATGCGTATTGCAATAGGTATCTAAATAAAATAAAACGCATATATATATATATATATATATATATATATATATATATATTTACATATATATAATATTATAATATATATATATATATATATATATATATAATAATTGTTACTATTTTCTCTAAGTCTTTTACTAATATGTTTACGAAATACTTCAAATATGATCATACAAACGTTATCATGCAGTACATAATCGACAAAAGCTCTCGAAAGTGTTGACTGTATACCGCCTTTTACAATGGTTATGCCATATGGAGCTGGTGCTTTCAGTTGCATAGACTTGCCAGCCATTTCACCGGTAAGTTTCGCTTGAGAGGGTGAAATGTGTACGAATTTCGTCCTATCAACATCGCCCATATTCTGACTGTAGCCGTGGGCATTTAATTATGAAATTATTAAATAATTCCTATATCAAATAATTTAAGTTGAAAGTTTTAATAATTTATTATCAAATTTAATTAACTATTTGGAAATATCGATAATCGTTGTACTTAAAATAAATATACGCAAAAAGAAATATAATGCGCTTTATTTTTATCTGCAACCTACAAATTTTAAAGAATAATAATTACTTTCAAAATATATTATAATTATTTCTTAAATATACGCATACA
>OZ038314.1:6461350-6736350 GCA_964035775.1 Osedax frankpressi
TATAGTTATTAGTTAAATATGTAAATGAGAAATTGAATTTCTAAATATATATGATCTGTACAGATATGATATACAGGACATATAATATATATATGTATACGTTACATTTAGTCAGAGGAAAACGATAGTTTTCTAAATTTACATTTGGTATACAAATTGCAGTATTATATTTAATAATTATGTCACTATTTTCAGATTTGGTGTCGCCATTCAGGGAGATGCAAAATGAAGGCTTAATTAGTCGACTCCTTACTTCAACAAATAAAATGAATTTAATAATAAAATAAAAAGATACAAATATTTTTAGAATAATGATTTATTTTATATATATTATTATATATATAATCATTTCGTCGTATTTATAATGAAATAAAAATAAGAAGAGATGATATATATATATATATATATATATATATATATATGTATATATAAATAAATAATAATAACAAAATAAAACAACACTTATTCAATATGTTACTTGGGAGAAAATAATACTTTTCAGGATAACTACAATATAAATAAAATAAGGTTCAGATAAAAAAATATCATGACTACATTTTATAATTTAATTGAGCTTAAATTTTCCTATAAAAAAATTTAAAATATAAAAATGTAAGTAATAGAAATACAATTTTTAAATATATATATATATATATGATATATATATATATATATATAGACCTCCTATTACGGGCAAATACACCCTCAATGTATATTTTTTGTATAACCAGACAAATACACCCTTTTGAATAATGATTGGTTTTAGTCGAAAATTTACATTCGGGATACTATTAGGTTAATAAGTAATGCCTGGAAATTTGAGAAAGAATAAATCAGTATTTTCTGATATACATGTTTTGGTGGGTGTTTCCATGTTCGTCATCTCCTATTCACGACAAATACACCCACCTGATTTTCCAATATAAAACCAGACTAATACACCCTTTTAATACATTACACTATTACGGAGTAATACACCCAATAACACATTCATAGATTTAGATGCATTAATAGATAATCATTATTTATATATATATTATATTTTAATATTATATATTTTTAATTGTAGCCTAAATAATTCCAATTTATTTAAATAATAATAATATATTAACTATTACTAATATTTTATTATAAAATATTACTAAACCATATTCAAATACAAAGATATGGTATTATATATTATATTATATAATTTAATAGTATACTATCAAACTACTATCAAAATCAGAGATTTAATTTGTAATCTTGTCGATTACTTATATACATTATTATATTTGGAAATATGGCATATGAAATAATCCTCATAATATAATATACAATATTTCCTTTTAACTTTAGTTGCTGAATATAAATTTAATATATACATATATATATATTATATTGCTATATTTTTGATTATAAACAAAATTGATATATTTATAGAATATAATTTCAAAAGTATACTTTATAATATAAATACATTTTTATTTTATGCATAGGTATTTTACTAAAATGTATTTAATGTATAATTGATATCTAATAACAAACTAATATATTAATTATGAATAAATCGATTATAAATATGATGAACATAATAAGCGTATGTTTTTATATGCATATTTTAATTACAATAGTATATATATTTATAATATAGAATTCACTATATTTTACTTTTATACAATATATAATAATACTTTACTAATTATAAATTATTATCATATATTATATAAAATATACGATATATGTTAACAGAATGTATTCTATGTAATATAATTTAAAGTATATTTTTATAATTATGAAAATATAATAATTTGTTTATTTCTACATTATATAATGACAACGAATACATGAAATATCTATAATTGAAGTGATTAGGTTTATCAATGCAACATGTATAATATAATTTCTATTTGTGTATCTAATTCAAAATATTTATTTCAAATTAGTTATATTATAAAATATGTTTATTGCATATGCCTTATAATTTATAAAAAAACGGTGGTTGTAAATGTATAAATTGAATTATCAGTCTAGATATAGATAGTTATCTTTATGCAAAAAATATGTAATAGTTTATATTGAAAATGATAATTACCATTATTTTTTTGGGGGAAATACAATTTTTTTTAAATCCCAAAATTTGGAGTAGTCTTCGAGTAGTCATACATTTTGACAAAATCTTCGATATCGTAGTAGCAGGGATAGTTGCTAGCGCTCCTCGCTTGCTGGGATTTTCTGAAGTCGCATTATATTAGGGGGGATACTCGTATGTATAAATATGAGTAATGTCAGTATATAGTATATATATAGGGGCAGCATCTTATATTAAAGCTTTAATATAACTAGCTCGGACACGGGCATTTTATTTTGACTTATTTTAAGTTATACCAATTATTGTTAAGTATTATAAACATTCATAATATTAGTACTTCGTGATACATTTGAATAATTATGGTGTTTATAAAGTATTTTTTTATATCAAATATTATTTACAAAATCTTTATAATAAAATATATAACACGTGTTATGTATAATGTACATTGTTAAATATAACATTATATATGTAATAAATATACTATGAACATTTTATAAACATGTTATTAACATACTATTAAACAAATGTTTTATTTACAATATTGCATATATATTTATATTACATAGTATACACTATGTATTACTGTATCTTATATTATTTTATTACTATACATTAATGTATCTTATATTATTTTAGTACTAGATAGTTGTATAATAGTTTCTCATAGTGATATTGTAATATTTTATTTTTGTATAGAAATAATAAGATATGTAATTAAATTTATATAAAATATATATTTTATAACATTTACAAAAAAGTCTCATTAGTCGTGTAGGTTAATGCGCTGTAAATTTTCGTTATTTCGTTATGTAGAATTACATCTAATTAAATATTTTTAATGCTCCTAGGTTCAAATCTCTCATGTAATGCTTTTAATTTTTATATCAATTAAAAAAAATATTTGATATCACTATTAAAAAAATATTTTAATGTAAATGACAATACATAACAAGGATAAATAGCTTTACCTATGTTAATTTACATCAAGTATTGTTACCTATTATAACCATTTATAATATTATTACTTAATCATGATATATCTGAATAATTATGGTCATTGTAAATTTTAAATATTTTTTTATAAAATTGTTACCATAAAATATATAACATATACGATATACATGTAATAAATATACTATGACAATTTTATGAATATGTTATTAACATACTATTAAAACAAATGTTTTATTTACACTATTGTATATATATTTATATTACATAGTATACACTATGTATTACTGTATCTTATATTATTTTATTACTATGTATTAATGTATCTTATATTATTTTATTACTAGATAGTTGTATAATAGTTTCTCATAGTGATATTGTAATATTTTATTTTTGTATAGAAATAATAAGATATGTAATTAAATTTATATAAAATATATATTTTATAACATTTACAAAAAAGTCTCATTTGTCGTGTAGTTTAATGCGATGTAAATTTTCGTTATTGCGTTATGTAGAATTACATCTAATTAAGTATTTTTAATTATCCTAGGTTCAAATCTCTCATGTAATGCTTTGAATTTTTATATCAATTTAAAAAAATATTTGATATTACTATTATAAACATATTTTAATGTAAATGACAATACATAACAAGGATAAATAGTTTTACCTATGTTAATTTACATCAAGTATTGTTACCTATTATAACCATTTATAATATTATTACTTAATCATGATATATCTGAATAATTATGGTCATTGTAAATTTTAAATATTTTTTTATAAAATTGTTACCATAACATATATAACATATACGATATACATGTAATAAATATACTATGAACATTTTATAAACATGTTATTAACATACTATGAAAACAAATGTTTTATTTACAATATTGCATATATATTTATATTACATAGTATACACTATGTATTACTGTATCTTATATTATTGTATTACTATATATTAATGTATCTTATATTATTTTATTACTAGATAGTTTTATAATAGTTTCTCATAGTGATATTGTAATATTTTATTTTTGTATTGAAACAATAATATATGTAATTAAATTTATATAAAATATATATTTTTTAAAATTTACAATAAAGCCTCATTTGTCGTGTAGGTTAATGCGCTGTAAATGTTCTGTATTGAGTTATGTAGAATTATATCTAATTAAATGTTTTTAATGATCCTAGGTTCAAATCTCTCTTGTAATGCTTTGAATTTTTATATCAATTTAGAAAAATATTTGATATCACTATTAAAAACATATTTAAATGTAAATGACAATACATAACAAGTATAATTGTTTTACCTATGTTAATTTACATCAAATATTATTACCTATTATATCCATTTATAATATTAGTACTTATAAGTACTATAAGTATGATTATAATCATGATATCTGATTAACTATGATTATTGTAAATTTTAAATATTTTTTTATAAAATTGTTACCATAACATATATAACATATACGATATACATGTAATAAATATACTATGACAATTTTATGAATATGTTATTAACATACTATTAAAACAAATGTTTTATTTACAATATTGTATATATATTTATATTACATAGTATACACTATGTATTACTGTATCTTATATTATTTTATTACTAGATAGTTTTATAATAGTTTCTCATAGATATTTTATTTTTGTATAGAAATAATAATATATGTAATTAAATAAATATCAAATATATATTTTTTTAAATTTACAAAAAGTGTTCGTGTAACTTAATGCTCTGTACGTTTTCTTTATATATATATATATAAGGAAACGTACAGCGTATTAACGTATACGTTATGTAGAATTACATCTAATTACATATTTGTAATGATCTAGGTTCAAATATATCATGTAGCGCATTGAATAGTCGTTATATTTGTAATACAAAAATTATATATTTATTTACTGTTACAATATTAAGTTTCATAGTATTTGTTTTCATTATACATAAATGAGTTCAATTTTTCTATAGATATATTATTAACTAGGTATTAAATAATAAGTGATACATATATCTCAAAAATAGTAGCTTCATAATAATTAAGTTCGATATAATTTTCATGGAAATAATATATTAATTGAAAACGAGTTCATAGTAAAATTAATTATAAATATACTTCAACTTGATCATTTTTATGCTTAAATAATTTTTTTTTAATATTGCAAAAATTTTAATTGATCACGGGTCCAAAAAAAAATTAATTATGAGTTGTTAGATATTTATGAGTGGCTAGTATATTTAAATATGTGCATTACATTAAACATATTAAATAAGTAAATTACAATAATTATCAGAAATTAAATTAAATACTGTATTATATTATAACCAAATAAAAAATTATATTGTATATAATGATATTGCTTTATTCTATTAATTTATTTAATGTTCTTATATTAGATTTTAATACATTATTGAATTTCGTTCGGACTTTTAAATATATTTCTTCCTCGGAAAGTTTTAATAAACACGGTGGAGAATATATTTTTAATAATATTTCTATTATTTCTTGCTTTCCTGAAATTTTGTAATTAACTATTTGTAATTATCAGTATTAAAATTAAATATGAATTATACATAAATTAAGAATAATTTTTATTTGCATATTAATAACCTGGCATTTTGTTTTTTTTAAATGATATAGAATGTTCCGATAATTTCTGAAATTCTGTTTTATTCAATTTGATATTTACAGCTGTTTGAAATAATGATGTGTTTAATTATATATTTATATACATATATATTATACATAATTAAATATTTTTAAATTGTATTTAATTACCTTTTTTGATTTTTTTGATATCATCATTTTCACAGTAACTATACTCATCATTATTTATTTCATCTTCAACACAAATATTTTTGATAGATGGATTTCGTGAAGTTTCTCCTGGCTTATCATCTGAAATGAAATATAAGTAGATTACATGCATACACACATGTATATATAAGTTTGAGTATATGTGTGTGTGAATTAAATCATGTAAGGTATTTAACTCGGTCAAATAGTCGATACTGCTATATAATAATGTAATGTTCATTATACTAAGCTTTCATATATATGGTCAATATATATATAGGCCAATATAAATAATAAATAATAAATCTGCATTGATTTATTTGTATGAATGAATTTAATTTTTTATAAAAACAATTAACTTGTATTAAAGCAATTACATTTTATTTAATTATATTTTTTTATTGGTATGAAATTTATTACACATGTATATGTAAGTTTGAGTATATGCGTGTGTGAATTAAGTTATGTAAGGTATTTAACTCGGTCAAATAATCGATACTGCTATATAATAATGTAATATTCCTTATACTAAGCTTTCATATGTATGGTCAATATATATATAGGCCAATATAAATAATAAATAATAAATCTGCATTGATTTATTTGTATGAATGAATTTATTTTTTTATAAAAACAATTAACTTGTATTAAAGCAATTACATTTTATTTAATTATATTTTTTTATTGGTATAAAATTTATTACACATGTATATGTAAGTTTGAGTATATGGGTGTGTGAATTAAATCATGTAAGGTATTTAACTCGGTCAAATAGTCGATACTGCTATATAATAATGTAATGTTCCTTATACTAATCTTTCATATATATGGTCAATATATATAGGCCAATATAAATAATAAATCTGCATTGATTTATTTGTATGAATGAATTTAATTTTGTATAAAAACAATTAACTTGTATTAAAGCAATTACATTTTATTTAATTATATTTTTTTATTGGTATGAAATTTATTATACATGTATATGTAAGTTTGAGTATATGCGTGTGTGAATTAAGTTATGTAAGGTATTTAACTCGGTCAAATAATCGATACTGCTATATAATAATGTAATATTCCTTATACTAAGCTTTCATATGTATGGTCAATATATATATAGGCCAATATAAATAATAAATAATAAATCTGCATTGATTTATTTGTATGAATAAATTTAATTTTTTATAAAAACAATTAACTTGTATTAAAGCAATTACATTTTATTTAATTATATTTTTTTATTGGTATGAAATTTATTACACATGTATATGTAAGTTTGAGTATATGCGTGTGTGAATTAAGTTATGTAAGGTATTTAACTAGGTCAAATAATCGATACTGCTATATAATAATGTAATGTTCCTTATACTAAGCTTTCATATGTATGGTCAATATATATATAGGCCAATATAAATAATAAATAATAAATCTGCATTGATTTATTTGTATGAATGAATTTAATTTGTTATAAAAACAATTAACTTGTATTAAAGCAATTACATTTTATTTAATTATATTTTGTTATTGGTATGCAATTTATTACACATGTATATGTAAGTTTGAGTATATGGGTGTGTGAATTAAATCATGTAAGGTGTTTAACTCGGTCAAATAGTCGATACTGCTATATAATAATGTAATGTTCCTTATACTAAACTTTCATATGTATGGTTAATTAGTGTATTTAATATACGCAAAACTATAAATAATATTCAAGTATATAAGAATGATAAATTTCATATCATTAATAAAATTAATAATACAAATAAAAAATATAATTATCTATTACATTATTTTTATAAATGTATTAATTTATCATAAATTAATTGAATTAGTTATTCATTAGCGCTAAATATACGATTTTTAATTAGTCAGGTTTCATAGGTATATATTAATATATACATATATATTTAAAACTATAAATATACATACTCATCATAATATAAATATTAAATAACGTATATTGTAATAATTACATTGTTATATTTCATTCTCAATTATTAATTCTTTATAATTTTAATAATTGTAATAATATAATTTAATATCAATCAACTATAAAACGGCATGAGGTATTATATATAATATTATCAATACTATTAATTATATTAAATATATCTATAATTTAAAAGATATATATAATACAAATATATATAATAATATTAGTATTTTACTAACATAATTCATTATAAAAATGTAATTTTAATTAGATAATTTAAATAAATTACAACTCTACAATATATAGTCTTGAATAAAACTGAATGACGGAAGTTTATTTTTATTTACAAATAATAATAATTAATAAAAATTATAATCTTTGTTCCTTTTTAATTTAAAAAAATATATATTCCGGAAATGGAAAAAATAGTCTCTTAATAATACATTTTTCTAAAATTTGTAATAAAATAGATTTTTTTTTGAAAATAAAGATAAAATATGAAATATTAATATAAAAATTCTTCATCAAATAAAATATTAAATATGTATCCATTTTCATATAAAAAAATGACTTTATAATATGGGTGTATTAACCCGTTTTACATATTTTGAGGATATACATCATCAATAATGAACCTTATATATTTCCATAAGTTATCGATAAAATAATATAAATTAAAGGTATACATGAAGTATAGCTCATCTTTTATAACATATCATAAGTGCAATATCTAAAACGAACACTATCATGTTAAACTATGTAGCTGACATGGAAACATCCGGTATATTGGATGTTTCTATACTGAGGGTGTATTAGTCTGGTTTTTTTTCCTGATTTGTCTGTAATTGTCTGTGTTAGTATATATATATTTATATATATATATATATATATAAGTAAAATATAAGTGTAGAATAAAATTTTAAAACTAAATAATAATACATATCATTTTATATAGACTTCATTCACATACACGCAAAAATGTCTTCCCATGAGGAGATAACAATTTTAGGGGATTGCAAATGATATGTTAAAGTAGGTAACCAACTTAACTATTCTATTGTTTATGTCAAATATTGTATGTAATAAATATTTAATCACTATATGGATTTATAATTTTAATTAATAATAATTAAACAATAAATGAATGAAAATGATAAAAAATAGTATGCGTTTCTGAAAATATATAAAAAATATTTATTAAAAATAAAATTTAGAAGTTATTAAAAATAATTTTTTTAGTAATATTTTAAAAGTATGTATATTTTCAATTTTTGTATTAATTATTATGATTATTATACTATAATTTATTACCCAATATAATTGTGTTATTATATCTATATTTCGTTTTATTTTGCTTATTGTTAGCTTAAATAAGAAATTTAATTTATTCCTGTTAAAAAAATTAAAATTAAATGTATTCCAGTAGAAAACATAATATATATATATATATATATATATTTACATTATATTATAATATAGTTTACTTCTGTATTCTAAAGTGTAATATGATTAATATTTTTCATATATTTTTCTTATTTATTCATATAATTATAATTATGTATTTATTTAATTAATATTTGTTGAGTATTAATGTAATTAATGTAATTATGTAAAAATCAAAATACATAAAAATAATATTTTAAAAATATAAACCAATACTATAATACTATAAATTAAAATCATGTATTTACAAAATATAGGAATACCTGTAATAACCCCAGACGACATCGATTCTTTTTTTGGAAATAAAAACATTTCGAAAGCACTTCGCTAATTGAGAAATAGAATCGTAGAATTGTTGATCCGACTACAAATATATATTTGATATAGTCGCGATGTAATTAATATCGATTGTAATTAATAATATATTAGTTTATTATGATTAGTAAATTAAGGTGGCAGTTATTACCTTCATGTCTACGTGGATGCAATATACGTTTTGAGGTCTATAAATAGATCTGAAAAGTCGTTCTACTTGACCCGAAGACTTGTAGACAAGCATACTGCATGGAAGTGTGTAAATAAAATGCAGGAACTATTTACTGTATTTAGATAATATGCTATTAACATGCGTATGATAATTATATGTAAGGGTTCGTGTAAATGATCCATTATATGATGACAAACGATATATTGTTAAATGTAGTATGAATATATAAATATATATTCATTTGAATATTATACTATTATAATGTTGATACTAGTGTATACCTATATGCGATAGGAAACTCTTTTTCTTCCTTTTTTATATAAGATAATATATAATTTCTTTCTTTAATAAATTCTCGGCAGCTATTTTTCGTTTTATTGTATATATTCAGATCACTATACAAATTACTGTTATCTGAATTATAGATAGATTATATAAATATTATATTAAAATGTTAATAAATTGAATATTAAGAATATATACATTCTACTTTATTTAATACTTTATATAATGTTTATATAATAATACATTTATTTACCAACTGTTTAATTTATGATATTCATCAGCTTTTGTAATTTCATCCTCGTCTCCCGAGAATAATAGATCACAATTAATACCACCAGGCACCATATTAGGGTGTGTAGGTATTTTATAAACCTGATATATGTATTAATATTAAGTGATACTAATTATATATCTAGATAAGTATACATGTATATATATATATATATATATATTATACATATATTTATTACTATTATTATTTGTAAATTTTCAATGCGTGTTTATTTTCATACAGTCCGTATTATACATATCTAGATGCATAATTAACACAAATGCCAAACATTATTACTTTATTATGTATATTATATATTATATATGTTTTTAAATATGTTTATAAATAAAATATAATTGATATACAGATTGAATTTAATAATCATTAAAGTATAAGTATTGTCTTCAATGTTAAAATCGAGGACACTACTACCATAATGCTTCTGGAAGCAGACGAGAACACTAACGGAATACGCCACGCGGTAGGCCCAGAGCAGGCAAGAGAAAAGCAACACGACGAACAAAGCGCATTTCCACCTGCCGACGAAACATTTAGTTCTGCGTTTGATGTTCATGTATTAGCATTAGTCACATTCTTAAAAAAAACACCCTTTAAAGTATTTAAGGTATTTAATGAGCTTTTAGGTGTGCGGGTCGATGCGTTTGATCTCGGTCCTCCGTTAGATCTTTCGTTAGAACGCGCCGTCCCTGGATCGTATTACCTAATTCTTCCGGTTACTGAAACTTCGCGAACGCTGCCTTATACTATTATCAAGCCGACACACCGACGTGATGGAAGATATGTCGACTGGTCGCAGACCGACGTTCGAGAGTGACGCAAGGATGCGTCATCGGTCACGCGGGTGTTACGTAATAAAGCCGGGTCCGCACGTCGAATCGCCAACAAAGGACGCACCCGGCACCATCTTGTCCAGGTGTGCACCGGCGTGAACCGAAGTTCGTGGTTTACCGTTTGCATATCCGTCCCATGATATGGACACGCCCACTTGTCCAACATAATACTTACGTCATACGAGACAATCGATGATCGTGTGTGTTGACATTTGCAGGCCTAACTCGATATTAATGATTTTGTGATGATATTAATGATTTATTTCTTACGTGTGGCATTTGTTATTACAATGTACGGAGTGACTACAAATTACCCATAAAACTATATTGTATTGTATTGTAACCCCGAATGTCATATCGAACATTTAATTTATTCCTTAGATAACATATATTATATTGCTGTAAACAATACAATATATATTGTATTGATCATTTACTAATAAAACAGTATTAACTGTAGATTATTATTTATTACAATTACAACTTAGAAATTATAGATAATACATATTATTCATATGACTTTATATTGGTTTAAGATGTAGTTAATATACCAAGAATAATATGGCCAAATAGATAATATAATTACTCATCATTTGAATAATTACACTATAATAATTAAAGAAAGAATTCTCATAAGTGCAAGCCGGCTCATTTTCCTATTTATATCTATCTAAATATATATAAGGCTAAGACTAAATCTTACATAATAATCATATTAAGATATACATCTCATATAAAATATGGTATCCCTTATAAGAGATATCAAAATATCTAATATAAACAGTATTCATTAATACCGAAATATATAAAGCAGAGTGGTAAATACTTGTAAATTTTAGTAAATTACTTGTAAATACTAGTAAGTCAATGAACTACTGATTTCTAAAATATATTTATAATCTTATATATACTGTATTAAATTACGATAAATGAACCGAGTAAAAATGGTAAATGGGTAACTAATAGTATTACAAATTAAACTGTAAACAAATTGAGATAAAAATGACTACCAGACAATACATTATTTAACTTAATAAATAAATTCAATGTGTAGAAAAGAAAATATTATATATAATAAAAAACTAAACGAACATATTTGGAAAATAAGATGAACGTCATTAAAATTGTATACGAAATATCTATAAATAATATAAAATAGAATGTACAAATATATCTGATGGTCTATTAGCAACATATATGTGATACATTAGTCGTGTCAAATTAACACTGTCAATATTAATAAGTCATTTATACTACAGATACATTAAACTGAATATATAATATGTCTGACATATAGTTCTAAATATATGTATATATATATATATATATATATATATATATATATATATATATATATATATATATATATATATATGTATGTATATATATATATATATATATATAAAGTAAACTAAATCAGAAGATATAGATGAGATTGCAAAACTATAATATTCATGGATGTATTTAAACATATATGTTAAATATTTAATTAATGATGCAGTAAACATATATACCCTATTAATACGGTAATATTTATTTAAAGTCGTTTATAAAAGCGTAGAAAAATAGTTATAAAAAAATAAAGAACAATTATACAAATTCCCAAATTTAGTATACTAATAGAAAGAATACAATACATATTAACAATGAGCTTTATAAAAATGTATAATATTTAATATTAAATACCAAACTTACTTACGTTTAGGAGAAAAATCATGCATAATTATATCTTATTAATTTTGGTGTAAATAATAAATTTAACAGATTTATAACATCGATATCTTTAGATAAATAGATTATGTAATATTTATTAAATAGATTCAAATATAGTTCAGAATAAACACTTTTTAGAACATATTTCTGATTATATAATGGTATTACGAGTTCCTCAGTAAATTCTTAGTATTTATTAATTATACTTTAGATACATAATCTACCCAATTCCTTAAATACTATATTAAATCATATTAATTATTAATAACAAGAACGTTACTTTTCCAGACGAATCTAGTACAACTTTCTCGATATAATACTATAAATACCGTACTATAACATAACATTCAAAACAATTCCTAAAAACTATATACTTATTTTAATATTAGTAATATAATATATGATAAAAGGAAAATATGTTTTACAATAAGTAAATTTAATAATAATAAACATTCATTATATATATATATATATATTTAATATACATTATATACGATAGACGTTGTATATTTTGCGTATTTGAAACGTATTTTGGTTTATTTGCTTTATACTAATATCTAAGTTATTACAAATATATAAGGTTTTACCTCAATGTACAAAGTATATAGGGGATTGAATTGAATCACAGCATTATTTTAACTGAGAACTTATAAGATCTTATTTGATCTTATAAGATTTACCAACGTGAATGAGCATCATTCATAACCTAGTGATATATCCAATTTGAAAGACATACGATCATCTATTGTATACTACATATATTACTACTATATATATTATTGGTGTAGTAATACAAATAATATAAACTTCAAGTCTTTCCACATTGAAAATATATACCTTATTTATATTAGAAAATCAATTTATATTTGTAAATATGACAGTTTATAAATCATTTAATTCTGTTAAAATATTAGTTGTTATTTAGTCTATATATAATTTCAATTATATAATTAATTCATTATTACGTGTAAACCTATATAATAAAATATATAGTGCATACAATTGTAATCATAATTATGCTTAGATTTTAATTAGGGTTAGAAAAAATTAAAATTTATGTTATTATAACATAAATTTGTTCAAATTTTTCAAATATCAAATGCGAAAAAAAATAATTATAATTAATATATATTATATAGATTCGAATTTATTCAGAAGTTTGATACATATTATAATATATATATATATATATATATATATATATATATATATATACATATATATATATATATATATATATATATATATATATGTATATAAATATTATAAAATAAGAATAACACATATATATTTATATTATTTATGTTTAAATTAAAAATATTCTTAATATTTATAACAGTTCAGTTGTGTTATATATACTTTAATATTAATATGAATATACTTTTAATTTGTTAGATTTCGATAAGATGTCTGTATTGCTATTATTAAAATATTAAAATATGTTAATTGTTAAAATTTTAAATATGTTGAAATATTTTCTTTTTAATATGTTTATATGTTAAAATATGGCCATTAAAAAATCTTTAAAGTTTAAAGTGCTTAATATAATTTTATAATACTATGTCACTATATATCACACCTATTTTTTTTGTATATATATTATAATAATTCCAGGCTAAAATGACTATTTATAATAAGTAGAATGTGGTGGCCTATTATGTAATTACCGTAATTATTGAAACCGCTAGGCCGCCTATATAATGAGCTGTTTTGTTCTCGTATTGTTTTCCAGGTAATTGTTGTATTCGATAAGCTATATTTGAGGACCCGACTATGCATAGATACCGTGGGCGTGTCCAACGGGCGGGGAGTTGAGCTAACGGGCGGGGAGTTGAGCTAACGGGGCGTGTCTATGGGTTTACATTACGGTTGCGCGAAGACTAAACAAACAAAGGTTTTCGTATAAAGTGTACTCGCGGGGCCTGCGAAGTATTCAGTGCCGAGATATTACTACGACATGTGCGTTTACCTCCCAAACAGTCTAACTTACGTATAGCTTCGTGACTCCCGATAGTAATAGACAACGGAGATCGTCGTATAGAACACATAGTTTCGTATATCATAAATAACCTCTCCAACGGAGATTAGTCGAACTTGTTGTGTTCAAAAGACGACAGTGCACGAATTTGCTGTTCAGAAGGATCCGACGTCAAAGTTGCAACCGATTTTCCACATTTCTAAAACAAAAAGAGACGACGAAACTATAAATTAAGATACCCGTCACTTATCACACGTTATTGGTCTCACAACATTCTGCTCTTGTTCAATATGCTTAGAGTGAAAGGAGTTTTTAAATCCAATCTCAATCCACCGAGATATCGAACGAATCGATGATATATTAATTAATATTACATGCCGTTAACTCATCCTACCTACTATTAAATACTAATACATCGCGTCGACTAGATATGTATTATATAAATGTAGTAGGTTATTTAAATTAGAAAACTATAGTTTAGTAGCATATTTGAAATAATTGACCTATACGAAGTAAATATTGACACTTAAACACCAAGATATTAATATGGCCTGACTTCACGAGGACCCGTATTTATATAATCCCATACGCATACAAGTGAAATTGCCCCCGGCCAATCAGCCTAACTATCCTGATCACCGCTTGACCAGCGTGACTTGACCGGCGTTCTACGGCAATGCCGACTCCCCACACCGATGATTTCAGGGATAAAAAGGCCTACAAGCTCGCCGAGAAACTAAGAAGACGAAATGTGGCGATGATGCGAATAGATTTCATGGAGGCTGCAGTTCAACAGGTACGTTGCAAAGAAATGTACCTGGTACATTTCATTGCATCTTAAATCTTCTTGAATCAGTTCAGTTCAACAGGTACGTTGCAATGAAATGTACCCGGTACATTTCATTGCATCTTAAATCTTCTTGAATCCATCAGCGAAACTATCCTACAAAGATATTTGATCCAGCAAATATTTGTCGACGCTAAAATGATAAAGTTTACGATTTTATAATTTAGTCAAATAACGTATCACACGCATACGTACTCGTAAACACATACGGATATTTATATGCAATGAAATAAGTTGATATCAATCAATTAATACCTATTTACTTTAAATAGAAATAATAAAGTGTCGGTTAATTATATCATTTATAGGAATATCTATATTACACACACACACACACACACACACACATATATATATATATATATATATATATATATATATATATATATATACAATTCACATATTAGTTTATGATCTTATATATTATATGAAAGTATAGAATAGACACAGAGTTACACTGTAGCTTTTCTTCTTTATAAAAGGTATTGTTATATTTATAATTCCGTTCATGACCAAAACAATGGGAATTGTATATAATACTCAATGTAAATAATAAACGTACATGACATTCCTTAATTCTGTTAATTTCGACAGAAGAATAGTGATTTTTATCATGGTATAATTAATTGAATTCAAATAAATATGGTGGCAATAACTGAATTATTTTGCATATGCAACTAAATCAAAAATTAACATACGATAATCTAAATATAAGAGTTTCTAATTGGGGATATTAATGAATTTTATATCTAAACTTTTAATTGGAATTTAGTTATATACTAAAATATTTGAATAATTATAATTGGCTTAATATTAGAATAATGATATTATTCGTAAAGGAAAACACCCAAACACATTCATTCTTATAACTATATATATTAATTGTAATTATTAAATATTAAATAATTTAAATATATCGATTTGATCCATACATTATAGATGTTATATATTATTATATAAATAAAATATACAATATATTTAGAGATATAGGATTACAAATTAATCATATAACGAACAATAAAGTTTAACCCATAAACTGCAATGAACATCTATGCATGTCCTTTAGTTGTATGTATTAAACTTTCACTTCTGAAATTAAATAGATCTTATAGATTACCAATTAATGTAACCAATGTTTATTATAAGTATAATAATTATTACATATAATATTATAGTTTCAGGTTTAGACTAAACATTAATTCAAGTTAATTAGTTTTGAATATTACATTATATATATTTCCTTTGTAATATATTTAACATTTAATGCAATTAATAAAATCTATTTCAAAATTCATGAATTTAATTCATTAATCAATCATAATAAATTCGAATTAGAAACTCGAATAAGGGTGTCGTTAAAACAATAAATAAAATCTACGTTATGGGTATTTAGTGTATACTCTATATCTCACGTTGTTCACTGTATACTGAACAGTGTATGGCAGAGAATTAAGAGAACGCTTCCACAGGCTGTATGTATTAATCACAATTGATGATGACATTGCAAAAATATTTTATTGTAAAATATCGTTTGCATAGTACGCTATCAGAGTGAATGACGATGTGAAATGAAAACTACTTACACTTCTGTATTCATTTACTTTCACAAATTCTAAATATATAAGAACAATACTATATATTACTTTATTTATATACAACATATAAATATATAGTTTATAATGAACTATATAAATATTTTATAACGAGCATAATAATTACAGAAAAGGAGTGAACATGTCGTTTGTGTAATTGAAAGAGAGAAAAGGAAACTTCTATTAGATTTAGCAAACATAAAAAAGAGAACTGCCGGTATTAATATAATTCTCCCAGGTTATATATTTTTATATTAATACATATTTATTTATTTATATATATATATATATACACACACATATATATATATATATGTATATACATATATATATATATATATATATATGTATATATATATATATATATATATATATATATATATATATATTATAACATATATGGATATTTATTAAAATAACCAGACAAATATGTTATTACATTTTTATCAGGTATTTAATAATAATTATATTAATAACCAAAAATTTACATATTTAGTTCAAAGCAGGGGACGCCACAATCAATAAATATATCAATCAATCATTAGCTACATAAAACAGATCGAAATATTGCTACTAGGTATGAGTTTCTATTGCTATTCATTAGATATACAACGTGTTTAGAATAAACTACAGTACATTGCAATATATAGTTTCACAGATCTTATTAATATGTGTTCTAACTTAACATTAGAGAATCACATGTACGTATTTTCCATCGATTATCATGGTAAATATTAGTATTTTTGGAAATTTGGTTAATAATTCAAGATAAGATTACCAAAGAATTCATGGAGTTAAGTATGTATTGTAATCATATAAATAATCCTTAATCCAAGTATATGATTATGAATAAGTGTATAATATGTAATGGGTTTAATTAAATAGCAAATGTTTTTGTAATCTATATTTACTTTATAACTATCCTGATAATATTTATATAATAATATATATTTTTACATCTATTACTACTGCTGCTACTGCTTCTGCTACTGACACTGCTACTGCTGTTGCTATAACTACTACTACTACTACTACTACTACTACTACTACTACTACTACTACTACTACTACTACTACTACTACTACTACTACTACTACTATTACTACTTATACTACTACTACTACTACTACTACTACTACTACTACTACTACTACTACTACTACTACTACTACTACTACTACTACTACTACTACTACTACTACTACTACTACTACTACTACTACTACTACTACTACTACTACTACTACTACTACTACTACTACTACTACTACTACTACTACTACTACTACTACTACTACTACTACTACTACTACTACTACTACTACTACTACTACTACTACTACTACTACTACTACTACTACTACTACTACTACTACTACTACTACTACTACTACTACTACTACTACTACTACTACTACTACTACTACTACTACTACTACTACTACTACTACTACTACTACTACTACTACTACTACTACTACTACTACTACTACTACTACTACTACTACTACTACTACTACTACTACTACTACTACTACTACTACTACTACTACTACTACTACTACTACTACTACTACTACTACTACTACTACTACTACTACTACTACTACTACTACTACTACTACTACTACTACTACTACTACTACTACTACTACTACTACTACTACTACTACTACTACTACTACTACTACTACTACTACTACTACTACTACTACTACTACTACTACTACTACTACTACTACTACTACTACTACTACTACTACTACTACTACTACTACTACTACTACTACTACTACTACTACTACTACTACTACTACTACTACTACTACTACTACTACTACTACTACTACTACTACTACTACTACTACTACTACTACTACTACTACTACTACTACTACTACTACTACTACTACTACTACTACTACTACTACTACTACTACTACTACTACTACTACTACTACTACTACTACTACTACTACTACTACTACTACTACTACTACTACTACTACTACTACTACTACTACTACTACTACTACTACTACTACTACTACTACTACTACTACTACTACTACTACTACTACTACTACTACTACTACTACTACTACTACTACTACTACTACTACTACTACTACTACTACTACTACTACTACTACTACTACTACTACTACTACTACTACTACTACTACTACTACTACTACTTCTACTACTACTACTACTACTACTACTACTACTACTACTACTACTACTACTACTACTACTACTACTACTACTACTACTACTACTACTACTACTACTACTACTACTACTACTACTACTACTACTACTACTACTACTACTACTATTACCTCTACTACTACTACTACTACTACTACTACTACTACTACTACTACTACTACTACTACTACTACTACTACTACTACTACTACTACTACTACTACTACTACTACTACTACTACTACTACTACTACTACTACTACTACTACTACTACTACTACTACTACTACTACTACTACTACTACTACTACTACTACTACTACTACTACTACTACTACTACTACTACTACTACTACTACTACTACTACTACTACTACTACTACTACTACTACTACTACTACTACTACTACTACTACTACTACTACTACTACTACTACTATTACTACTACTACTACTACTACTACTACTACTACTACTACTACTACTACTACTACTACTACTACTACTACTACTATTTCTACTACTACTACTACTACTTGATCTGCTTATGATCAACAATGATCTGCTTATATCTGACTCAGAATTTAACAAATGGTCAGCATCATATGAGAATTTCAAATTATCCACAAAAGCAGCCCCACCATCACCTAACTCAAGCAACTCCACCCCAACTGTCAATATCGTTTCCCCTCCAACAAATAGTATGCCTCCGATTACAACTCCAAACCCACAATGACATCGAATCGACTTACCTTTCTCCTGGCCCTCCCATATACCATTGAACAATCATCTACAATCATCCCCACCACATACCACTGTATCACCACCTCCCCCTTCATCACTGCAGAACAAATCAATCCCTCTCCCTATCAATAGCTCAGTATCCCCTACGGCATATAGCCCTACACACACACCACAAACCACACCTTCTAAAATCCACTTACAACCTGATACCTCACTCCATAATAGATTACTGAAATTAGCAACTCTAAACGTACAATCTGTAAGAAACAAAACCGATATTATAATCGATCTTATGCACGACCTCGATATAGACATATTATGCATTACAGAAACCTGGTTATCAGATAACGATATACCAATAATATCCAGTCTTAATACGAAATCATTAAGATTTACCCATCTTCCCCGACCCGGACCAAATTACGGCGGTGGAATCGGTGTCCTATACAGAAATAATATAAAATTAATACACAGTAGTGATCTACACCTTGACCACTCAGAAGCATTTAAATGTACATTCCACCCAGTAAACTCCCTCCCTTTTACACTTATAACAATATATAGACCTCCACACAATTCAACCTCATCTTTCATCGACGAAATTGACAACATTATGTCATCTCTAACCAATCAATCGATACTCCTAGGTGACTTTAATATCCCATTATCCTCCTCCTCTCTATACTCAAAACGATTTCTACATGCGATTGACTCTAATAACTGTTCCCAATATGTGAATTCACCTACTCACACATCCGGAAATATCCTTGACCTAATAATAGCACTCAACACACCTAACATTATACTAAATACATCCGTTATATCTTTAGTTACTGATCATCTTATCATAACATTTAACCTACAGTTCCCCAGATCCAAACGACTTACTAAAACTATTCAATTCAGAAAAACAAAAAATATTACCATTACTGACTTCACCAATGACTTGATGTCCCACCTATCAACCTTTGCCGACTATCCAGACATAAACTCCCTTGACTCCTCACTACTAAAAACACTAAATAGACTAGCTCCAACCTTGACAAAAACAATTACCCCTCGACTTAACACTAAATGGTTCAACCGTAATCTATCGCTTACTAAACGTCAGCTTCGATATACAGAAAAAAAATGGAGAAAGCATAAAAGCGAAGAAAACCTCACTAGTTTCAAACAACTCTCTAGTAAATATAGACAACTGATTAAGAAGGCGAAACGTGAATACTACACCGATACTATAACAGCCGCCGGTAACAATGCTAAAAAACTATATCAAATATCGAATTCTCTACTCGGACGCACTACTCCCCGCATACTTCCCGATTGTCCGGCATCCACAAACTCAGCCAACTTCGACAACTACTTCAACAACAAAATAATTAATATAATAAACTCGCTTCCTAGTCCAACATTGCCATCCCTGTTAACTCCATCATATTCACTTGACTCCTTCAAAACCCCCTCCATAGCATCCATCAATAATCTCCTCCTCTCAGTAAAATCAGTATGCATGCTAGATCCGATACCTTTAATACTCCTAAACAAACTAACTACACTACTCTCTCCATTATACAAACAAATAATCGACCTCTCCCTCATCTCTGGCAAAGTTCCCGCTCATATGAAAAATGCACATGTCACTCCTATACTAAAAAAAAATAACCCACATGATAAATCTGATCTCTCCAACTACCGTCCAATTTCCAATCTATCATATATATCCAAAACTCTTGAAAGAATTGTATCTTCCCAACTACACGACTATCTCGACAACAATAACATACTGAACCAATTCCAAAGTGCCTACACGACTTACAAGAGTACTGAAACCGCACTAACACATGTACTAAATAATATACTACTCCATCCAACAAAACACTGCTCCATTATTATTTTCCTCGACCTCTCCGCTGCTTTCGACACCATAGACCACAGCTTGCTAATCCGTCGGCTGCAGTGTATCGGAATTACAGGCACTGCACTAGATTGGTTTACATCCTACCTTGAAAGTCGCACATACTCAGTATGCATCGACTCATATAAAACTAAACCACGCATAATCTCTCACGGAGTTCCTCAGGGCTCTGTTCTCGCTCCAATACTGTTTAACATATACCTAGCACCTCTACTTGACATATTCGACAGATACCCAGAAATACATTTCCACACATATGCTGATGACATTCAAATATACTGCAGCTTACCAGATCCCTCTACTAACATATCTATACTGAACAACTGCTTAGACGAAATTAGTGGTTGGCTTGCCTCCAACTCTCTTTCCCTAAATACTAACAAAACAACTGTACTACTAATTAAATCCCCTACAACTTCCACAAATATACCTTCAATTCGGATCAATAACCAAATAATTAAATACTCTTCCACCGCTCTAAACCTTGGTATAATTTTCGATCAAAAATTATCTTTCTCTCAATACACAACTTCCTTATCAAAATCCATTAATCGAACACTCCACACTATCCGTCTAATTAGACCCTCCATCACCACCAAGCTCGCCCAACTGCTTGTTACATCCCTAATACTGCCTAGAATCGACTACTGCAACTCTACACTACACAGACTTCCCCGAAATTCTATAATTCCTTTCACCAAACTACTATATTCCGCCGCACGCATAGTTTACCGCATCCCTAAATACTCCAGAACTCATATAACTCCATATCTTAAAATACTACACTGGCTACCCATCACACAGCGAATCCAATACAAAATTATACTTCTCACTCATCTAGCTACACATCACAATAAACCAGACTACTTGACTGACCTACTGACTGACTACAATCCCTCCAGATCCCAACGTACTGAAAACCAATATAAATTACACACACACAACTGCACAAACCTCACAATAAAACAACAATCTGCCTTCTCTATTGCTGCTCCCAAACTATGGAATAGCCTACCAACTTCGCTCAGATCCTTATCGTCCACTCCTTCCTTTAAACGAAAATTAAAAACTTATTTATTCTCCATCGCCTATCAATAACTAAAAATCACGGCCGAAAACTCCACATTGAAGTTGATGGAAGTGAATAAACCCAATTGGTTACAAGGTTACAAGGTTACTTCTACTACTACTACTACTACTACTACTACTACTACTACTACTACTACTACTACTACTACTACTACTACTACTACTACTACTACTACTACTACTACTACTACTACTACTATTACCTCTACTACTACTACTACTACTACTACTACTACTACTACTACTACAACTACTACTACTACTACTTTTCCTCCTGTATTAGAAAAGTTTTTCAATGTAATTAAAGAATACTTATACCCTGAAAATCTTAATTATGTAAAATCAGAAAATAAATAACAGAATTATTAATATTTTATATATTTTTTTAATGTATATATAGCTAATTATAATATTTGCATTTCAATAATATTATAAACATAAATTATATTTTTTGGTGAATAGAAATGTATGGTACCGAAATTATTTAGTTACGTCCACATTATGTTACAAATTAATCATTATTTATTAAAATTCGTAATATACAATAATTAAAAAATACTTTTATCATCTCGAGGGTGTTGATTACATTTATGTTACTATGACATATATCATAATTAATAACTAGATATATACAACCCGGTGTATTGGTAAATGGTTTATTTTATATATTCAAAAAATATTATTTGGTTTCAAATATATTCGGAACCATTCAAAATTAATCACTATTCGTATATTTTATATAAATAATATTATTACAGATAATTATTATTCTAAGCCTATGTAGATGGGGTATATGTATATCTATAAATAGTGAATATAAATTCTAGATAGGTATAATATAAAAGTATATTTTTGTGATAAATATTTAGGCTAAAATATCTAACTATCTAAATAAATTTTCTAAATATCTAATATAATATGTGTTATAATTTTTAATAAATTTAAATCATTATGTTTATCGAATAAGATATATATAATAACGATAACGATGTACGTTATATCTAGATAGTATAAATATTGCATAATTATAACCATCATAACCCATTTGAATATTAAATATATATAATATTATAAATCATATATGTTTCCGTAATTAATAAAGAATATCCTAAATCTATTTTCATCAACAAATTCCTTTATAATATTATTAGGGAACATATTATTAATAATAAGTAATCTAATTAACTATTTATTAGGAATGCATTATAAAATAACATAATATATCGGTAATAAATTTGATTACCCAATATTATTTGAAATAGTTTTTGTAGCTAAATTATTTATAAGGTCATTATAATTGGTCTACACAATATTAATATTATTAATTATTAGGAAATTAGAATAAGGAATAATAATATTTGAATATTTGTTTGGGTTTTGGAAATGATAGATTTAAATCTAAATTATATCTTCCTACGTTCTATTACAAAGGCTCTGAATTATTAAATTGGGTTAATTAATAGGAATTATATATATATATATATATATATATATATTGTAATTCTTTATTATAGAACAGTATAAATAAATGTATCATTCCACTTCAGCTCGACAAAGAACAAGATTGCCACCACTTGAGAATCTTAGAAATATTAAAAAAAAGAAAACCCGCGCCAGCGATATCTTGAAAAGAGTTTCTGATCTCGCTAACTTAGATATAAAAACGCATCGCTCAGATGTAATATCGACAGAAAATAGTAATAATATTAATACATCTATTGATATCGATACTCAAAATCAACAGAAAAAATCTAAGATCCTTGCGATAAATACAACTAATGAAACTGATAAACCTGTGGTTTCTATAATATATTTTCTATGCTTAATTATTCACGTCACAATATATTATTAAATACCTATGCGATTATTTAGTTTGATAGTCACTTAATGTGAGATTTCTAATATATATTTAAATAATGTTGATATAAATAATTAATATATATTAATTTCATAATTCATAACGATTTAACAATAAAACAAATGCTATTTAATACTAATTATAGTAATAATAATTAATGTATAAAAACGTAATACAATTTTTTTATGTAAACTGTTTTAAATAACAATAATATTATTTAAATTAACTCACGACTAATCTAATCATATAAAGTATACAACTTATTATAGTTAATAAAGTATTAATAATATAATCAACTATATAATTGACATGATTTTTAGATTACTGTATTCGAAGATATTTCTGAAATATCTGAACAAATAACTATAACGAATCAGGATGCCAACCTCCAAGTAGTAGAATCTTTACTTCCAATGGAACAGCAAGTAAATCCAAATAAAAGACCGCAGAATCTGCAACATCGAAGTAACTCAAATCTGAGTACACCGCGGACAATAAAAATAACGCCACCTACTTCTAATCAGATATTGTCTACTTCTAACACGCATAAGCCTGTCCTACCACCTCTGAATCTAGATACAAATAAGGTAGCCGAACTGCCAGTTTCAAGATTCAATGGCGATGGTTCTTTAAGAACAAGATATAAACTTCCGGATCCAAATGTTAGTTTTAATATTATAGGCGTTATTTTATATAAATAATAATGTTTAAATATGAAATGCTATCATAAATTGCCTATTAATTTAACCAGGAGAGTTTTTACGGGGCTAGTAAGACTCGGCATGTCAGAGCCAAAGAAAAAAGATGGTTCGAGAAAGAATTATCTATATCGGAAATTTTCAAGAAGGACACCGATAACCGACTCTCGAGTATAGTCATAGCTAAAGGATTAGTATCGAGGAAGACCACACCGCAGAAGGATGTGAAACATTCAAAAGTTCAATGAGTTAAAGAATGAGATATTTAAATAAAATTAAGTATTATTTAGAAGTTTAAGTTATGTATACTTTTATTTTACAGGTATTATTATATTTATTAGAGAAACCCTCGAAAACAAAAACAAATATAACACCAAATTGGTTGATAAATTGTATTTATATATATTTACCGTTCAAATACAATTGCATATTAATATAATTGATACTTTAAAATATATCTTTACATTTTAAAAATTGATAGTAATTACATTTAATTTACTAATTCATTAACTATCAAAATAATGTGCATTTTATTCAAATAAACAAATATTTATAGCATGTTTTTTATTATAAACATATATAATACATTTTATATAAAACTTAAATACATTTATATGATATTGTGATGTAAATTATAAATACGAGTAGTTGGAACATAATAAGAGTATATAATATCATCAACAAAATACACGCATTCAATGCATTGCTAATTATTATAATAAGATTTAATACTAATTATATATGTACACAATTCTATTTTTATATAATTTTCCCATAATATTATTATAGTTTTAATACTTTCTACTTTATATATATTTTATATACTTCTAATTATGATTAAATAATGTAATTGACTCATGTTTCTTCATTTATTTGTATTTAACGATTGTCATATATAATTCGTTGATACATATATTTTATATTATATTGTGTAATGAATAAAATAAAATGATAAATAGATAATATTGATAGATTCAGTGATGATTTGTTTATGTGAAAGTATAAATAAAACAGATTTCAACAATTGAAAGTCAAATAGAACAATGATAAACAGATAATATCAGCAATATAGTGAAGTCTAATCTAGTGAAGAGTTACATTGAATTAGATATGAGTTAAATTAACGATATTATAAACGTATAGATGGAAAGTTAAACACAAACCGCTCAAGTAAATATAATAAATAATATAAATAAATGATTGATTTAAGCTTACTATATTGATATCTATTTGTTTATTTATATTATAGTTGACAGTGTTAAGTATTATAGTTAAGTATTATAATATTAAATAAGACGCCATTATAATACTAGTTATTTATAAATACTATTGATAGATATAACTATATATATATATATATATATATATATATATATATATATATATATGTATATATATGTATATATATATATATAATGTCAGTCGCACTTATCCAATATAATTGTATTACAATATTACATTGTTTTTAATTTACCATATCTATTTATGATCTACTATGTTCTATCATTTATTTATGAATTAAAAATCCTCGACAATTACTTTTATTTCTTATTTACTTCATAATAACCTATTGTATTGACTTTAATATATGATATTAAACTATAGTTAACCTAAAATATATACTATATTATACAGTGTATAATATAGTATAATATACACTATAATATAATTATTAATACAAGTCATATATATATAAGAATCTAAGATATTTTTAAAATATTTATTAGTGTACGACGTCGCTAATTTCTTTTGTCGAATACTATTTTAAAATCGAATTAATGTATAATGATTAAATAAATTTCATTATTTATCCCGTAATCAAAATCAAATTTAATATTATTAATAATTATTATATATCAAACAAGGCATTGATATTATCAATAATTCTGAATAGATTCTATGAATATCTATTCACTAAATTGAATAGATATTTATAAGTATGATATCAGGACTAAATGTTAATAACATATTCCTAATGAAATGAACTTTAATATGGACATAACTTCTTTTTCACAAGAGTAATATTAATTCTTCACAACTATATAATATACCACGGCATAGAAGCAAAACACATCTACCCTATCAAGTTGTCCATGGACTGCAGATAGCTAGAACTAATTAATTACCTAATATAACTATTTTACATGGTGCACCGATAATTATTATTCTAGTTAAATTTCTCAGACCGCAGAGAATTCATCGTCATTAAGATACAACGCTCGTTACACTCTTCACGGGTCAATCTCATAGTTTATATCGTATTTATAATATGCAATAGCATTTCCTCAGCATAATTATATTCAAAAACTTTACTAATGCACATTTAGGTTGGCATACTACGATGCATATGATTGTAAATATGAACTCGGTGTACATATATCTTATTATTAACTGAATATAATAAGCTTACTATAGAAAGAGTAATAGACTATATATATAAATCAGTCTAGATTATATCAATTATAATAAGGGAAATGAGAATAAAATCGTTAAATGGTTGGAGAACATTCAAGCTTTACAAAGTTTCCAATGAATGTGAATTTAATAGCAAATATATATATATATATATATATATATATATATATATATATATATATATACATATACCTAGGAGAATATATATATACTATAGTCAAATAAATACATTTTTAAATGATGAATACAAAAGAGAGTAATTAAATATACTAAAGAATAGTAAATAATAGATAATATATATAGTAAAGAATAATCTTCCTCTTAGATGATAATTTATACTTGTATATGCTTAAAGTTCCAAAAGATAAAATTTATAAATAAATACTGTATATAGAAAATTAAAAAACAAAAGATAAATTATTGACTTTTATAAGCATTATAAAAGTAGAAATATAATATTACATAAATCAATATATGATATATATATATATATATATATATATATATATATATATATAGATATATATATACATTCACTGTATATACTACAATACAAACATGAACAATAACAAAATATTTATAAAAATTAGAAAATTGGTCTTAAATACTTTTAAATGAATAATTAATGGTTATTATATAAATTAAACGGCGAAAAAAACCTACTTATCGTAACTATATACAATAATAATATAGTAGCATTCTCATTGTCTATAATCAAAAAAAAATATAAAGTAAAAAGTAAAAAGTAATCTAAAATAATATAAGTTAAAAATAATATAAATAATATAAGAATAGTCTTGTAAATTAGATCATTAAGCAAAAGATGATACTTTTAATGAATGGTTATAATCATCATTTAATTTTAATTCTGGAAGTCTTAGATTTATGTAATCCCAAAGTAATTTGAAGCAAAACTTATACTGTTCCTAAAAGAATACAATTTAAATAAATAATATATATATTCTATTATGTTTCAAATTATAATTAATAATATAGAATCTTGCATAATTTTTATACTAAAATAATGTTAGAAAAATCCACTGCATATATACAGAGGCATAGTAGTATTTAATCATATGGTTCTTGTTATATTATAATATACCAAGAAAATAAACTATTTTTGATTTAGTATTACTCTAGCATATTTATAGTTAATTAAGCATTATTTATTTGTATAATGTCATTAATATAATAGATTATCATTTCTTAATAAACTATGCTAATATAGTTTACCATTTACTATACACACTGTTTAGTGTTCATTCTTCAGATTAAACGATACTCTAATTAAAGACCTAAGAAAGTCGATGACGTCGATACAAGCTATTACTATCGCTAACCAATGACGGGATGATCTGAACTCGTCTTCGTTTCATTCTCTTCACGCAGTGGAACATGTCGACTCTCGACTTATCCTTCATTGTTTCGCATGCTACGTAACACACGCAGAACAAACCCGACTGAGAACCTCCGTCCATGCAATTCACTAGAAGTGGACTCGTGTCTGGAGCGGAAGTTCATAGGTCATTTACATTTAGTGTGCATATGATGGAGTCTATTCGCCACCATATATTTACTAAAATATAGTCCGCAAATAAAATAACATATAAGTTATCTGAACTAATCATATATTGTATATTTAGTTTTTCTTGGAATAATATTAATAATGATTAATATTTCTATTTATTTTAATAAACCATTTGCATCGTCTCTCCATTTCTCTACTTCGTCTATTAATTCAATAATTGCTTGCCTACACCAAGGTACCTAATATAGAAATACATTATTATAATATAAATCTAATGACAATTTTCTTTCCATAATATGTAATAATGATATATTATAATAATGGTATGTTATTATAACTTATTAAATAATAATTAATAAATTTTCTGTGTGAAAATGAAATCAAAATAAAATAATATCTTACTAATATATATGTAGCGATTTCATTAAAACTACGATATTATAAAATGGTATAGAATAAAGAGTAGTTAGTATCACTTGTGTTCACCACCTTGTCGTACATTGTCCACGACTCAAATTGGAATTGTTTCACGATTCGGGGTTCACCTGACATGTCCTCGTATTCGCTGGTCAGCTGGGCTGTTCTCACGGTCATGTGATCGAATTGCTGCTCGCCGATAGGTCGGATCGTGTATTGATCGTAGTTGCGACTCTGCGATCCTATCGGGAAGAAATTTACGCAACTTTCCTCTCGATAATCGGATCCATTCATCGTCACAATCGTATTCACTTTGTAATCATAGACCTAATAAATGAGAGATGGTAATATAGATGGGAGCGCAGAATATGTATAATTATATTAATGTGATAAAAAATGATAACAAACGAAATTCTTAGATTCGTAATTATTTTAAAAAAACAATGAAATATAAATGAAATTGAAAATAAAATACAATTTACAATTAGAGTTATCGATATTAAGATTGATAAACCATTCTCCAGAAATGGTTGATGGTTTCTTTTAGTGGTGTCTGTGTTATAATGAAGTGATTCAAGTGCTTGTGTGAATCCAGGTATAAGGCATTAATGTAGTCATCCGTGATGTTACTACCTACGATATTAATTACAAATATTTAAATTATATAAATTTACATTCAATATAAATTACGTGAATAAAAGTATAAATATTATTATTTTTGTGAAAATATAATCACTTGTATTTGTATTTATTTACATATTACATTTCATCAATGTAATAACAATGAATTACTTGAATTCAATATATATAAATGCTATAAGAAATACTCTTTGTATATCGAAATAAAATAAAAGAAATAAATTGTATTTATGAAATACTAATATTGGTTTACAATTGTATGTACTTAAAGTAAAGTAAGCTTTAACTGTATACCTAACCTATATGGTTTTTCAGTCGGATTCTATACTCATCTGTTGGAATTATTGCGGAGTAACGATTTTTATTTTTATTCTTCTCATTGAGAGCCGTAGGAGATTCGTGTATAGTTCTTTGACCTGCGAATATATTGACTTTCGAATATCTATTTGATTTTCATTAAATAAAACCCATTTAATATATAATTAGTCTGTGTTAGCTTCTAAATGAAATAGAAACGATGATAAATAACATATTTTAAGTTAACCTAATATTATTACATTATAATTAATGATTAAATTTTATATAAAATATAAAACAAGCAAATTGCAATAATCATGACAACACAACTTACATAATATTAATTACATAATAACCATCTGCGGTTGTGCCAGTGAAAAGAAAGTTTTCAAGTGCTGAAAATTGTTCTCTGAAGTAAGATAAATCTGTGCTTGGATTTATACGTGAAAGCTGACGATAGTTTATCTGTTTGCAAATTATATATTTAAAGAAATAAGTACATCGCGGTTGGTAGAGATATATATTGATTTAGAAGAAATTGTATAAGAAAATTAATATGAGAATTGGTTAATTAATTAAGTTGAAATTGGCGATATTTCTAGGATTGGATGATAAAAATTAACGACGAAAAGAAAATGATGATAATTTATAAGAAAACGACCCGAGTCTCAGATATATATGTTGCTTGATTATAAAGGATGATGTGTGCAAAGGATATGGAAATAAATAGAGTGACGTAAGGTACAGGTACCTTAAGGTTAGCATCGACATTATGAAGATTGGTAATCAGAGCTTCCATAAGTACATCGTAGATGAAGATGTATTGTTTAGCTGTCCTTACCATCATTATGCGCTGGTGCCTCATCCTCTTACACAGTCTATTGAAGGTGGGCACGGTGAAGTTATATTATTTAGTAGAGAGAGAGTGAAAGTGAAATGGAATATTGTTATATAACATATCTAGGTTAACTAAATTAAATTATGTGATGTAAAAAAAAAACGTATCTTACCAGCAAGTTTCAAAGAAATAATATGCTATCAGTTTAGTAGACTTTATTACTAAAAATCTATTTCCTGTCAAGTTATTAACAATTTAAATCCAAGATTCATTATTAACCTGATTAAGAATAGCATGCATAGCCTATCCATATATTACATAATCACCATTAATGAGATATAATACTAGTAATGATGTTCAAAAAAGAACATATTAACATTATAATAATATTTCTTAAACATGTATTTAGACACATCGACAGTAACTTCTTACACTTTGACCTTAAGCAGATTCATAAAGTTCGTTCCCAATAACCTAAACACATTGACGACGTGTTCTTCTTTTGCTTGTTCGAGCAGTGAGTCCACGGCAATGAAAACTCCGCTCCTGCTTACACCGGTACCGCAGTGAACTAGAATTGGACCAAAGTTCTCCTTCGTTCTGTTCATATATATATATATATATATATATACATATATATATAACAAAAAAAATTCAAATCTATATACAAATTTGCAATTATTTGCAATATTTATTATAATATAAAAATGATCTATAATAAATATAAATGACATTTTATGTTGTAATTATTGTATAAATATTTACTGCATCGTATCCTTGTTACCAACGAATCTATCTGAGATCGAACTTCATTGCGAAATGCAAGAAACGGTATGACATCCAGCGGGGTGCCGTGTTCGGGCCACCCAGTGAACTGGTACTGTCTGACAATGAGAACCGCGCTAGCAGATGAACCTTGACCTGCCGTGGAGCCTGCTACCCCGTTGTAATCAGCGGCGATGTAAACTTTGAAATCGCGAACCGTGTAATCAGCGAATACGTCACTTCCGGTGTGTGTAACCGATATCTGTGAGTCGTCAGCGGGATGTGTATAATATAATATAGGTCAATGAGATATAGTTGGATAATGGGGGTCAAATAGCTAAGAAATATGAATGATATACACAAAAGGAGGCCATAAAGAGAGAAAGAGATTTGATAATTTCTAACATGGTTATTAGTTATTTGTATTAGTTATTTGTTATTAGTTATATAAATGATAAAGAGACGTGTTAGTGATTTAGATAACTATATTAGTTATGATTAAATAAAACTATAATTTAATAAATAATAATATATTCCTACTTAAAAAATAGAAAACTATAAATAAAATGAATATGATAACCAACATGATGAGGCTCACTTATACAAATGTACGATATTACTGGTAATATTACTGGTAATCAAAAAACTTCAAATCTCCTATAGATCTCGCTATCTAGCCGTGCGTGACTTACATGTCCATAGATATCGTGCTGGTTAGTAGGCCAATAGCGTTCACACTTCACGATACCATCTTCGCACAGGTTGGCCAAAAGAACGATATGTTGCACCTTCTCCTGGTAGATCATCTGCCAGAAGGAAACCATCGTGGCTGTTGACGGCGGCGAGATTAGAAACTGGTGTATAGAATACCTCAAGAATAACAATAACAACTCATTACAGTAAAGTGTATCTGTATTCTTAGCTATATAGTACTGTTCGATATTACTGGATGTATACGATATTAGAATATAACAAGTTAAGAACATATCTGTATAGTTTGAAAATAGAGCAAGACTTGATATTAAGATATTTATTGGCTATTAACGGGAATAGAAGAGAACATCTTGTGCTTTTATTATGAGGAGAATTACTATTAAGGTCATAGAAATGAAGAGGTAATGTAGAGTGTAGAACTACCTCACAAGATATATTAGAAGAAAATAACATATGCTAAAGACATGACTTAGATATGATTTAGAATATGATATTCTAGGACATGTTGCATATAAGAGACATCATATTAAGAAAGTACCAATTAGAAACAATGAACTACGAGCCGAACACACCTTCGTTGAAAGGACTCTGAGCGGCAATGTATTCATTCCGTAGTTTGAAGCCGTGAACGTAGTTTGCGTTAACGTAGTCGGTTGGCATTCCATCGGCCGTGATCACAGGAGTTCTTAGTGTCACGCGTGAGTGGTCGTAGGCTAGTAGACGGTCGAAACGGTTCAACTGCGAAGGAGCAAGATAGATCATAATGTATCCTCACGTTTTCACTCACTCGGTGAATGTTTATTGAAGCATATTATTTATTTTATATCTATATATCTATATTAGTGCATGACGATTATTGTCCTAGGAAATCAATTCACTTAATAAATACAGACTACAAAATAAATTAATAAATAAATATCAATACCGTACATTGTACACAAATTATAAGAAACCAAATATAATAATTTTACTTAGTTTCTACAGTGTGTCATAACATTGATTCTAAAATGAATAGATTATTATCTTCTTGGGTGATATTTTCATTTAAAATTAGAAAAGAAAACTGTTTCGTTGCTATGATTTATAAAATTGACAAGTGTAAATAATCACCTCGTCTACAAATGATATTTACATGTCGTGGCAACAATTTCCGATTATAATAACATTGAAACCTGTTTATTTTCAGTTCTTTTCGCGACGTCCAAAGTACACTGAGCGCCGTGGGGAAGATTTTGATATTCTGTTTCGCAGCCGATTGTGGGTTTTCGGTGGTACATGCTATCGACTCCTAGGTCAGCGGGTGCAATATAGGGGGCACCGGTGTCGAAAATCGGGAACCGCGATGCCGATAACTCGTTGATTTCACTCCATTTCGCGGATGGCTGCAAAAAGTAGCGAATATTTAAATTTAATTAATGATTGATAATTGATAACTCTCATAATTGATATTAGTTTAGCTTTGGAGTTCTTTTGCTTTTGTTCTTTACTATTGTATTTGATCAAATCTAAATAATTAATTCATATAGCGATATATTAAATTCATTGTCCTGATCAGATAATAAAAATAGATTCTGTTTTATCATAAATTAAATCACCTTTTTGAATCACTAGTTTGGTATAAACTTCTATGCTATTGATGTAGGAATAGTATTATTTTTATAAAATCATTTGCATTCAGCTGCTAGAAATTTCAACGTACCTATCTAATAACCTTTGTCATTATTACTACCGGATCAGAGGTATTACTATAGGTAGCTGTTGTGTGCCATTGTTGTTTTTTCGAGTTGCGTTTACCTCTACGGTACAGGCAGCACAGTAGCAGCACCAGTAACAATACCGCGAACCCTACGCAAGCACCCACAATCACCGGGAGATTGGAAGAAGATCCAACAATTGGGATTACGGTAGTGCGAGTCAGAGTAGTTGTTAACATGGTGGTGCTGGGAATGGTCACTGCAGAGTGGAGATAAAGTGGGGTTAGTATAGGTGCTTGTAAGATTGGTTAATAATAATAGACTGCGTAGAATCAAATTGATGGAGATAATAGTTATTATTGTCTACTTTAGTAGGTATTGGGTAGGATGTAGCCAGGTGGCGTTAGTAGAGGTTTACATATATAATAGAGAGAATGAAGTAGAGTATACTCTATAGGGTTAATAGATGTAGCAAGTAGGAGATAAATGCAGAGTCTAGGTATAGAGTCATTAGTGGATACTTGAAATTAAATTCTGAAAGTAGGGGTAGAGTATGGCATTTGAAATAATACTAACAATTTAATATTATAAATGATTAGAAAATTATAGTTTTCAAAATACAATGTAATTTAATTTTATATTAAATATTTAAAATGTACTAAACTTTATTTGAATCTATATAAATAAATTCTAAACATAATAAGAACTACTATATTACTATTATATTAAATATTATCATTCTAGTATTTTGGCATAAGGTATTTGCCATTTTAAATGCAATGCTATAATTGTATATAGATCAGTAAATATAAAATGCATTGTTATGTATACACAAAATTAAGTTTAAAAACATTATTAATATAGGAAATTGCAAGTATACATAATTTCATTAGTAAAATCTTAATCGCAAATAAGACTGCAATACTTATGACGAATTTTCGATGGAGCTGATTACACAAAATGTCATACCGAGTGGTTGGGTAGGACGAAATAGAGATGTCTGAGAGAATGCGAGTTTACTAGCTCCTCCTCCTCCTCCTCCTCCAGCCCCGCTGGGAATACCACTGCTCACCACATAGTAGAAATTGTAGTTACTGCGAGTGTGTAGCGCTACATTGCGGAAGTTTCCGTAATATTTTCCATCTCCTGTAACAGATCAATCTTCAATTCACATAATTATAAGTAGAAATATATTGAATGGGTTTTTTGTCAGAATAGACAAAATGAATAACAAATTAAAATTTAAAAATATATAAAGTGTTCTTTATATATATACATATATCAAAAATGCTAATTTCAATTTAGAAATATATTATATAATCATTTTAAGATACGTTAAATGCTTATTTAAGATACATGTGCTCTTTTAAATTACATTATATAATTATTTACTTATAAATCATGCTGGGTCCTATGTTTAAGAGACAATAGACCGTTGTTCAATTAGACCAAAGTTGGTAAATCTACCGAGGTGCTAACCTACGATGAATGTGATTGGACCAGCGGATGAGTTCACCATAGCCGCAGTGTATCCACTCAGGGGTATAGTGACAGTTGGGTCGGCAGATATTGAACGACGTACCACCATCGAGTTGGAACGAGATCGCGAACCAGACGTCGACGCTGAGAGTTCATCCACGACAATGTAGTACCTGTACAATATAGTCGAAAGTTTTAGGTAAAAACCGTTGATCTACGGTGTGATATATTCTAACGAGTTTATAAAACGCTAATTTTACTTAAGAAATCAATTGAATATTTATCCTAATGCTAATTTTAAAGTGTACAATTTTCAGTATTCAATTGTAACGAGTTAGTTATATAAAGAGTTTACTGACTTATTTATAGGACCTCCATACGAGCTAGTGGGCATCAGTACTAGGGTTGCCGTTGTGGGTGTGGCGTTTAGAAGGCGTGGCTTAGCGGGAATCGGAGGGGTTCGTACATCGGTCCAATGGTAAACAGTAGAGACAGGTCCGTATTTTGACCTGGATCTAGCGCTGACCTTGATATATCATTGTCTCAATAAAATTGTATGCTTATTATATGCGAATATAAATAATGAATCCTAAATGTAGTTTATCATATGTGTATTTATAATATAAGTAGCTTTGAAATATTATAGAACATTAATTTTAATTCAAGATCAAAATATATATGTAGTAGTTGTTTTAAATATATATTTAGAGTAATCTCCAACCATGATTTCGTAGTATGCAGCGGCTTGAAGAGAACACATCAACAGTTTAGTCGTAACGGTAGTTGTTTGTGTTTCGTCTACCTTAGTGTTTGTCTCCGAGAGAACTCGCAACGGTTTGTAGACTATCTAAAGACGAAATGAAATCTAGAAAATACGAACAACCCTTAATTACGAAAATAATTTCAATTTATTTGAATGATATAAGATAACTTAATTAGACCCTTTTTTAAAAATCCCTTTAGGATATAAATCATTAATAGTCATGTTGATTGTTAAATAAAGCTACCGAGAATAATATATATTAAAAAATTTAAGATACTAATTAAATTAAATGAAACTTAAATAGATATAAAACAATTTTAAAAATGTATACATTTTTCATTATAATTATGAAACACTTTTATTTAAAAATAATATTAATTTTAACTTATAATACATTTGTTTACTCTATATTTATATACATTATATAACCCTATAATGAGAAATGATACCACGAGGAATCAAAGGTGGTGACCATGTCATTTGCAGACACGACACATTTGACGAAGTTACGGTCAAAGATTGCACCGTGGATGGAGCCCCGTCGAATGTCAAGTGATCAATAGGTGGCTTTAATGGTGGACCCCATCCCACGGAAGTTCGTGCCCGTATCTGTTAAGAAATAAACATGCGAAAGCTTTAAAGGTAATATTAATTATTTAGAAAATAAATGAAATTATATATTATTTCAACGGTCCAATAGAATATTAAATTCATTAAATATTCATATAATGGATATTCATTAAATAAAAGTTATGATTGTGGGTTTCACTTTTATATCTTTAAACAGGCAATTTAAAAAATGGTTTATTGAGTTATAAATAAATATAACATAGTATTACTATAGTAATACATATATTAATATCCACTGTAAAAATGCATACAATATATCATATATTATATTGTATATATCCAACTGCAGTGTATAATTATATTCTTTTTAATCTAGAATAATCTAAGATATATCAATTGTTTTCTTAAATTAAAAAAAATTATTATTTTTTAATTTGTTTAATAATTATTATAAAATTATTATTTTAATTATATATTACTTGATTTATATTCAATGCAATCTATATTTGCATTAATTCAATTATTTATATATTTTAATGAAGCTGCAGATGTAATATTGACCTGAAATTTATAATTTTCATATGGATTCAAATTATCAATAGTAATGCTATTATCCAATGACGCATCGTGTGTAATCAATTGGAAATCGTTCACCTATTTTGATATTAATTTATTATTTATATTTGATGATTATTGTTACGTATTTATTATAATTTATTATAATTTACAAGAGTAAGCAAATATAAATTAAATCTGATTGGAGATAAATTGTATAACAATTATATAGTTTATATTAATATACCTACCACTTTTATTTATGTTTATTAAATAGAGTAAATAAATGTAATTATAAACCTTATTTCGAATCCAGTATTTGATTTCATAATTGAGTAGAATGCCATTTTTTCTTGAAGGATCAGCCCATTTAACTCTGACTTCTGAATCTCGTTTGGTGTTAATAATCTCGAGGTCTCTTGGGGCAAACGGAACTGAAAAAATTGTTGCAGAATGCTTATTTTAGATAACAAATGATCATTTTAATAAAATCATGAAGTTAATAACTATAACATGATGAAATTACAATGCACCCCTTCAATGTCAAATTATACCTCAAAAGTTCTCAAATAACATTCCATTAAATCCATATACTTCCATATATCTTACCTTAACTAGTCTACGAATTATACTCCAATCCATCATCGTATAACACTCTAACTGCACGATACAAGTTATCAATATATCTCTATACTAACTATCCTGAAGACTTCGTACAGTAAATGAGTCGGTGAAGTGTCCTTGACCTGCGATATTAACTCGTTTGACCTTTACCCCGTAGCGCCGGTAGGGGGACAAAAGAGCAACGCGTACCCTCCTCTCATACGTCTGTAATTGTACTAAGGCATCGCCAGAACCGGATGGAGTAGGTTGCATAATATCTCCAAAGTCTGTTATCGCAATGAAATAATAGGATAGAACACCACCTGTGGGAATAGGTAATACCAAATGGAGACATTGATAAAAATATATATATGATTAAAAAATCATAAAAAAGAGAATGCACATGAATTAAATTACTTTGTGAATATATAAACAATCATATATGTATATGATTATTACAATTGTAATAATAACACTATTTTTATAATATTAAAATTAATATAAATTATAAATTTACTATGAATACAAAATAAATCAATTTAAAAGAATATAAAGATTTTAAAAATATTAAGTTTTACAAATTAATTGTCAACATATTGTTATTAAAACCTTTGTCTAAACATGGCATAGGTTGCCATGTTAAAGTCATACTACTGCTGCTTACTTCTTGCAAGTAAATGTTATTCACTGTACCATTGGGAGCTGCATATATCATAGTCATTAATATTGTAGAAATTATAAATATATATACAAATACCATATCAAATAAAGAATTACAAAATTGAAGAATATTATGGATATTAAAAATTGATTTTGAGAATTTAAGTAAGAATAAGATATAAAAATATGAAGATTTATTTTTATTAATCTGAGAATTAAAATAGAATATCAATATAAAAGTTCTAAACGTATACCATATGACACCAACCACGATCAGGAGTGGTGTAGTTAATAGTGGTCCAATCACTCTCTCCGTGAACCGACTGAACTTTCACGGAGAAGGAGTAGGTACAGTACAGTAACAACGATGCCAGAGGCAGAACATATTCTGTGACCTTGGCTGCAATGGTGAGAGACACTCTAACTTGTAATATAACTCTTTATTACCTTATATAGTAAAGGTATATATAGTGTTATTAATATAATGTGAGGTATACATAATATAAGAACGTTGACATGCATTCGTTTATTTAAGTTATGAATTATATTTGTGATGTATATTTATTGAAAATGAAACGACATTTTGAAATACTTTAAAGACTTGAATTGTGGATAAATAAAATATACATTAATATAATTATAATTGTATATATTTAAAAAAAAATTAACATATACTTTTTTATATTTATGTGACTATAAATGATATTCTATATTTACAACTTTGGTGTGTAGTAACAACCTTGGAAGAGTAATTCTTTATTAGTGGAGTTGATGAAACTGTAACAGGAATCTCCATAAGTTTCTGGGGCGTAAGAAAACCTATAACCAACAATATTTGTGTGTAGATTCCCACTCCATTTTACATATAATGAATTTGTGGATTGTTGAAGGGAAACCGTCAACTTTTCAACTGGCTTCACATCTAAAAAATATTAACATTAATATTATTTCTTATTTAATAAGTATTATTAACTTCACCATTTTAATACGCCATACTATTAGATGATGATATATACGGCGTATTAGCAAATCAACAATTAGTCACTATTAATAGGTATTTACTATTTACTTCAATATATAGATGCTTAAAATATTTAGAAAATTAACGTTTGAAATACAAACATATTGATTCAGTGACAGTAGACATCCAGCTTACAGAAGTGGTAGTCGTGGTAGTGGTGGCAGTAGTGGTGGCAGTAGTGGTCAGCTCCACAGGTGTGGTAGTGTCTCGTTTCCTCGACACGCTAACGGTTATAATGTCTATAGTCGTTGTGGTCGCGCTCGTTTCTAACGTAGTCTTGCCTATTTAAAACATGGAACTATAGTTCAATATAGTTAAACAATATAGACACAACACATTATATCCTATTGTATACACATATATATATATGTAAGTAATGTTCCATACTGAACCGGGTGTATAAATATTCGCACTATACACCAGATATATCTTATTAAACACTTTCTCTATTTCACTACAAGCCTAGTGTAGTACTGAGTTGCGATATGGTCTCGTCGCGAGTGAGTAGCTTATTAATTAGATAACGTATTGTATGTATAACTTCTATCGAGATATATAGCAAAGCAAAGCGTACCCTTATAGATGCTAGTACTTAGTTACTTTAGACAATAACTCGCTGATGTCACATTGTACTTTCAGTAAACTCGGGTACCAAATGTAACGCGAAACTTACCAACCTACGGTAGTAGGTAGCGGTGGAATGTAACAATTGGCCATCGTGGGGTCAGACTGCGGACCTCTGAGACCCGCTACAGGTTTTCCGTCGTCTAGGTAACTTATCAGGATTCGATAGCTATACCTGAGTAGATATGTAATAAAAAAAATATATATATTGTATAACTTTTAAATTACCAATTTAATATAATACTAAGTATTATATAATATGCTTAGTTTTAACAATCGCATGTGTTAGGATTTAGTAAAGTAAATATATAATATACAAACTCTATATTTTCTGAAATCGATTGTATTTTAACTTCATATATTTCGATGTTGATTTTCTCCAAGTAATAGCCCAACGACTTCCATACAGAAGTTGTATTCCGAAATTCTTCCAATCTTAATTTATTTGTAATTAAATTAAGTTAAATTAAAAGTAATGTATTATTTATAATGTGATCTACTGCAATATATTTATTTAGTCGTACTTTAAATGTATTAAATATTTATATATTTGATTACTTGCATTTCATTTCTCTATCAAAAGATAAAATCAATAATTCATATCAAGATCGACTAATATTTACAATGTATATTTTTATAATAAAAGATCCATAATAGATAACAATTGTTCAAATAGTATCTATTATTCAACACAAATTTACTATAATTAGATTTATAGTTTATTTTACAGTTTAGGTTTCATATTACCAGAACTTAGGTTACGTAAATTCAAATCCACGTGAAAAGAAGGGTTATCTAAAGTTCTCAACGTTATGTGTGATTAGTAATTAAAGGACACTTACGTATATCCGCCGATGGCATTGATTCCGATATCGACGTCGGGATTCCAACGAGGCCAAGTTACAATGAACTCGTGGCAGGTCACATTCCGTACCCTAGGACCAGTTAGTAACTGTGGAAGTCCTGTAGTGAGACGGTGTAAGTAACGCAGTATAATAATATCATTTTATAACGTTTTCAGTATAATAATATCGTGTATGGAGGCTTTGTAAAATTTCAAATACTTGTAATTATTAGTTATAACTAATATACTATAAAATATACAAATAAATATATAAACATAATTTCAAAAGATATATATTAAACTTTTATTAGATTTATATAATTAGTAGCGATATCAAATAATGGGTAATCCAAACAATCTCTGGAGTCAATTGTTCCACAACAATGTAAATAAGTATCGGACCGGTGTCACCAACGGATTTGACAGCTGCCACCAGTCCAGTCTACATCGCAGACGTTCGTCTCGCAAACTCCGTTGACGGCGTCGCAGAGGTCATTATGTCGACAGTGGCATCTCGACTTGCAGTCGCTTCCGAAGTGCACCTTATCGCAAGCTGTACCGAAAACGTGATTAAAGCGAAATTAGTTGGTAAAGAGTGAAACTCGAGTATTAAAACTACGAATATATTACGAATATAAGTTTGAAGCGTTTGCATGTATTAAATATGGAAGAACACCTATTGGGGTAGGCGTCCGTGGATATTAATTATTGGAGTATATATCAGTGCTGATAGAATATACGAAGGTAGAATTCAATGAGGCTGGTTCTACTACCCTGGACGGTGGTAGAACTATTTCATTTGCTACTATGGGATGATAAGACTTGTTATTTAAATGCACGAGAATATGGGGCCAGATATATTAGAAGATTAATAGACGGTAGTATTAACTCATCATTTCGTTAACTACCATCCTGGTAGTAGTACTCCGTAGAGAGTAGTTGACATATTGCGGTATCGACGTTAAACGTAACTTCTATTATAATAGGAGTGGAGGTATAACAGGCGGTCACTCTAACTTTTATTACAGTAGGGAGAGTTGGTCCAGCCTCTGTCACAAATGTAGTCGTTGCAAAGACCGTGTTTCTGGTCGCACTGACCGTCTCCGTTTAAACAATGGCACACACTCGCACAACGGGGTCCGAAGTGATTTACTTTACAAGTTTTAGCCGTCGTACTGGAGGTGGCTAAATCGATTTGTAAGTATTAAAAAAGAAGTCCTGAAAATCCTCTAAAAATAACGACATACTTCAGTATACTTGCATTGAAATACTATTACTAGAAAATGTGTTATTAATATTATACCACTGAGCTAATTAGATATATTTATATATCAATATTATATATATATATATATATATATATATTATTGATCGGATATAATATACATATATAATAATCAATATAAACTTTGACCAAGGCTTGACACATTTCCGATCATCAAACTCATCACAGAAAATAATATTTGAATTCGCATTATTTTGTCAGATTCCCTGCAAATCAAATGGTGAGTTATTATAAATGATGCATTGTTATTATTTACTTTGTTATTATGACTTTGTTATTATTTACTTAAACACATGTATCTATAAATAAGAAATTCATAAAATGTGTTCTACACATCTACACTACAACTAATATAATTTATTAATGTATTCATTTAAATCGAATATATAAATGATAATCTAAATTATAATCTTCCAACTTCCTAATATCTCACTTTCTTATTTAATTATACATTATTTATTTAATTAATATCTATTCAGAATGAAAGCTATATTACATGTTGATTTACATTTCTCATTATTTATATATTTATAATATTACAAGTTATTATTTATAATATATAATCAATATAGATTAGATATGTGCATTATGCATATTATCAATTGAAACTAAATGATTTAAAAACTATAACAATATAATTTAGTCATAACATATTATTATAGTTTATTCAGCCCATAATTAGCTATGACTAATTTCTTGTGAATTGTACAATATTCATTATATATAATATAATGTAATATATTAATATAATATACAATGTTTTTACAAGTTATAAAATTACAAGATATTATCAAATATTCACTATTTAGAGCGTAAGTTGGTAATTTGTATAAAGTATAAAATGCATTGCATAATATATATATATATATATATATATATATATATATATTATATATGACCTGTATACAGTATACCGTATACCGTACATATAACACATTACACTATAGTGTAATGTGTTATATGTACGGTATACGGTATACAGTACTACACGTGTACTAACACGTTTGTGGACATTACATTGTGTATTGTAGAGTTATTCACGTTATGAATATGCATCAACCCCACTAAGTTATGATAAGCAATTCATATAATAATATTTAAATATTAATATTCAAGTATAATATATTTACGACAAATGTGTTTAATGAAATATGTATTATGCTTGCTAGACATATACTATTTAGGACGAACATATGATATAGTATTGATATATATATATATATATATATATATATATATATATATATATATATATATATAATATATTACGATGATCATAATACTAGTTAAATTAATGTATGACTATAATAATATAATAAACCTTTCTATCAAAATCTAGATAACAAAGTAAATATATAAAATTCATTAGGTTTCCAAATGATAAATATAAATGATCTTAATTATTTATTGAAAAGCGTATTAATGATAATAAATCTATATTCTATCATTCACCGTATAACATCTATCTTTATACTGTCTTCTATACTGATACTAAAGTGTATCTTTATTACATCATATTATTTTAAAGGACTATTTAAAGGTACACATGTCTTATTGTTGTTTTATTTAACTTCATAACAATATGCATACCTATATAACTATAGTTATATACATTACATAGTTATATATGTTATTAACACAGTGTTAATAGTTATCTTATGTAAGAGTTATATCAAACATGCAAATATTCATAGTATATTATTTGATATGATAAGGCACAAAGTTTAAAATTTAGCTAAGAAAGCATTTTTATAAAAATCTAATGACTTTGATCCACTTTGCAAATTGAAATGTTGACCTAAATTGTCATGAATTTGAAATAATTATAGAAATATACAAAATATTGTTATTCGTCACAAATTTAGTATTGCATAGTCAAAGATACAATAGAAATCTTGTGGATTGTGGATCTTCTAGGAATATAGAAATATTCCTAGAAGATCCACAGTTTGTTTACAACTATTCTTTATAAATAATTTGTGTTTATGTTCTAACATGTTTTAACAGATTTAACACATGATAATTGAAAATTCCTATAGGATTTATAGATAAATCATTTTAAGCAACTTATAATTGAGTTATAAGCTATATATGTATGTGTGTGTGTGTGTGTGCGTTTACATTACCATACACTGTATTACTGTTGCCTAGGAAACATATATATCCAATATCTACATATTGTAGGTAGATCACGAAATATCGTAACAGAATCGATAATTACGTATTCTGAAAATACGTGCAATATAACTATAACAATAGAATATGTGCATCACATGCGAGGAAATTAGTCCAAGTGTATACAAACAATTATATGTGATTAATAATTCTATTGTTGTTGTATTATCTTAATGTAAAATATATATATATATTATCACCTATATACTTTACAAGTCATTTTCTATATACACACGTGTACAATGTACAGTGTACAATGCATAGTGTACAATGTTCACTGTACATTAAATCATAGATGAGGATTCCGTAATTTAAACCTATTTTCCATTGGAATAACATAATAAATTATAATAAAATAGCAGATAATATATAGATGCAATTATCGAAATGTTCTGTATAATAATGAGCATTTATAAAATTATATCTATATTAATATAGTTGGTGAACTGCAATTTGGGTATTATTATAAATAGATATTCGTCGAGATAATAACGTACGTAATATAAATATATATATCAACGAAGCGTTAACCTACCTGTGTTTACGAATCGATATCCTATACATATGATATCAGACAGCACCACATATCCTGAGCCTATTATACATATATGCACACTGCCTGGTATTGTCTAAAGGGACGGAGGCGTGGCGTGTCGTGGGAGGGGGCGCGTCGTGGGGCGTGTCGTGGGGCGGTTCCTAGAACGACGCGCCGGTGATCTAGTGGCGTATGCCCCCACACGCTTCCCTCGGAAAAATCGCGTCTACTGACGCACGCCACCATGAGTCATCGCGTCCCTAGTAACCAATAGTCTCGAGGACCGAAAGACACACGTTCGTATAGGCGGCTCGGGAAACGGGTTTTTACCTGCTCCGTCGTGTGATTTACCATTCGTCACTATACAGGAATAGGTAGAAGCAGTGTTGAGCATATTTATAAATAATAAAGCGCAACGATGCAGGGTTCTTCAATCTATACCGGTTAGTTATATAACTATATATATATATATATATATATATATATATATGTATATCTGTATATATATATATATATATATATATATATATATATATATACATATATATGATGATATATTGGGACCTACATATTGGTGTTCGAACACAAATATATAACAGAGTTTATTAACTTCTATAGATTTAACAAAATATGTAAGAGTTGATCTTAAGAATATATTTGTATATAATTACAAATTACAAAATCATAGTATTATAATATGATAATAACATATATTGTTCACAGGACAATGTACATTGTACAGGGGCTTCATGTAATATAATAGATATACCTGAAATCGATAACTTTATTATATATAATAAATGTATTAGATATATTACCAAAGTTCTGGTCTACCAAATTAATAAAGTTATTTTAACCCCATTTTTAATCTTATAATTAGAGAAATAATGATTTATACATTTCCATTGTACCTGTAAATATGTTTGTTGTATAATTTGTAATTATACATTGTAAACACGTCCCAGCATTAGCATTGACAACATGTACATAGAGCTTGATATTTACACTATTTTGAAATAACATGTTATGTAGATTCACATTTATTTCCCATTTTATTCCAGGACACCAAGTTGGTAGAAAGAGTATCATGTATAGTATACATTGTATACATTGTATACACTTGTGTGTCTTACGTCATGTCTGGTATATTGCTTATGGAGTAATACAACGTCTAGTATATGATATTACACATGCTCGTGTTCGGTGTAAAATCCATAACCAAAACGCTCGTGTACATTAATGAGTATATTATTAGTGAGTTACTGATTAGCGTTTACCTTCATGACATGTTATGTAACAGCTGTTGGTCACATGGGTGTAGTTTTTACATTTCCAGTGATTCGCTATTCCACGTCAATGTCTATTTGATCTACGCGCGTATGCCATCCGTATTATCCTATTGTTGTATACGGTGCATATGACAATACGGTTACGCGTATATTGTAGAGGTAGAATGTATTGCCGTTGGGAGGTGTCTATGTCTGTGGCGGTATCGTCACCATGGTTACGAGACAACAGTTTACATTTTACAATAAGCCTATATATACGTATACATAATATACTATATATATATATATATATATATATATATATATAATATATATATATATATATACATATATATATACATATATATATATATATATATATATATATATATATATATGTATATATATATATATATACGTATATATATATATATATATATATATATATATATATATATATGTATGTATATATATTGTAACATATAGTGTACACATAGTAAATCTACTTTAACCGATTAATATTCTTACTCTCGATTTTCAGTTGTACACTTAATTGGTTTATTAACCGTAAGAGGATTAGTGGACGAAGCCGACAAGGGGGTTGAGGTTAGACTCGCCAACGGTCTGTCAAGCCGGGAGGGTCGCGTTGAGGTTAGCGATACATAACTCTAATACTTCATTGTTTGGTATCATATGAACTCTATTGGCAAGGACAATAGTTGGGTAACATGTAGTCGTTAGTTTAAATATTACTTATGTGTGACTATCATAGATATAGATGCGCACACACATACCTGTATATTACCTTGTGTTTAATCACAAGCAACTCGTGTAATAACTCTACCCTACCTGTAAATAGATCTAATGAGTTTTGTCTACCTATTTTGGTGTATATATATATATATGTAACTATAGTTACATGTATATATACATGTAACCATAGTTACATGTATATATACATGTAACTATAGTTGCAACGGATATCTTTATCTAAGAAGTTTCAATCTCGGCAGATTTTGATGTATTATAATTTATAACCTCAAAACATATCTCTAACTTGAAAGTTTCTCTGCCCAGGACATTTTCTATATCCCAATAGATTTTTCGACTTAAGAAGAATTATATACCTGAAAAGGTTTATTTAAATCGGGAGATTTCCCTACATAGGTTTCTATACCTGTAAAGATTGCACTACATAGAAAAGTGTATCTACCGCATGAGATTTCTCTATTTATAGAATTTTTTCTATTTAGGGAGTTTTTTCTATAATGAGAATTTTCTCTATCTGGAAAGATTTATCTACCTACGAAAGTATCCATAGATTAAGAGAGTTATCTATCTCTTATGATTTATGTACATTAAGATTTATATTGTTTCAGGAAATTTTCAATTTACGGGGGTTTCTTTGATTCATAAGATTACTGTATCTTAATAGATATCTTTATCTCAGGACGTACCTGTATCTTAATATATATATTTATCTCAGGAGGCATCTGTATCTTATTAGATCTCTTTATCTCAGGAGGTATCTGTATCTTATTAGATAGCTTTATCTCAGGAGGTATATGTATCTTATTAGATATCTTTATCTCAGGAGGTATATTTATCTTATTAGATATCTTTATCTCAGGAGGTATCTGTATCTTATTAGATATCTTTATCTCAGGAGGTATATGTATCTTATTAGATATCTTTATCTCAGGAGGTATCTGTATCTTATTAGATATCTTTATCTCAGGAGGTATATTTATCTTATTAGTTCTCTTTATCTATTAGATATATTTATCTCAGTAGATCTCTTTATCTATTATATCTTTTTATCTTATTAGATCTCTTTATCTCATTGGATCTCTTTATCTCAGTAGATATATTTATTTCAGTAGATCTATTTATCTTATTATATCTCTTTATTTTATTAGATCTCTTTATCTATTAGATCTCTATATCTATAAGATATATTAATCTCATTAAATCTCTTTATCTCAGAATGTATCCTTATCTCAGTATATATCTTTATCTCAGTAGATATCTTTATCTCTGGAGGTATCTTTATCTCATTAGGAATCTTTAAATATTATATATCTTTATCTCAGCAGATCTTTTTAGCTCAGGTGTCTTTACCTCAGGATGTACGTATTTACCTCTTTATCTAATAAGATCTCTTTATCATTGTAGATATTTTTATCTCTGAAGTTATCTTTATTCCAGTAGATATATTTATCTCATTATATAACGTTATATCAAAAGAGTACTATATTGCTGGTGTCTCTAAATCAATTTATTTCGCGATACAAATATATAAAATAATATTTGATAAAAAAAAATGTGAATTTTTTATTATTGAACTTATAAATATATTTATAATATCATAGAATATTTTTTAATAACGATTTTAATTTGATTTATAAATTATACTATATACTTAATGTAAACATGATTTTATTATTAATGTGTGAGTTATTATATAACATTATATATATATAATTTAACAATTAAGTATTATGTAATTTAATAAAATTATTATAATATCTAACTAATAATATAACTTTATACACAGGTTTTCTACAATGGATCGTGGGGAACAATATGTGACGATGGTTGGGACACACGGGACGCTAACGTGATTTGCAGAATGGTAGGATTCCAGTTAGTGATGGGAAGTTACCATATTAATCTACAGCAGTTATATACATATACACCTAGAGCGGTCTCAAGACAATAGAATTTAAATCTCTTAGATTATCTTTATCTATCAGCTGTATACTATATGTATAATCTAAATACTTTATAGTTATGTATTGGATTTATATTTATCTATTATTTAACTGTATTTAACTGTATATTTACTAATTTTACCTTTATCTAAATACTTTATCTTTATTTATTAGATTTATTTTGATCTATTAGCTGTATCGTCATCTATAAGATTAATCTCTATCTACTAGTTTATAATGAATTACGGGACGTAGGTCTTACATCGTACGGAGTACAGGTATGTAATATTTCTTACAACTCAACTTTAACATATAAAGAGATTCGATATCAATATTATGGTATGTGTAATCAATTTTGAATGTTTCAGTTGTATTTAAAGTTAATGGAACTTGTGTATAATCCAGCTATGCCTTTAATACAATAGGAATATCTTATCATTTCTCATCAACCAATCGCTATCCTCCAACACTTGTATATGCCCTATAGAGATATTTAATAATAATATAAAAATACGTTTAAGTGAGAAATCATGTTATGAAAACAATTAAATATCATATTGGATATTTATTTGTGGGTATTTCAAACTCTAGTGAAATATTTATATACAAAAATTAATTACTATAGTTATCAATATGAATATTATAGAAACAACTATAAAATAGTAAATGAAACTGAAGGAGGACATATACATTAGACAAATATATATATATATATATATATATATATATATATATATATATATTAAACATGTCTGTGTTTTATAATATAAATGTTCTGTAATATATAAAGTAGTTTTGATCTATAAAGTATGACAAATAATAATTGTACATTTTAAATATTATATTCCAGATAATAATATTCGATATATTAACATAATTTGACGGATTACTAAATATTATTGTGCAGAGTTTAAGTTTTACATTATAATTATATGTGAGTTCATCGAACCGTGACAATGTAAATATATACAAACTCCAAGACTGAACACCGATTGTAGTTATCTAAAAAAAACGTCAATGAATATTTCATGGACATAAAATGAGATCAACATATTCCCGTGAATTTGTAATGAGAACAAATTTATGTATCAACTTGTTACTAGATTTAGATCTGTTTTGTAGCTGAGTGAGAATGTGCCTCACGTTATATATATGTGTTTGTGTATGTGTGTGTTTGTGTGTGTGTATGTGTGTATGTGTGTGTATGTGTATATATATATTTCAATTTATATTGTTATTGTGGTGAGAAAGGTATACACTACGCTGTATATAGTATCAAGACACATATCTGGATTTCTTGAATCAATATTTATATTATTATCGATATCATATTAAGCATTCACATATTTATTTTAATGATATACAAGGTTTATCGTAATTTGAATTTGGGTATTTTGTTATTTATTTAATATTTAAATTTATAAGTTATACAAATTATGCTCATTATATAGGTATTAAGTAATAACAAAGTATATTACAAATTAAATAAATAAAATATCTAAATAATATCTATTATCATTTAGTGGGATCGCACGTCCTTTCCATAAATCTGAACCGTTTGGGAAGGCTTCAAAAGATACAAAAATATGGTTGGACAGTGTAGGGTGTGATGGAAATGAACCCAACATCCAAAGTTGTTCTCACCAGGTCATACATACATCAAATTATATTTACTGAAGTGTTATATAAGTCACTATTTGGTTTTAATGTAACTATGTTTTATATTAGTTAATATTATTATCAAATATAAATAATTTATATTAATATCACTGTATTTTATATTAGTTCATATTAATTAATAAAACACTATAAAATATAAATCTAAATATGATGTGAGATAATGCGCATGGCAATAAATACTTAATTAATAATTGATTAGTAATAATTAATATTCTATGTTTACCATTATCTTAATTTCAAAATTCGAAAGTATACTAAAGAAGTCACAAATTGTGTTTTGTGTAATACTATTAATTGATTATTTATTTATGAATACTTGTAGTTCTCTGATATCCAATGATAGATGAGTATTAAATCAACATATTTCCTTCTCCGTTAAGGGTTGGGGCGTATCCAATTGTGACCACAACGAAGATGCGGGTGTTTCTTGTCTGGGAGAGAAAATAGCCACGCCTCAACCTGAAACTCCGCCCCTTCCTCGAACTACCACGCCCCCTCCAACTATTTGCTAGTGACCAACATATTCTGATTATTACTCGTGAAATGCAAACATTTATATGAATTGTATTATATTTAGTATAATAATATATATATTAATCATAATTATCTTAATATTTACATCATTCCGTGTACATTCTTTTATAGATATAAATATTTCAAAATAGACTAAACATTTAACTGTAAACATTATAATTTCAAGGTGACACTCCGTCAACATCTGTACGTCTTGTCGGAGGGGAGTCAATAGCCGAAGGTCGCGTAGAGGTTAAGCGAGGTCAAGTCTGGGGTTCTGTATGCGACGACTACTGGGACAGACTGGACGCTATGGTCATTTGCAAGATGCTTTGTTATCAGTAAGTTGGTGCGATGGCAAAACACAACTAATTATATAATCAGTTATAATACCAATACATCAAGTTGCCTGTTTATTTCAATATTGTAGTTTACTTTTAATTATATACAAAATATAAATTTCTTTTATATGAATTATTATTTAACCATACTTAGTTGTTACATAATTATACATACACAAGCACACACATGCACACACATACAAATACACACACACACATATATATACATATATATATATATATATATATATATATATATATATATATATATATATATATACCAATTACCTTATTAGTATTTATATATGAATATATATTTATTTGAAGAAATTATAAATATTAATAATATATTATTTAGTCCATCAAATGCACGAGCAAAGATCTCAAATATGAACAATAACTATGGCAATATGACTGATCCTATATATTTTGATAGTAAGTATTCTTAACATATAAATTACTATAATATTATATAATAATAATTATACATATAAGTAATATTACATACAATACAATTAAACATTTTATTTTATATTTACTGTCAAAATATTATTGAATTTTTATAAAAATTCTGATTATAATAGCTTCGTTGTTATAGATGTACAATGCTTGGGCAATGAGACCAACATAGAAAATTGTGCCCATAAAAAACAACACAATTGTCAATTGAATGAAGCAGCTGGTGTAAGTTGTCTTCCGGAACCTAGATCTGCTCCTCCCCGTTAGTAGTGTTACGATATATTTATATAATATGGTGTAAACATCAAGTTGGTAATGTTGGTATTATTTGTGTACTGAGATGCGTTCTGTAATTTATATTCCCAGTTATAATATGTTGTTCTGCATAAGTTGAATTGGTTTTATGTTGGGAATATTAGAATAATAATGGGGTTACATAATAATCGCATTGTTTACTATTTATTATAACAATTATAATTTAATTGTAAAGTAAGTGTAATATATAGACACTATATATGCCCTCATTTCATATTAATATTTTCTATTTCCTAATACAAAGATGATTTCCGTTTACTTATATAAATACATTAATACATTCCTATGATATCCTACTTCATTTAATCTTTATTGGTTACTACTTCTTGAATATTTGATCGCAGTACCATCGCCCATTATCGACTGCGATAACGAAATCATTAAAGTGCTGTTCTATATAGTAGATCAACCCAGACTAACCATACAAGATCTTTCCGTATTGGGACAGGTCAGTTTATGCACTCAATGTAAATATAAATATTGATAATCTTATTTAAATTACATATTCTATAACGATAATAGGTTAAGTAATATCTAACAGGGTAGTTTTGAGTAACTTGAGTAATATTAATTATAAAGCGTATTATTTACAAAATCTGTATAAGCGCTGGTAGTAGCGTTTGCAAAACTACCATGTAACATACCTCCTTCTCATTCGGACAGCCTGAGGATTGTGGAATGTCTCGAACACAGTCCGTGCATACTATAAGTATTTCAATACCGTACGTGGGGTGCAATACTCTGAGATCAATGAATTCTACGCATATCACATACACTAATATTGTCAGGTTTTAATAACTACTACTACACCTGCAATGTTTTAGTGAGAGGTTCTTATTCTAGTATCGTATATATAGTATCGTATATATAGTATCGTATATATAGTATCGTATATATAGTATCGTATATATAGTATCGTATATATAGTATCGTATATATAGTATCGTATATATAGTATCGTATATATAGTATCGTATATATAGTATCGTATATATAGTATCGTATATATAGTATCGTATATATAGTATCGTATATATAGTATCGTATATATAGTATCGTATATATAGTATCGTATATATAGTATCGTATATAAAGTATCGTATATATAGTATCGTATATATAGTATAATATATATAGTATAATATATATAGTATCGTATATATAGTATCGTATATATAGTATCGTATATATAGTATAATATATATAGTATAATATATATAGTATCGTATACATAGTATCGTATATATAGTATCGTATATATAGTATCGTATATATAGTATCGTATATATAGTATCGTATATATATTATCGTATATATAGTATCGTATATATAGTATCGTATATATAGTATCGTATATATAGTATCGTATATATAGTATCGTATATATAGTATCGTATATATAGTATCGTATATATAGTATCGTATATATAGTATCGTATATATAGTATCGTATATATAGTATCGTATATATAGTATCGTATATATAGTATCGTATATATAGTATCGTATATATAGTATCGTATATATAGTATCGTATATATAGTATCGTATATATAGTATCGTATATATAGTATCGTATATATAGTATCGTATATATAGTATCGTATATATAGTATCGTATATATAGTATCGTATATATAGTATCGTATATATAGTATCGTATATATAGTATCGTATATATAGTATCGTATATATAGTATCGTATATATAGTATCGTATATATAGTATCGTATATATAGTATCGTATATATAGTATCGTATATATAGTATCGTATATATAGTATCGTATATATAGTATCGTATATATAGTATCGTATATATAGTATCGTATATATAGTATCGTATATATAGTATCGTATATATAGTATCGTATATATAGTATCGTATATATAGTATCGTATATATAGTATCGTATATATAGTATCGTATATATAGTATCGTATATATAGTATCGTATATATAGTATCGTATATATAGTATCGTATATATAGTATACTATATATAGTATCGTATATATAGTATCGTATATATAGTATCGTATATATAGTATCGCATATATAGTATTGCATATATAGTATTGTAAATATTCTTTATAATTACAATAAGAGAAATGATTATAGTTTAAATGTAATATTGTTATTTTATTTATTAAAAATTAAAGTCCTCATAGTATTACATAATATAAAATATATTAAATAATTCAAAAAAATCATATTTAATATAAAATAGATATTTTGACCCATTTCTGTTAAATGTTCTAAATTTTATTCATCACGCAAATCCACTTTATCTCGACAAACTCTTCGCGTAAAGATTCAAGTTGAAGCCGATAGATGACATCATCACCAGGGTGACCGCGTATAATATCAGCGTGAACTGTGTGAATCATCGTAATCACGACCCCCTGCATAGGCCAGTAACCAGAGCAAAGTCGAGTTATATAATTTTACGAAATAGTCCTATTTTAAAGGAAGTTATATATATTAAAATCTTTAAAATTTTATATTTTATATTTTACTATACATGCATTGTTTTAACATGCGTATATATCAGTGAAACTACGGTTGTCGATGATATGATTATTCAAGAACAATGGAAAATCAAACAATATTTCCGACGACCTGCGCATGAAAATGAGTTGAATTGTAAAGATCTTTCTTATACAGCGTGAAACCGCAGGATCGTACGATTGCTCCGAAATACGGCGAAGGTGATTTCGATGTTACCATGCGTCTCTACCGAGACTCGAAATTTCACGAAGCCATCGCAGACTTCCCCGCTAAAGTTGTACTAGACTCGTGGCTTTATGTCGGAATAAGTTTGACCTCGACTGACCCCACTCTCAAGGTATAATGCCATAGGATATTCTAATTTTCTGGGTTAAACTTCATAGTATTAAATAATAAATTATTAGTTCGATATTGTATCGTTTAAATGTTTCATAATAATAATGAATCATAACATGCTTATTTGTATATTCTTTACAATTCAAATTTTCCTAACAAAAGTGTTTCTATAAATACGAATATAACACGAATACTAATTATTAGGTGGTATTAAATCAATGTCACGCTTCACCAAACACCGACCCATTGGCTGAACCTAAACATGTTTTCATAAAAAACAAGTTACCATCGATACAGTATTACTAATTACAGTATTATATTAGTTTAATTCGTAAAATTAACTAAATTTTAGTAACAAATGAATATAAATAATGTGATTAATTAAATATAAGTATTTAAATTAAATTTAAATATATAAAGTTAATTTATTAATGTGTATGCATTACATAATAGATGCAGTGTTGAGGGTACTCTCGTATTTTTCCCTGTCAATCAAACTCTATTTGGATTCGCCTTTCGATCATTTCTATTCAGGGGTAACAAATCAATATAATATACTATTGTATTATTTAAGAATATATTGAATATTATAATTTTCATATTTATAATATTATAAATTAAAATGTAATATTAAAATTATATAACCAGATATTCATCTACAAATATTCATATATTTGTATAAATAAAAATATTTTGAGTATTAATCATTTACAAAAAATCACAATAGGTAACTACTCTTCTCTTTATGTACACTGTAAAGTATTTGTCTGTGACAGCGAAGAAAAAACTAACACATGCGATAGAACTTGTGGAGTAAACAGGTATGATATTTTATTAGCTTTAATGAATTATATTTATTTCTAAAGTACTGTCATAATTATTTATTTAACGATTACTAATGTTTAATATGTGTCCACCCTAAATATGCGTGATTTTAAATTCTATTTAAATTTAAGAAAATGATACATATATTAATTGTAAGAAAATATATTTTATATCTATAATATATAATATCTCTTTTATATATATATTTTAATATATATAATTTAGTTAGTACTATTAATATAATAATAACCATCAGCAGAAGGCGGAGATCTATAGCAGATAATGTTGTCGATTCAAATGATGAAATACAATTGGGACAAGGACCTTATATTGTTGTTAAATATTTAAAGTCAATTGGTGAAAATTCAGATACAAATGTAAAAGACATGCGCAATAAATTAAAATGGTCAATTCATGGAGTTCATAGGAAAACTTTAAATTCAGGTTATATAAGGAATGTAGTATTATTATTTTATAAGTAAATTAAAAGAGATGTATAAATTAATTATAGTAAATGTTAAACATTTATGTATTCAAAATGTTATTAAATTATAATTAATACAGGCTCACCAGAAAATATAAAAAGTTTTAAATTATTCATAATACTTTATCTTATTTCTAATTTATTTTTTAAATAATGCCATCATTGATTCTGCCCTGAATAACATCGGAAATATTGTATTACATGCTTAATAGTGTATTTTTATAATTTCTTATTTTCTTAAATAAATATATATTTTTTAATATTTTAATTCTATAAATCTAATTTTAATTTACTAGATTAAAACCATATGACAGAATAAACAAAATTAAAACTGTCATTAAAATATAATATTGTTATTTTATATTATGTTCCTTATTTTAGAAGATTAATATTAAATTTCACATTGCATCACTAAATTAATATTTATGAGTAATATGATAATTATGAATAATAATGTGTAAAGTAATATGATTATATAATATAAATACATGATGTATATATTATGTATACTGTATAGGATTCTTCACTAATGGACCAGTTATGATTTATCTAGTTATATATCAATTCACATTATTATATTGAACATATAATAATTTCTAAATATATACATATAATAATAATATTAATATAATCGTTATGTAATTTAAATATAAATCTAAATAGTATACATTTTCTTGAATAGTAACTAATATATTCTATATATTTATCGATCAATTTACTACTTAGATAGTTAAAGAAATTAAGAATGGTAAGAAATGACGGCAGAGGCGAGGGGGAGGGAAACTATTTCATATTCAAATGGATATTTATTTATTTGAATTGATAAATTAGTAAGGATTATTTAGAAAGTTGTAGAATCATTAAACGGATATTTTAGATATTCCCAGTTATTTCTGTTGAAGTACTAGTATGCCAACTTCTATGGTATCAACATCTTCTAATCAGTCAGGTTAATATAGGTTAGTTGGGTTAATCAATTGGTTCAAGTCAGTAGGAAGATCGTAGCTAAGTCGAAATTTATATGATGATTTCTGAAAACAAGTTAATTATCCACTAATTATTAGATATTTTTGGCAGTTTGTGAGGTGTAGTTATATATTAAAAAAATGTAACTAACTAAAACTCCCTCTATATATAGGTGTAGATATGTATAGGATTATAGTAATACATTTTGGATAGATATTAAGTATTTTTGTGAAAAAGATTGCATTTTTTCAAAGTTGAAAACCATTGAATTGTTGAGTCATTCAGGATAGTTAAAATTATTTGTGTAACATTGGTTATATAATATATCTTTATAAGGCACAATAAACATTTTTGGGATTATTAGCGGAATTGGGTATTTGGGGTAAATGTTTTAAAGTATTGTTAATATAGTATATATTGGAGATTGGGACAAGTGCCAAGTAAATTAAGAAATGTTGGAGGATAGTCTATTTGGGGACAAGATACATCGATCGGTAAGTTTTGTCTAATGGATTTGTTTTGTATTTATAGTATTTTGAATGAAAAATATCTGCGTATTTATTAAATAGTATATAACAAATGTAAACGGACAGGGTGTTATTATATGTATTTCACACATGTTATACTCAAATTGTATGTACAGTAATGTGAACACTGATATTATATCCCCATGTGACAAATATTGATATGTGAATATAATTGATTTCTATTTGAGAGAATCGATATAAATATTATTAATACATGATATCGGTAGTATCGTATTTTGTTCAATATTTCTTCTGACACAAAGTACGGTAATACGTAATTTAGAGTGAACTCACAGCCATAATGCAGTTCTAATGCATTTTAGTCTGCAGCTTACTTAAACTAAAATCATTATAAATGAATATACCACTATATTTTAATAATATAGTATAATACTACAATATTATATATATATAATACATTATTATAAAATAAAAATTAGTTGTTTAAAATCTGCATAAAATACCGTGCATTATACGTTATATAACCTATTCAATTTGTTATGCGTGTAGATATGTTTATCTTCACTAAAACTTGGTTTATACTATTAATTATATTATATAACGTATAAAGTAGAATGTTCAATTAAAACATAATATCATATGTATATAGAAGAAGTAATGCATATTGTATTATTATTTTATATTTTTTTACTCATATAAGTGAATAATTGAATATTTTAGAAACTAATATTTAAAATGTGTATTAATTACAAAGTTTTTTTGCTTTTTAATTACAAAGTAAACCCATATTGAAAATATGAATATTAATTATTATAATTAATCCTTTTAAATATAACGATAATTAAAAAGTAACATGTATTATTTAACTCTAATATAATATTGACAATTAAAATACTACATATTATCTAGTCAATAATTATTTAAATACGACATAATGCATAATATTAGGACGTATTGCTTAATTACTGTTAAAAGGTGATGTTTAATTATCTGTAAATTCATTCATACGTAAAATAATAGTTATTATAAATACACACCCTCGCTTGCATTCAGGTATTAAAAACTCCTTTTATAAAAAATATAAATAATAACTACATTCTTATATTGATTTTAAAATTAAAATGTGATAATGATATATAAATTTCCAAATAACAGATATGTTATGATTTTATGACTTTGATTTATGATAATAATATGATATGTACTTTGGATTATGATAATAATATGATATATACTTGTGATTATAATAATAACATGGTATATACTTGTAATTATAATAATAACATGTTATATACTTTTGATATGTATGCTAATAATATAATATATACTTATCATTATAATAATAATATAATATATACTTTAGAGTATGCTAATAATATAATATATACTTGTAATTATAATAATAACATGATATATACTTTAGAGTATGCTAATAATATAATATATACTTATCATTATAATAATAACATGATATATACTTATCATTATAATAATAACATGATATATACTTAACGTTATAATAATAACATGATATATACTTGTAATTATTATAATAACATGTACTTGTGATTATGATAATAACACGGTATATATATATCATGAGTATATACTTGTGATTATGATAAAGGGTAGTATTTATCAAACATTATGTCAGACAGTATATATATATTCTAATGTCAAATGCTTAGGAAAATTAAATTAATATCGTCAATATATAAAAAAAATTCTTATTTTCTATCAAACTGTCGACTAATTAACATTCTTCCTAGTGTCTTAATATTATTTTATATATATATATTAGCATCACGTTTGGGATTTTAAAGACCACGTTATTGTTATCGCGGGAATGTATGCGTCATAGTATATTTTATAGGTTATGTGAACTTGGTAAAAAAGCATTTAATATTAAAGTATATTATAATAAACTACCACAAATTTAAGGAATTGTGGAATTCATGGAAAGGTTTAAATTAATGTATTTATTGGCTATCTTTGACCTCATAGATTTAATATAACGAATACATTATTTTATAGAATATATTATGTATACATACAGTTTATGTGTAACTCAATATTCGTCATTGTCAGGTAATGTTAAAATAACTATCATTTATTCTCAAATTAATAACAACTACACTTATAGCACACTCTAAATATGTTATTATAATAGATGGATACCTATATCCTAGAGATTGATGTTTAAAACTGAATTTATTAACATTGGCTCCTGAATACAAAAAATGTATACCCTGAACAACTGGTTGCTTTACAACAGTAATATGATGTTTTATTATTTTAAATGACCAGCTTTAATTTAAGTTATATGTAAATAAAATACATTAAAAAACTCTAATTATATATAAAATCATATTTAGATATTTTGTAATTCAGATATTAATAATCATGTAAACTATGCAACTAAACTAGTAACAGCTTATATAACGGTTTACCTAATCACACACTTCTTTACCTATCAATATCATAGATTATTCATCAATATTACTATTTAAGACTACTATTGACTCGACCATTTCAAATATTATTAACCATTATTTTGACAAATTTGCGTAAATATTCTTAAATTCGATAATTGTAACTTTATTATCGAATTCAACATAACCTGTTGATTCATTATTTATGTACTTGCATATACTGAACATATAATATATATTAACTATTTATTTATATATATAAATAATTCCAAATATTTTAAATATACTTATTATATATATATATATATATATATATATATATATATATATATATATTATCATAAGAATTAACTTGTTTTAATAAATATTAGAAATAGTAGTAACCAAGATTAATCTTGGTTAATAAATCTATTAGATTTAAAATAATCAATACATGTTATATATGGATATTAGATATTATCTAGATTTTAAAATAATATATGATAGATTACCGATAATGTTTAGACAAATCATATGTATTGGAGAGACATTCGTAAATAATGATCATCTAAATTTACATCTAGATAATCTATAAATGCATAGTTATTGGAGGATGTTATTAATTAAAAATTGTAATATTTAGGATTTTTATGTATATATTTTATTATTTTTTAGAATAATATATATTTATAATAATCAATCTAATGGAGTTAGTATTAAAAACTTACTTATATATATGTTATAAAAGTATCATCAATATATATAATATATAATTCCATTCATTCCGTTGAGCCAAATATATATAATAATCATTTTAATCATATTCACCGCGTAAATTCGAATATAATTTAAATATATATTATTCTACAAAATATAAAATAAAATATCATATATATATATTTGTATGTATAATATATTTAAAATAAATATAAAATATACTCATTCAAATGTACATATTCATTTAACTTATATCATCTAAGGATTAAATCATATATTTGTAATCTCATATGATGAGAGGACTTAATATATTCATATAGTTGCAGTAGGTCTAAACGATTGTATAATTTAACGCCGTGGATTTAATTAATCATGAAATTATGTAAATTAATCTCTTAATTCGTTAGTTGTACGAACAATTTACTTATTATTATATGTGAATCGAACGATCTATACGAGAGTTTGGGTGTTTTTATTTATAACTGCCCATCAATAGTTAATATTTAATTTACCAAATAACTGAGAGATCTGTATTGTATGCTCCAAGATGTAAAAGTTGTAAATGATAATCACCAGTCTAATTATTAATATTATAGTGAATAAAAACATTATTCATATTACAGTATTTTTTATAATTTATATAAAGGAAAATTTCTGGTCTCAGGCATTTAACTTAACCTCAGATCGTTATTAACTGTTTAATAATAAATTATATTAGATTCTTTTAAATAACCAAAATCGGTACTCATAATTTAAAAGATATTTCACATTGCACATTTTTTAATTTTATATAAATAACTACTAAATAATCAATATTCATTGATATTTAGTAAATTATTTATCATTTTAATAATATTATTAAAAGTTAATACACTATATTGAAATGTATACATATAGTATCATATACAAGGAAATCATTCAAATTAAAGTAAGTAAAATATATAATTATAAATTTATGTATTATTTATGTATTAGTTAATTTTCAAATGTTTTTAGGAGCTGCCGTTCCCTGTGGCAATTGATCATCTGGAATAAAATATTAGTTCCTGAGGTTGACAATATTATATAATTATTGATAACAAATACTTATCATATAAGATATATTAACATATTTAGTATACGCATGTTTAATATACACATATTTAGTATAAGCATGTTTAATATACACATATTTAGTATACGCATTTAGTTATGTTTAATACTTATATATTTTTGTTTTTAGGAACTAATTGAAAAAGAATTAAATGATAATAAAAGAAAAATACTCGATAATATAGATTATTTTTCTACTAAAAGGTTATTTATTGCTATATAAATATAATAATTAATTGTAATCACTTATACATGTTATCTATCAAAATTTCAATGTATTTATTATTTTAAAATCTTAGATAATTCGTATAACAAATAATTTTCTATAAGCAAATTTTTGGGCTTATATATAAATCAATAAATATAATATTAAATATAATTTGCATAAATTGTAAAGGATCAATGGCATAATTTACTGCAATTTGTTTTTTTAATCAATTCTATATTAAATACTTTTATAACAACTAATTTTTAATTAATATTTTGAATTTAGATAATATAAAAGTTTAATTTTATTGTAATATGTCAAATCATAGATAGATATATTAAATAAATTATGCACATTTAATCTGATAACTAATATTATGGAATCATTTTTAATAACATCATAAATATATCATAATTTACTTTCATAACTATGCGAAATATTATAATAAAACATATATTTTTATAAAAAAATCAATGTAATTTTATAATTAATCAGAAATGAAAATATATTGTTATTGTTTAAGAAAATATTCTCTAATAACTTTAGCTCTTCATAATTCATAAAATAAACAATATATTTTCTTTTTGCATTAGTAAACCTTAGATGCTCTTAATGTTATGTTATTTTTTGTATAATTATTTAAATATTTAATTATTTTATTCAGATATTATATTCTTCAACATATATCGACTCCAATGTATCTATTTATATTTATAACAAAATAATAAATAGTTTGAATTAATATGTTTATTTATTTTAATATATTACATACTAATATCAGTAAGAAAAGCAGAGAAGAGTTTAAGAAGGAACATAATATAACAACTATCCAAGCTGATTATCTAGATAAACTAGTTCAACTATTGGTTATTATTAATTTAGTATATTAGATCGGAGTTATATGATAATAAAAAATGTAGCTTTAATAAGTTATTAATTTCTAATTATCCGATACTCAAAAATATGATGAAGTATAATTATTTGAATAGACAATCATGTATTGTAACAATATTCACATACATAATTATGTAATTTGCAGCATACCAATATCGAACAAGCCTACATCGTTTATAAGTCGTACCTGTTTAAAGAATTCAGTGGCGACAAAGACGTGCTATACGTAAGTAATTTGCAGATTATTTAAGGGCGCGAAAGCGAACGCAGTCGATACGATTCACGCGCTATATCGTTACCGTAATCGCCGTCGTCTCCGTCCAGGCGACCCTAACCCATGCCATCAATGCCGAGCGACTCGCGGACTCCATATACGACTATTACCTCGGCGAGAGAGTCTACCTGTTGAGGGTACTTAGGGGTGTGTTCAACTTCCAGGAGAACAGCCACTGCTATCAGGTAGTATTTCTATTACAACTGATCCACTACGACTGCTACCTATATCTATATAACAATGTACAGGAGAAACATCACACCATTTGTTATTAACATTAGATCCACAAATTGTGCATCTTTTTAGTTTCAAATGGTTTTTAAATTGTATACAATTAATATTAAACCATTTAAAAAAAAATAATCACTGAGATCCATATCAAATTATTTGAGTTTATTTACTTGAAAATTGTGCCTTATTTGATTATATTGTATGCGTTTTACTACCTACAAATAATCTTCAGAAACAATTTATCAACTTCTTACAACCTGTGTATGCTTCTAATGAATTTATCGAAAAGGTATTTATGTGTAATTGTTAAATGATTCTGTTTTTTATTTTATATAATTATAATAATATTTGATATAAGCATATATTAATAAAATATTATTTGAATTTATTGTGATTTTATATAATTTTATATTGGTATTAAAACTATAATTGTTACAAACTAGATTTCTAAATATCTCATACATCCTTTCATTGTCATATAAATATTTCATCAATCTCTCATAGATGATATCGAATTATAACAAGTTATGCCTTGATCCAATACCAACTACAAAAACACATGGCCGTTATATGGTTTATAAAGAATTAGATTAATTTAATACTTAATCGTGGAGTATGTATCGACAATAAAAACTACATTTCATTTTCAGAACACCTCGCTAGTAAGGAAAGCTCTCAGACAAAACTCTAAAGAAAAAGTTATTTTTTAGAATGTATAATATATATTTAAAATGTGATAGGTTTATAAATTACAATTTTATTTATAAGGTTGTATTAATGTACTGTTTAATTATGAACACACTGTATTAGTACAATGGGTTATTAATAATATCAAATTTAATATAAAACATTTTATTTATAATTTAAAAGAAGTTTAAATTTATTTTTAAAATATGAAAGTATATCTTTGTTTCTTTATTTCTTTGTTTGAAGATCAGATAATTAAATGAATACAAATATATAATTTATTTAATATTATCTATACAATAATCAATTATATAATATTATCTAAACAATAATCAATTATATAATATTATCTATACAATAATCAATTATATAATATTATCTATACAATCATCAATTATATAATATTATCTATACAATAATCAATTATATAATATTAGATATACAATAATCAATTATATAATATTATCTATACAATAATCAATTATATAATATTATCTATACAATAATCAATTATATAATATTATCTAAACAATAATCAATTATATAATATTATCTATACAATAATCAATTATATAATATTATCTATACAATCATCAATTATATAATATTATCTATACAATCATCAATTATATAATATTATCTATACAATAATCAATTATATCATTTTATCTATACAATAATCAATTATATAATATTATCTATACAATAATAATTATATAATATTATCTATACAATAATAATTATATAATATTATATATACAATAATCAATTATATAATATGTATACTACTTTTCGACTAATTCAAGGCTTTCTTGCTGGAGATTATGTTGATTTACTTTCAGAAAAAATCTGCGACCAGTCAGCAAATTATTAATATAATCAATACTTTCAAGGTTCTTTGCAATATTACTATAATAATAATTAATACATATTAATTTAAATAAATTTCAATTTAATATCTCCAGTAAAGTTTGATATCATTAAACTTAAAAATAAACTGTAAATACATATTTTACCTTTAATATATAATATTTATCATCTGCATAACTTTTGTCTTCAGAACAATGAGTTTGGAAATCGTATTCTTGTTAACCCTAGAGGTCTAACTCTACTTCAAGACCAGGATAAAGTCTTCATAGAGTACATGGCGTTAGTAAATCTATTCAAATTCATTAGATTATCTAACTAACACATGTTAGATCTTTATCTTTTTTCAATTGTTATTAATGTATTATCGATCTATATTTTATATCTATATTTTTATATCTAACATAGCATTAAATAAGGTTTTCACTTTGAACTTTTTAAAATCAATGTTAAGCCTTAATATTCTATATTGTAATTATTATTTTTAGATTTCTGCAGACCATGTTATTGCTTAAACTATTTGAGATCTCTAAAGATGAATCAGAGCAACTGTTAGTATTTATATATATATGTATATTTACAGCTATATATATATATATATATATATATATATATATATATATATATTCACATTCGAAGTAGATTAATATTCACGTAAATCTGCAATCATCTCTTTAGGAATATGCTTGAGGTATTAGAACATTACTATGTTTATATTAGATACTTTTTTTGATCTACTAGCACTTTCTAATGTATCAAACACTACGCAGACAATCCACAGCTTTACAACGTTCTTCTGAATTTGAGGTTGGTAACAAGCAGAATTTATAAACCATAATGAGCCGTTAATAGTAATAATGGCGACGGTTTTGTAAATCAATAACAATCAGTATTAAGAATGCACTGTAATTCAATATTGAAATAATTACATTATCTTTAATGCGTAGCAATGAAGTCTGTTGTTATCTGTTTTGCCATCTTTCCGCCAGCTTCTGCTCGCGTCGATTGCTGACTTGGGAGACCACGAGATCTTCAGTCCACTCTACATGCTGATCGCGTGTTCCCTACGCAGGGAAGAGAGGATTAAGTTGGTCTGGTCGTAGAATATTCCGGGTACCTAGTAGCAATGTACTCGGTAGTAATGTACTCGGTAGTAATGTACTCGGTAGTAATGTACTCGGTAGTAATGTACTCGGTAGTAATGTACTCGGTAGTAATGTACTCGGTTGTAATGTACTCGGTAGTAATGTACTCGGTAGTAATGTACTCGGTAGTAATGTACTCTCCAACTGAGTAAAGTACTTTTTATTAACCTGTTATTTAACCCGTGTTATTTTCGGACTTTCAATTGTTGACTTTTGAGTGAATTCTCTCTTTTAACCGTTTACTTTTCGTTGATCTCGCAGTAGTGTGCATGAACTCGGCGATGCAACCAAAACCTACGGAGAGAAAGCGATGCGAATGAACTGCTTTCCTTATCTAACGCAATGCCTACGTGACTACGACTTCTCGGTATCTTCAGTTAGTGAAGAGTTTAAAGGTCATAAGAGGGTTTAGGGTTCATTTGAGATTGTATGGCGATGTTTAAGTGTTTATTTGGGGGATGTGGGCTAAGGGTGGTTATTTTCATGCCTATTTTAATAAATCTAATAAAAACTAGTTGCATCTTATAGAGTTATATAATAATACTCTACAAAATGTCAGCCAATTTGGTAATGTATTGAGGGTAACGCCAGCCCATTGAAATTTTGTATGTAGTAGATAGGAAAATTTACATTAGAAAATACAAAATTAGAAAATATAGATTTAATATATAGATAATGAATATTAATTTTTGAAACTCCGTAAAACTTATAATATGAGTATTGAGATTGCAAAAACAAAATGTAAGTAATATTTCTAATTTTTTTTTAGAATTTATTGGCAAAATATTAAAATTATTTATTTTTTTTGGAAATTAACATTTTCACACCATTTGTTGACCTATATTTATTATAATCTGTGTAAATGTATTTAGTTTAATTTATATATTTGTTATGTATATAAAATATAATTAAAAGTTTAAAAAAATATAATATGTATTTTAAACACATTTTCTAAAAAAAAATCAGTTTTATTACATTTTTTTGAACTAAGTCAAAATTATCGAAGATTATTTAATTAAATTTTTTTATTGATTCAATATTTGTCATAGAAAACATATCTCTTTATTTTTGCTGTTTCCTCATATTTTGAATAAAATTAATAATTTTCCAAACAATTTTTATTAAATAAAAATAATGAAAATTTATTAATCTTTACATTAATTAATAATGTTTAATTCATACAAAAATGGTAGGGTATGTACATAATTAAGACTATTATAGAAAATTAATAATATGAAGTAATATATAAACAATTTTTATTATGTAGAATATAGAAACAATGAAATATTAAATATAAATTGTATACATAAAATAACGTTTTGAAGAAAATTGTAGGATACATTTTCTCTGTAAAAGTGTAATATTAATTGGGATCTCGTAATTCTGGGGTTACTATATTTTTTGATGTTTGCGATACAATACGAATGAATAAAATGATACGAATAAAATGATAACAAAATTTCTCTGTAGTTCGTATCTTTGCTGATGCATCAGAATATGGGTTTAACCATAAATCATGCTTATGTACATCCGCATATGTTGGTAATTTTCGGTAAGATAATGAAGTAGGCGGGAAGTAATTACTTATGTGCGATCGTGGTTTCAAATCCATGTTAATTGAAAATAATGCTGATAATAAAATATATTTTCATCCAATAACAATATTTCTGTCATTCGCAGAAGATCGTGTCATAAATTTAGTGATTAAAAATATTTAAGACAAATTTTTTTTTGAAAACCAGCCGCTGGCTCAATTTGAATTGCAAAAATCTAAACATTTCGTATTATTCTAACATTAGTAAATACTTTAAGATTCAGAGAATTTTATTTATATTTGTTATCATCGACCACCTTTAGTGAATGCCCTACACTGTAGGGAATATGTAAATGAATAGGTGTAATTAGTCATTAGATTTATTGATTTGATAGTGATTCATATTATCTGTACTAGTCAGGGTCAGAGGTCACTTAAGTTGTTTGAGGTGTGTAGGTGTCTTGTATGACCATTGGAGGTTATTACTCATGATATGCTATGATATGAATGATGCTATAGCGATTATGAGTGATATAGTTGACTTTTATATATTGAGTCAACTTAAAGCCATAAGTTAAATTGTGTTAAAGTCAGGCATTAAACTAATTCGATTATTATTAAATGTTCTGCTCTCGATAGGTTTTAGAAAAAACAATTTTCAATTTAATTTATGATTTCCTGCGTCTGTTTCTCAAGAATTTTGGGGAAACCAAGGTTTAAATATTGCTAAAATGATTGTAAAAATATTGATATTTATTAATTTCATTAACTTAATATTACATGTAATTTCATATCATTTCCTAGGATGTTTATTTAATTCTTGGAGAGTTGCTTTCTAAATCATGTATTACAATTAGATTTTGGCAAGATTTCCAGGTAAAGCAAAAATTAGAACATTATTTATACAAATTAAGTATACAAATTAGAACATTAATTAATACATAACTTAATATATATAATGTATAGATTAATAAACAATATATATTTGTTAACATTAATTAATTATTTAATTGCAATATATATTACAAAGGATGGTAAAGATATTGAGGTATGTGATATTCTGAAGAAAGCTCTAAAAGACTACCCTTCCGATATCAGAATCATGAGATTATTGGGAAGTCTGGCAATTGCGGGCCCGAAAAGCTGTGCCAAGGTCAAATAAGTTCATTATGGGGATAAGTTAATATAAAGAGGGTAGCGGTGGTTACGGGTCAATCCTACCGCCATTAATAACTGCACAAAAAATATCCTAACTCCACTCCACTCCGACGTTACCACAGACTCTCAATAAAACTCAGCAATTGGAGCATTTCACTATAATCATGAATTGCGATAACCTCATTTTCTCCGAGAATAAAGTGTTTGCAAAGTCTGATATCCACCACTCTCGTTGGTAAATCACAATCTTTGCACTATTGCCTTTTTATAAATATATATTCTTTCTACAAATAGTTATTTTAACCATATTCAATCAAATTTTATGTAAATAATGATAACATTTTGTAAACTATCATTCAGTATTATCTGGTCAATCAATTAAATACTCATCCTAATTCTATTTAGATATTGTCGGTATTTGAAATTTTCTATTCTATTTATCAATTTACAAGTTTTTATTTATTATACAAATTTATTAAGAAACAAAATTTGAGGGAAAAATTTATTTAAATACAAGTCATTATTTTTAATCGTATATATTATATATTATATACAATATATTATATATTATATATTATATATTATATATTATATATTATATTATATACTATATATTATATATTATATACTATATATTATATATTATATATTATATATTATATATTATATTATATACTATATATTATATATTATATACTATATATTATATATTATATATTATATATTATATATTATATATTATATATTATATACTATATATTATATATTATATATTATATACTATATATTATATATTATATATTATATATTATATATTATATACTATATATTATATATTATATATTATATACTATATATTATATATTATATATTATATATTATATACTATATATTATATATTATATACTATATATTATATATTATATATTATATATTATATATTATATATTATATATTATATACAATATATTATATATTATATACTATATTTTATATATTATATACTATATATTATATACAATATATTATATACTATATATTATATACTATATATTATATATTATATAGTATTGGTAACTGAAATATTATTAGAGATGTTTATATAATTAATTATATTAAAATAAGATAATATAACTAAGATGATCCCTGTGATAAACATTTAATACAGCTATGATCTGATAAGTTAATAAAGATAGTTAGAATTAAATAACTACTCTTAATACATCAACAAGTATATTTTATTTATAGATTCATAACTTAGTGTGAAAAGCAAATAAACTCATATTTTGAGTAATAGATCCAGAAATCACGAAAATTTCATTTATTATTGAATATGTAAAATGAATTTGTCACATTGTTTTTACTTCATAATAAAATATAAGATATTAATTAAGTTTGTACATATATATTTATATATACAAACAATATAGCCCCATACATATAACAATTTATAAAGCCACATATTACTTTTTTTGTATGTACTTCTGTCTAATCTCTGCCCTCATTTCTAGTCGGCATTACTATCAGCATCCACGACGTCGGCATTCAGATGACCGAACATACGCGAGGTTATCTTCGGCCCAGTAAAGTAGACCGTAGTACGATGAGTGGCGTCGTAGTCGGCCGGTCGATGGGTGTCGGGGTTTCAGGCCATTCCACTTGGGGCGTAGCCACGACGGAAGTTACACAGAGTAATGACCGCGCGGAGATCTACGCATTTCGTAGTTTCGCCTGTCCGCTGTTTTAAATAACAATAGTAAACGGCTTAGCACTTTGGTCCGGTTTAAGCGTCGCTTCTCCGTAACCATAACGACGTCCCGTCCGCAGATCTCCCCGAGAACCGAGTGAAAGTTTCGTGGGCGAAGGCATACAACCTCTGGCAGACAATGGCTATTGAGGTGGTCACTTTCCATAATGACTTGATATCTTATTCACTCAACGAAGGTTTCATGTGGTGGAGGTCATGTGGTGGAGGTCATGTGGTGGAGGTCATGCAGAATAGAGTGGGGGTGATTACATTTATTCTGCTGAATACTTTACACTTATTCACGGGTCCAACACCGTTGTCGATACTCACTCACTACTCACCCGCTACTCACCCACTACTCACTAACTACTCACCCACTACTCACCCACTACTCACCCACTACTCACCCACTACTCACCCGCTACTCACCCACTACTCACTAACTACTCACCCACTACTCACTAACTACTCACCCACTACTCACCCACTACTCACCCGCTACTCACCCACTACTCACTAACTACTCACCCACTACTCACCCACTACTCACCCACTACTCACCCACTACTCACTAACTACTCACCCACTACTCACTAACTACTCACCCACTACTCACCCACTACTCACCCACTACTCACCCACTACTCACCCACTACTCACCCGCTACTCACCCACTACTCACTAACTACTCACCCACTACTCACTAACTACTCACCCACTACTCACCCACTACTCACCCGCTACTCACCCACTACTCACTAACTACTCACCCACTACTCACTAACTACTCACCCACTACTCACCCACTACTCACCCACTACTCACCCACTACTCACTAACTACTCACCCACTACTCACTAACTACTCACCCACTACTCACCCACTACTCACCCACTACTCACCCACTACTCACTAACTACTCACCCACTACTCACTAACTACTCACCCACTACTCACCCACTACTCACCCACTACTCACTAACTACTCACCCACTACTCACTAACTACTCACCCACTACTCACCCACTACTCACCCACTACTCACCCGCTACTCACCCACTACTCACTAACTACTCACCCACTACTCACTAACTACTCACCCGCTACTCACCCACTACTCACTAACTACTCACCCACTACTCACCCGCTACTCACCCGCTACTCACCCGCTACTCACTAACTACTCACCCACTACTCACCCACTACTCACCCACTACTCACCCACTACTCACTAACTACTCACCCGCTACTCACCCACTACTCACTAACTACTCACCCACTACTCACCCGCTACTCACCCGCTACTCACCCGCTACTCACTAACTACTCACCCACTACTCACCCACTACTCACCCACTACTCACCCACTACTCACCCACTACTCACCCACTACTCACCCACTACTCACCCACTACTCACCCTCTACTCACTAACTACTCACCCACTACTCACCCACTACTCACCCACTACTCACCCACTACTCACCCTCTACTCACCCGCTACTCACCCACTAATCACCCACTACTCACCCACTACTCACCCTCTACTCACTAACTACTCACCCACTACTCACTAACTACTCACTAACTACTCACTAACTACTCACCCTCTACTCACCCTCTACTCACCCGCTACTCACCCACTACTCACCCACTACTCACCCTCTACTCACCCACTACTCACCCACTACTCACCCACTACTCACCCTCTACTCACCCACTACTCACCCGCTACTCACCCACTACTCACCCTCTACTCACCCACTACTCACCCACTACTCACCCACTACTCACTAACTACTCACCCACTACTCACCCACTACTCACCCACTACTCACCCACTACTCACCCACTACTCACCCACTACTCACTAACTACTCACTAACTACTCACTAACTACTCACCCACTACTCACCCACTACTCACCCACTACTCACCCACTACTCACCCTCTACTCACCCACTACTCACTAACTACTCACCCACTACTCACTAACTACTCACCCACTACTCACCCACTACTCACCCGCTACTCACCCACTACTCACTAACTACTCACCCACTACTCACTAACTACTCACCCACTACTCACCCACTACTCACCCACTACTCACCCACTACTCACTAACTACTCACCCACTACTCACTAACTACTCACCCACTACTCACCCACTACTCACCCACTACTCACCCACTACTCACTAACTACTCACCCACTACTCACTAACTACTCACCCACTACTCACCCACTACTCACCCACTACTCACCCGCTACTCACCCACTACTCACTAACTACTCACCCACTACTCACTAACTACTCACCCGCTACTCACCCACTACTCACTAACTACTCACCCACTACTCACCCGCTACTCACCCGCTACTCACCCGCTACTCACTAACTACTCACCCACTACTCACCCACTACTCACCCACTACTCACCCACTACTCACTAACTACTCACCCGCTACTCACCCACTACTCACTAACTACTCACCCACTACTCACCCGCTACTCACCCGCTACTCACTAACTACTCACCCACTACTCACCCACTACTCACCCACTACTCACCCACTACTCACCCACTACTCACCCACTACTCACCCACTACTCACCCTCTACTCACTAACTACTCACCCACTACTCACCCACTACTCACCCACTACTCACCCACTACTCACCCTCTACTCACCCTCTACTCACCCGCTACTCACCCACTAATCACCCACTACTCACCCACTACTCACCCTCTACTCACTAACTACTCACCCACTACTCACTAACTACTCACTAACTACTCACCCTCTACTCACCCTCTACTCACCCGCTACTCACCCACTACTCACCCACTACTCACCCTCTACTCACCCACTACTCACCCACTACTCACCCACTACTCACCCTCTACTCACCCACTACTCACCCGCTACTCACCCACTACTCACCCTCTACTCACCCACTACTCACCCACTACTCACCCACTACTCACTAACTACTCACCCACTACTCACCCACTACTCACCCACTACTCACCCACTACTCACCCACTACTCACCCACTACTCACTAACTACTCACTAACTACTCACTAACTACTCACCCACTACTCACCCACTACTCACCCACTACTCACCCTCTACTCACTAACTACTCACCCACTACTCACTAACTACTCACTAACTACTCACCCTCTACTCACCCTCTACTCACCCGCTACTCACCCACTACTCACCCACTACTCACCCTCTACTCACCCACTACTCACCCACTACTCACCCACTACTCACCCTCTACTCACCCACTACTCACCCACTACTCACCCTCTACTCACCCACTACTCACCCACTACTCACCCACTACTCACTAACTACTCACCCACTACTCACCCACTACTCACCCACTACTCACCCACTACTCACCCACTACTCACCCACTACTCACCCACTACTCACCCGCTACTCACCCACTACTCACTAACTACTCACCCACTACTCACTAACTACTCACCCACTACTCACCCACTACTCACCCACTACTCACCCACTACTCACTAACTACTCACCCACTACTCACTAACTACTCACCCACTACTCACCCACTACTCACCCACTACTCACCCACTACTCACTAACTACTCACCCACTACTCACTAACTACTCACCCACTACTCACCCACTACTCACCCACTACTCACCCACTACTCACTAACTACTCACCCACTACTCACTAACTACTCACCCACTACTCACCCACTACTCACCCACTACTCACCCGCTACTCACCCACTACTCACTAACTACTCACCCACTACTCACTAACTACTCACCCGCTACTCACCCACTACTCACTAACTACTCACCCACTACTCACCCGCTACTCACCCGCTACTCACCCGCTACTCACTAACTACTCACCCACTACTCACCCACTACTCACCCACTACTCACTAACTACTCACCCGCTACTCACCCACTACTCACTAACTACTCACCCACTACTCACCCGCTACTCACCCGCTACTCACTAACTACTCACCCACTACTCACCCACTACTCACCCACTACTCACCCACTACTCACCCACTACTCACCCACTACTCACCCACTACTCACCCACTACTCACCCACTACTCACCCTCTACTCACTAACTACTCACCCACTACTCACCCACTACTCACCCACTACTCACCCACTACTCACCCTCTACTCACCCGCTACTCACCCACTAATCACCCACTACTCACCCACTACTCACCCTCTACTCACTAACTACTCACCCACTACTCACTAACTACTCACTAACTACTCACTAACTACTCACCCTCTACTCACCCTCTACTCACCCGCTACTCACCCACTACTCACCCACTACTCACCCTCTACTCACCCACTACTCACCCACTACTCACCCACTACTCACCCTCTACTCACCCACTACTCACCCGCTACTCACCCACTACTCACCCTCTACTCACCCACTACTCACCCACTACTCACCCACTACTCACTAACTACTCACCCACTACTCACCCACTACTCACCCACTACTCACCCACTACTCACCCACTACTCACCCACTACTCACTAACTACTCACTAACTACTCACTAACTACTCACCCACTACTCACCCACTACTCACCCACTACTCACCCACTACTCACCCTCTACTCACCCACTACTCACTAACTACTCACCCACTACTCACTAACTACTCACCCACTACTCACCCACTACTCACCCGCTACTCACCCACTACTCACTAACTACTCACCCACTACTCACTAACTACTCACCCACTACTCACCCACTACTCACCCACTACTCACCCACTACTCACTAACTACTCACCCACTACTCACTAACTACTCACCCACTACTCACCCACTACTCACCCACTACTCACCCACTACTCACTAACTACTCACCCACTACTCACTAACTACTCACCCACTACTCACCCACTACTCACCCACTACTCACCCGCTACTCACCCACTACTCACCCACTACTCACCCACTACTCACCAACTACTCACTAACTACTCACCCACTACTCACCCACTACTCACTAACTACTCACCCACTACTCACTAACTACTCACCCGCTACTCACCCACTACTCACTAACTACTCACCCACTACTCACCCGCTACTCACCCGCTACTCACCCGCTACTCACTAACTACTCACCCACTACTCACCCACTACTCACCCACTACTCACCCACTACTCACTAACTACTCACCCGCTACTCACCCACTACTCACTAACTACTCACCCACTACTCACCCGCTACTCACCCGCTACTCACTAACTACTCACCCACTACTCACCCACTACTCACCCACTACTCACCCACTACTCACCCACTACTCACCCACTACTCACCCACTACTCACCCACTACTCACCCACTACTCACCCTCTACTCACTAACTACTCACCCACTACTCACCCACTACTCACCCACTACTCACCCACTACTCACCCTCTACTCACCCTCTACTCACCCGCTACTCACCCACTAATCACCCACTACTCACCCACTACTCACCCTCTACTCACTAACTACTCACCCACTACTCACTAACTACTCACTAACTACTCACCCTCTACTCACCCTCTACTCACCCGCTACTCACCCACTACTCACCCACTACTCACCCTCTACTCACCCACTACTCACCCACTACTCACCCACTACTCACCCTCTACTCACCCACTACTCACCCGCTACTCACCCACTACTCACCCTCTACTCACCCACTACTCACCCACTACTCACCCACTACTCACTAACTACTCACCCACTACTCACCCACTACTCACCCACTACTCACCCACTACTCACCCACTACTCACCCACTACTCACTAACTACTCACTAACTACTCACTAACTACTCACCCACTACTCACCCACTACTCACCCACTACTCACCCTCTACTCACTAACTACTCACCCACTACTCACTAACTACTCACTAACTACTCACCCTCTACTCACCCTCTACTCACCCGCTACTCACCCACTACTCACCCACTACTCACCCTCTACTCACCCACTACTCACCCACTACTCACCCACTACTCACCCTCTACTCACCCACTACTCACCCGCTACTCACCCACTACTCACCCTCTACTCACCCACTACTCACCCACTACTCACCCACTACTCACTAACTACTCACCCACTACTCACCCACTACTCACCCACTACTCACCCACTACTCACCCACTACTCACCCACTACTCACTAACTACTCACTAACTACTCACTAACTACTCACACACTACTCACTAACTACTCACTAACTACTCACCCACTACTCACCCGCTACTCACTAACTACTCACCCACTACTCACCCACTACTCACCCACTACTCACCCACTACTCACCCACTACTCACCCACTACTCACTAACTACTCACCCACTACTCACCCAATACTCACCCACTACTCACCCACTACTCACTAACTACTCACTAACTACTCACTAACTACTCACCCACTACTCACCCACTACTCACCCACTACTCACCCTCTACTCACTAACTACTCACCCACTACTCACTAACTACTCACTAACTACTCACCCTCTACTCACCCTCTACTCACCCGCTACTCACCCACTACTCACCCACTACTCACCCTCTACTCACCCACTACTCACCCACTACTCACCCACTACTCACCCTCTACTCACCCACTACTCACCCGCTACTCACCCACTACTCACCCTCTACTCACCCACTACTCACCCACTACTCACCCACTACTCACTAACTACTCACCCACTACTCACCCACTACTCACCCACTACTCACCCACTACTCACCCACTACTCACCCACTACTCACTAACTACTCACTAACTACTCACTAACTACTCACACACTACTCACTAACTACTCACTAACTACTCACCCACTACTCACCCGCTACTCACTAACTACTCACCCACTACTCACCCGCTACTCACTAACTACTCACCCACTACTCACCCACTACTCACCCACTACTCACCCACTACTCACCCACTACTCACCCACTACTCACCCACTACTCACTAACTACTCACTAACTACTCACCCACTACTCACCCACTACTCACCCCATAGTATGGGGCCCCCATCATTCTCACATTACCACTTCGCTTTACACTCATCCCCAGACCTATACTCGACTCTCTTCACATCCAACCCCATACCAATCCATACTCTAAACCCCGTCAGAGTCTGAACTACGCATGGAGGATATATGTTATTTTCTACGCGGGGTCATGACCTCTGCAGCCAAGGATCCGGCTAACTTTTACAATGCGATCCCCCTAATGGCCAATATCGTAAAGATTATCTACACCTGCTTAGAGAAGTTTGTACACCAGGTGCACTTGAACCTATCTAGGTGTACTCGAACCCTTACAGGAGTACTTGTACTTATATAGGTGTACTTGAACCTTGTTTTATATTTTTAAAATTTTTAAAAAAAATTTTTAATTTTAAATTTATATTTTAGTAAAATATAATGTATTTTTAATTCGGATTTAAAGAAAACTATCAATCTCTTGCTACCAACAATACACATCTACATACATTTAACTACTTCACACCACTACTCCCCACTCCACACTAATCCCCACTCCACACTAATCCCCACTCCACACTACTCCCAACTACTCCCCAAAAACCCCACATGCACTCTCCTAGTCATCTACACCTTCCATAACTTCACAGTAAACCCATCACTCCAAATATACCTATTCAACTACTTTCAACTAACTACATCCCTAACATACATCTGCCACACCACAAACTATATCCCAGCACGTCACCCCCGAGAACCCCGCATACACTCCTTCACAACTTTCTATCACCTTTTGATGACCTCGCACACACAACACACTATATTACGTAACTGATTTCACTCCCGCGATGACTAGATACCTGAAAAGCGGTCAACCGTGTCTGGGTCTCTTGACTCCGGTGGTTCCTTTGGTGGTTCTACATGCACAACAGTTCCCACATGTGGTAAGTACTATTTATTACACAATTGCATCGATGTCATACATTTAACGCTATTAAATTAGATCCTTTTATAAGACCTATAAATTAGACTAGTCCCTTAAACTAGTATAATTTACCATATAATTCTACCTACAATTCCCCTATAACTCCCCCTATAATTACACCTATAATTACACCTATAACTCCCTGTATAATTACCTCTATAATTTCCATATAAATCCCCCTATAATTCATTTAAACAACAAATTTAATATTAATATTTTTAAATGATTTTATGAAATCTATCTTTATTTATAGAACAATATAATGTAACCCAAATATTGTGTTTAACATGATATCATACATTGTTAATCTAATTGTAACAATCATATTTAAATATGTAACTTTGTATTCAATTAATATTTATGCAAAATATTTGTTTACAATTATTAATTATTAACCATTGTAGTTAATTATCTTTGAATTAATGTTCGCTGCTTTATTGTGCTGGTAATATGTGTTATATAATGTATACTTAGTTTCTATAATGTATGAAACTCTCGGTAATTACATTTTCTTGTTGAAATCATCAGGAATACAAATGAATGCCGTCGATGTGTTCACAATGTGTTTACCTTTACTTTATTGCTTTATCTTGATTGTACTATAGCCTAATTTACAGGCTTGCTTAGAAATTACATCAATGAATATTCTTCCTGCCAGCGTTATTGATTGCAAGAGGTCATTATTAAACAATTCATTTCAATATTTACTATATTTGTTAATTTACCCAAATCTCAATTTCAAATCCATTTCAATCATTTCGACTTCCATGTAAGTACGTTATCGTTATATATTATTACTGTACAACGGACCAACAGCCCTTTCAATGTTAAGTACGGTTGCCTTGAAGATATCCTGTTGAAATACGAACAACCATCTTGTACTTACCCACTGACCACTGCAATTCTGGATATTGTGTATTCTATAATTCAGGTAGTACTACATCCTCGAGTCACCTACTTCACCAGCACCATACCTACTCTACCTGCCTGTACCCATATCCACCATGTCCAACACCTACTTCACCAACCCCATACCTACTCTACCTACCCGTACCCATATCCACCATTTCTAACTACTTCACCAACCCCATACCTACTCTACCTGCCTGTACCCATATCCACCATGTCCAACACCTACTTCACCAGCACCATACCTACTCTACAGGCCTGTACCCATATTCACCATTTCTAACTACTTCACCAACCCCATACCTACTCTACCTGCCTGTACCCATATTCACCATTTCTAACTACTTCACCAACCCCATACCTACTCTACCTGCCTGTACCCATATTCACCATTTCTAACTACTTCACCAACCCCATACCTACTCTACCTGCCTGTACCCATATTCACCATTTCTAACTACTTCACCAACCCCATACCTACTCTACCTGCCTGTACCCATATTCACCATTTCTAACTACTTCACCAACCCCATACCTACTCTACCTGCCTGTACCCATATCCACCATGTCCAACACCTACTTCACCAGCACCATACCAACTCTACCTGCCTGTACCCATATTCACCATTTCTAACTACTTCACCAACCCCATACCTACTCTACCTGCCTGTACCCATATTCACCATGTCCAACTACTACTTCACCAGCACCATACCTACTCTACCTGCCTGTACCCATATCCACCATATCCAACACCTACTTCACCAACCCCATACCTACTCTACCTGCCTGTACCCATATTCACCATGTCCAACTACTACTTCACCAGCACCATACCTACTCTACCTGCCTGTACCCATATCCACCATATCCAACACCTACTTCACCAACCCCATACCTACTCTACCTGCCTGTACCCATATCCACCATATCCAACACCTACTTCATCAACCCCATACATATTCCGCACGTCTCATGGCTACACCCCTAGCTCTACACCAACTCCGTTAGCCTCCCATCTACCCCTATACCTACTAACCCAGATTCAATACCGACTCATATATATACTTCCCTACACTTTACGTAAATAATACAAAAAACAACAAAAATAACATAAAACTTGTAATTTAACTTATTTTCCTACTGTAAACTCTGGTCTGGTCTGGTTTGTTTATTTATTTACTCAGTAGATACTTCTACTCTAGGATCTTAATTCCTGCAATAAGTTGGATTCGTTGACTGGATTCGTGGATTTCATGACTACTACGATTCTGCAGAACTTTCGCAGGTGGAAACATAATAAATCTGATAATTGGCCTACTATTGGTTAGAACTATCTCCCTCTATAATCTCCGTCTATAATCTCCATCTATAATCTCCGTCTATAATCTTCCTCTATAATCTCCCTCTATAATCTCCCTCTATAATCTCCGTTTATAATCTCAGTCTATAATCTCCCTCTATAATCTCCCTCTATAATCTCCCTCTATAATCTCCCTCTATAATCTCCCTCTATAATCTCCCTCTATAATCTCCGTTTATAATCTCAGTCTATAATCTCCCTCTATAATCTCCCTCTATAATCTCCCTCTATAATTAAGACACTATTTTTAGTCAATATTATTGATTTTAATTTTCTCCAACTTAGATAAATGTAAATAAATTGTTATTTTATAATGATATTAAAATATCTGTACTCTACAATGAAATAGAATTCAATTGTTTCTAATAAAGTTTTATTGATTTTTTATGTGGTTTCTTTGTTAATGTAATTATAAGATTTGTCGAACATCTTTTATAAACAAAGTTTAAATGAATATTTTTTACATTATAAACTTGTATCCTTTTTTGTGTTTAATTTATACATGCAAGATAAACACTGCAATTACATTCACCAGGTATAAAGTGTTTAAAAATCTACTTAAGAATACTTAATCTACTCGGAGAGAAATTCGAAAATGAGAGGTACATTTATCTTATGCATGTAATAATTATTTTGGCTTTACAATAATTTCAATTTAATTAAAATAATTTGCATATTAAAATTTGATTTATATCCATTAAAATAATGTACAAAATGTTAAATAAAATAAATTATATGTTGGTCATATAAATACGCTTTTCTATCAAAACTTAGTTTTTAATGATCCATATTTAATTGTAAATTGAATCAAATATATTATTGTATTGATTTGATATTAAAATATATAATTTTAATAATATTTATAAACTTATAAATCAATTTACTACAAATATTTTTTTAGAATTATTTATTTAATTATATTCACAATTCATTCTATATGAATTATCATTCTATATAATGAATTAAATTTATTCAAATTTTCAGATCAAATTTAATAATATATAATTACATAATCTTATTAAATTTGCTATTATTAAAGTTATGGTTATTTTGTTATAAAAAATAAATAATTATACATTTTGTATTTATAGTACTATTATGTATCCTTTAATTATCATAATTAATAATCTAATATTATAGATTATTATAGTCACCTTCATAATATAAAAAAATCATATTAATATCAGCAGAATTATGAGTATTTTAATAGAATATTTTGTTTCCAACGAAAAACATGTAATTATGTATATTTAGATGCGCTATTGCATATCTTTAATTACACTTTATTAAAATCATAACTAATATTAATATTATCTTATTAAATTATCTCATTAAATCACATTAAATATTATTTCCCTCTGACATTTTAATTCGATTTTTAACTATTGAATTATACTTTTCAATTAAAGTAGTCAATTAAAGTATTCAATTAAAGTATTTAATTAAAGTATTTAATTAAAGTATTCAATTAAAGTATTCAAATTATCATGATATTTTGTATATTTATTATTTAAAAATACATCAAATGATTTTAAAACATCCCTAAATTACAAATATTTGCATAAGAATTGTTAATTTACAAGAGTGTATTATAATATAATAATTATAATAAACTGTAATATATTTAAGAGTATTTAAGTTTATTATAGGGGTAAATAAATTAAAATTTAATAACTAAATAATATGCATTATGGAAATATTAATTCTGTAACATTTGTATTCTTAATTTATTAATTAATTTCAAATTATAGAATTTCTGTGGCTATTATTTTTCTTTGTACAAATTTGTTCTTAATTTTTATACACAAATTTGGTAATTGAAATGATTTCTGCGAAGATTTAATAAAGCGATTGCATCACTTCGCTAGGAAAGCTGTACACACGTTGATTATCGAACACTTCCTGTTCGGGGAATACTCATTGCTTCTCATCGAATTGGTTTGCGTTGACTATAACACCATAGAAAATGCATTAACTAATTATAACCGGTTTGTTAAGAAATTAAACTAAATAATTAATTAAAAGTGTATTTATATATTAAGCAATATTATTATAGTTGATTTTTTAAAATTTACATTAATTGATTATTAGTTAATCAATAACTAATTAATTATATATTATTTAAATTCATTCTTTTATAAATAATTCTAAATTTATTAAAACAAATTTACAGAAGCTATGCATTAAAATTAATTGAACTTTTCCATTTGAGTTTAAATCTGTTCAACAAAATTTTCAAATTTGCTATATTTTTAAACGAAACAAGTAAAGGTATGTCACTATATTTGTTTTCTATTTGATAAATAAGTTACGTAACCAAACATTATTATTAATAAATTCACAAAGTAACTTTAGTAGATAATCTAAACTTTATATTTATATCCTGTCCTTATCAACTACAATTTTATCTCAACTTTATTTTATAAACTTTATTGCATTCACTGCAATATCTTATTCTCTTCATGAAATGGTCATCATTGTAGATAAAGTAAATATCTTAGATTTACCTATCTAATCTATCTTTACATCTGATCTATCCTTACACCTAATCTATCCTTACATCTAATCTATCCTTACATCTAATCTATCCTTACATCCGTAGCTCTACAATCTCCATCCCACTATCATCTCGTGCCTTACACTCACTCAACCAATCCTGTGTACAAGGAACTAGTTTCTTTTTAAGTCTTTCCTCTTTCTATACTATATTAATACATACCTACTTTATCCTCAACTTTAACCCCAACCCATTGTTCCCTCACCTTTCCCACCCACCCATAATTCTCCAACTTCATATGATTTCCTCAATACACTTCCCTCATCACCACATCTCCACATAGTTCCCATTCTAGGCCTCATAGGTTTTACCTCCTTTTTTATCCGCTACTTCTCTATTTGCTATTCTAACCCACCCTACATTCGCCGAAGAATGTTCAGAGATCTGGCACCCATCCCTACACTTCAAACCACCTCCGTGCTTTCTCTAGCCCCCGCCACCTACACCACCCCCACCCCCCCCCCCTCCGCTTACTCTAGCTCCCGCCACCTACACCACCCTCCGCTTACTCTAGCCCCCGCCACCTACACCACCTCCCCGCTTACTCTAGCCCCCGCCACCTACACCACCTCCCCGCTTACTCTAGCCCCCGCCACTTACACCACCCCCATCGCCCCTTGTTCAGCGGACCTCTCGCAGACCATCATAAACCACTGCCTCACCGACTCGGTGAGATCGAAACGTGTCCCCAACGTGGTTAAATTGTTGTCGCGCTTCATTAAACACGAGTACGACGCCTCCCTACCCGTTGTCACCACGAAACTCCTCACTAACATTGCTTTGGTTAGTTCTACTGTATTGTGGTAACATAATGGGATGAGTTCATTTGTTATAGCTGTATCTCTTTATAGGTTTTAGGGTGACCTCTATGAGTAGATTCACTTTGTTAATGGTGGGTCAATTCTCGTAGTTACCTTTTATGGGCGTGATTAGTTTATTATTGATAGTATTACCTTTTATGGGAACGATTAGATTATCGCGGGGTTATTTCCGATAGGGTCTGGTGAATCCTTAAGTAATGGGGTTTACACTCGCCGTAGAACCAACCCATGTGTCTTTTGCCGAGAATTGGAGACGACGCTGAAACTATAAAGAATATTTACATGTCACGGCTCACCGGTAAAAGGGAGGTGAGTGTTATGCAGTTTTATATCAATTGCATCTATGATCTTAAAAAGTAATTTTTTATTTTAACCAGTATTTAGCTTAGTTGTTAAATCGGTTAGATCAGTAATTAGTTAATTAGTTAGATCAGTAATTAGATCAGTAATTAGTTAAGTAGTTAGATCTGTAGTTAGATTAGTAATTAGATCAGTAATTAATTCAGTAGTTAGATCAGTAGTTAGATCAGTAGTTAGATCAGTATTTAGAATAGTAATTAGATCAGTAGTTAGATTAGTAGTTAGATCAGTAATTAGATCAGTAGTTAGATCAGTAGTTAGATCAGTATTTAGAATAGTAATTAGATCAGTAGTTAGATTAGTAGTTAGATCAGTAATTAGATCAGTAGTTAGATCAGTAATTAGTTTAGTAGTTAGATCAATAATTAGATCAGTAGATAGATCAGTAGTTAGATCAGTAGTTAGATCAGTAATTAGATTAGTAATTAGATCAGTAATTAGTTCAGTAATTAGTTTAGTAGTTAGATCAATAATTAGATCAGTAATTAAATCAGTAATTAGATAAGCAGTTAGATTAGTAATTATTTCAGTAGTTTGTTAATTAGTTATATTAGTATTTAGATCAGTAATTAATTCAGTATTTACAGTAGTAATATGTTCAGTAGTTTATTAGTAGTTAGATTAGTCTATTAGTAGTTAGATTAGTTTATTAGTAGTTAGATTAGTTTATTAGTAGTTAGATTAGTTTATAAGTAGTTGGATGAGTTTATAAGTAGTTAGATTACTTTATTAGTAGTTAGAGTAGTTTATTAGTAGTTAGAGTAGTTTATTAGTAGTTAGAGTAGTTTATTAGTAGTTAGATTAGTGTATTAGTAGTTCGATTAGTTTATTAGTAGTTAGATTAGTTTATTAGTATTTAGATTAATTTATTAGTAGTTAGATTAGTTTATAAGTTGTTAGATTACTTTATTAGTAGTTAGATTAGTTTATTAGTAGTTAGAGTAGTTTATTAGTAATTAGATTACTTTATTAGTAGTTAGATTAGTTTATTAGTAATTAGATTACTTTATCAGTAATTAGATCAGTAGTTAGATTAGTAATTAGATCAGTAATTAATTCAGTAGTTAGATCAGTAGTTAAATCAGTAGTTAGATCAGTATTTAGAATAGTAATTAGATCAGTAGTTAGATTAGTAGTTAGATCAGTAATTAGATCAGTAGTTAGATCAGTAGTTAGATCAGTATTTAGAATAGTAATTAGATCAGTAATTAGTTTAGTAGTTAGATCAATAATTAGATCAGTAGATAGATCAGTAGATAGATCAGTAGTTAGATCAGTAGTTAGATCAGTAATTAGATTAGTAATTAGATCAGAAATTAGTTCAGTAATTAGTTTAGTAGTTAGATCAATAATTAGATCAGTAATTAAATCAGTAATTAGATAAGCAGTTAGATTAGTAATTATTTCAGTAGTTTGTTAATTAGTTATATTAGTATTTAGATCAGTAATTAATTCAGTATTTACAGTAGTAATATGTTCAGTAGTTTATTAGTAGTTAGAGTAGTCTATTAGTAGTTAGATTAGTTTATTAGTAGTTAGATTAGTTTATTAGTAGTTAGATTAGTTTATAAGTAGTTGGATGAGTTTTTAAGTAGTTAGATTACTTTATTAGTAGTTAGATTAGTTTATTAGTAGTTAGAGTAGTTAGATTAGTGTATTAGTAGTTCGATTAGTTTATTAGTAGTTAGATTAGTTTATTAGTATTTAGATTAATTTATTAGTAGTTAGATTAGTTTATAAGTTGTTAGATTACTTTATTAGTAGTTAGATTAGTTTATTAGTAGTTAGAGTAGTTTATTAGTAATTAGATTACTTTATTAGTAGTTAGATTAGTTTATTAGTAGTTAGAGTAGTTTATTAGTAATTAGATTACTTTATTAGTAGTTAGATTAGTTTATAAGTAGTTAGATTACTTTATTAGTAGTTAGATAAATAGCAACATTAAGAGTTAGATCAGCAGTTAAATTGTGACTTATATAATTAGTAGATCAGTAGTTAGATCAGTAGTTAGATCAGTAGTTAGATCAGTAGTTAGATCAGTAGTTAGATCAGTATTTAGATCAGTAGCTTAACATCTACTAATATAATATTTCTTCTTTAATTATTCCACAGTTTAAGAATTAGATTTGTAAGTTTTTAACAATTATTATAGCAAGTATATTGAGAAGTATATTGAAAAGTATTTTGACAAGTATTTTTATAAGTAGTCTAAAGTATAATTGATATTAAACCATTAATTAGAAATTTTAAGTTTCTGTTATTTGCAATTAATCTTGTCGCGTTATTTTCGAAGACACTGGAGTTAAAACTTGCAATCGTTGAGTTGTTATCCGCTTGCATTGTAAAGCAGCCGGACTTTGTTGAATTGTTTATGAGCGACGACGAGAATAACTGTCTCGCCATCATGTTGAAACTGTTGAGTCCGCAGATCCAAGTTAGACCTTTAACCCCTACTCCCGTTCACCTCCCCGGCCCCCAATAGCATTGCATATTAGTTAAGCTATCAAATTGACTACGTGTATTTTATTGTTTAATTCATCTACCCAATGAATTTATATTGCCCCATAATCAAGCTGACCCTATATGACCCCAGTGTCTATTGATTTGTTATTTATTTGTATATCCAATTCATTTAAAGAATAATTTCAGAAAATGTTACTATTACTACATTTAATGTAACTACATTTAATGTAACTACATTTAATGTAACTACATTTAATGTAACTACATTTTCTATTGTCATTCCAATAATTATAAACTACATATCTGTTCACCTTAACTATCCCTGTACTATAGGATACCTCTGCGTGTCCGGTACAATTGAAAAGTGCCGCTTTCGAATTTATTCATTCCCTGTGGATTAGTCACCAAGAATCTGCGATTGTCTTCATGAAAGAAAAGTTGGCATTTTTCTTCAATCCATTCATTTTAAGTACAAATTCTTTTTTCGAATTTATTTCATCAACTTATTTTCTTAATTCATTTAGATTTTTTTAATAAACCATAATAAAACATTTTCTAGTAAAGACTTCTGGAAAAGCATTTCGCATCCGTTGCTGAATGAATTCTCAGAAAAACCGAATTCGGAAGTTTATATATCAATCCGTAATTTCAATATTTCATTTGATTTTAGAGGCGTAACTAATGTAAACATTGAACCATTGCAGACTAATGCCTGCGAGATCAACATTGTGGCTTACTCTCTTCGCATTGTTGCAAATAACATTTATTACAGCCAATGGTTACTCTAGAGATTGATTCTTTTTATTATTTCTCTGTTTCATGGGTATATCTTAATCATATTAGATCCTCACGCCATTCTATGCATTGTACAATGTTAAACTTACTCAAATATTTCTGGCATTAAATTTCAAGTACAAAATGTTGTTCATTAACATATTGATTACTAAATAGTTTGTATTCAAATAGCAACAAAGAAACATCTTCAGAAATGAATTCCGAGGTAAAGAAAATACTTACTTCCGGAAAACTGAATTATTGGTTTCAGGTAATATTTAATTTGATATAACTTGAGGTGGTGTATAATAATGGTAATTATAATATAAAGTATAATAATGGTAAGTAATAATATAAAGTATAATAATAGTAAGTAATAATATAAAGTATAATAATAGTAAGTAGTAATATAAAGTATAATAATGGTAATTAGTAATATAAAGTATAATAATAGTAAGTACTAATATAAAGTATAATAATAGTAAGTAGTAATATAAAGTATAGTAATAGTAAGTAGTAATATAAAGTATAATAATAGTAAGTAGTAATATAAAGTATAATAATGGTAAGTAATAATATAAAGTATAATAATAGTAATTAGTAATATAAAATATAATAATAGTAAGTAATAATATAAAGTATAATAATAGTAAGTAGTAATATAAAGTATAATACTAGTAAGTAGTAATATAAAGTATAATAATAGTAAGTAGTAATATAAAGTATAATAATGGTAAGTAGTAATATAAAGTATAATAATAGTAAGTAGTAATATAAAGTATAATAATGGTAAGTACTAATATAAAGTATAATAATAGTAAGTAATAATATAAAGTATAATAATAGTATGTAGTAATATAAAGTATAATAATAGTAAGTAGTAATATAAAGTATAATACTAGTAAGTAGTAATATAAAGTATAATAATAGTAAGTAGTAATATAAAGTATAATAATAGTAAGTAGTAATATAAAGTATAATAATGGTAAGTACTAATATAAAGTATAATAATGGTAAGTACTAATATAAAGTATAATAATAGTAACTGGCAAAATAAACAGCATAATAATAACCACAAAACCCATTCTTCGTAACCGTAAGCATCGTTGCCATGACAACAGTACGTAGCAAAGAACTGCACCTACTGCCCTGGAGCAGCTATCAGCAGCACAAGACTTCTGCTTTCTCTACGCCACTTTGTCAGCCTCGTCGGGAACCCCAAATTTGAGTTGCAAGTCGATGACTCGGCATTATCTTCAGCCCTCGAGAGTCTTTTACAAGCCATTTTCAAACAAGTTATTATCTCATTTGCAAACTATCTCCCATTAGTGTTGAAGAGTCTATTACAGGCATATTAAACTATTGTTCTATTAGGCCACCCAATCCATTGTTATTATCTTCTATTGGTTCTTCTTATGTAATGTCCTCCATTACCAACCCTTATATAACCCATTTGCCAGCACTTACTATCCCTTATATAACCCATATAATCCATTTGCCAGCATTTGCCACCCCTTACAGTATAAATAACATTTATTAAGATGAATTGAAATTGAAGTTTTTTTTATTTCTAGTTTGAGTTGGAAGAACTGAAAAAAGAGAATTTGAAGTTTTCTCAAATTGCTGGAGGTCTCTACATCGACATCCTTAAATATTTGAAAAAGTTTCTAAATGTCCATATAAAATTATTCTAAATGTTTTCAACTATCTTTAATTATTCTAATTTAGCATTTTTAGGGTTTTAAAAATAATTAACAAAAGAATTTCTATTTTACTTGCAATAAATATAATTTTCATTATTAATTATAAATTAGATTTTAATGTTTTTAGACAATTCACTTTATTCTATGTAATGATTGCAGTTTCAATTTCGTGAAGCAGTGCACCGACCTTCAGAAACTACTATCTTTGATAGATAAGAATTGCTCATCCACACTTCAACCCCTCTTGATTACAGCCATCACTTCGATTCTGCTGGTCATCCAAAAGAAAAAAGACCACCTGAGTCCGCGTGATTACTTTATGAATTAAGATCTTTGTAACAGATAATTACTTCTTTGTTGCTAAGACATTTACATGTAATGAGACTAGATATATGTTTACAATATCTATGTAATCCATTGTTCCTAATCGCCCGTTTTCAAACGACAATGCATCCATTGTTTAACATCGTAACCCCTGTGCCTTCCTCAGGCGAACACTCCTCGCTCCTGGCCGAAGTTTTCAAGACCATTTGCAGGACTTTGCAACTGAATGCCAAACACTTGCTTACAAAAGAAGGCATGGAGATTCCAATTTACATGAACGTAAGAATTTCACTTATAATTCTCTTTCTCTAAGTTGACCTTAATTCATATCCATTGACCTCTTTACGAAGAACAATGGAATGGCGTTTTCTCCGCCGACTTTAGATACGTTGCTATCTAGTCACGTTACAATAATGTTGTCCATCTTTTAGCAGTAGGATATCCATTCTTATGTTTATTTAGGCAATTTGCTATATTTAGGAACTTTGCTATATTTAGGAACTTTGCTATATTTAGGCACTTTACAATATTTAGGCACTTTGCTATATTTAGGCACTTTGCTATATTTAGGCACTTTGCTATATTTAGGCACTTTGCTATATTTAGGCACTTTGCTATATTTAGGCACTTTGCTATATTTAGGCACTTTACAATATTTAGGCACTTTGCTATATTTAGGCACTTTGCTATATTTAGACACTTTGCTATATTTAGGCACTTTGCTATATTTAGACAATTTGCTATATTTAGGCACTTTACAATATTTAGGCACTTTACAATATTTAGACACTTTGCTATATTTAGGCACTTTACAATATTTAGACACTTTGCTATATTTAGGCACTTTACAATATTTAGACACTTTGCTATATTTAGGCACTTTACAATATTTAGGCACTTTGCTATATTTAGGAACTTTGCAATATTTAGGAACTTTGCAATATTTAAGCACTTTGCTAAATTTGTCAGGTGCACATTCTTCTTCAATCTGTGTTCATTGAATTGTTACCAGTTCAGTCTGAATCTTGTCTTATACATATTCGGAGGAATCACATTATTGTAGACACTATAGAGTTTACCCGTTACCTCATCAAGGTTAGACCCCACTCACCCCCTTAACTCCTACTCACACCCTTAACTCCCGCTCCCGCACTCTTAACTCCCACTCACACCCTTAACTCCAACTCACACCCTTAACTCCCACTTACACCCTTAACTCCCACTCACCCTCTTAACTCCCACTCCCGCACCATTAACTACCACTCAGCCTTTAACTCCCACTCACACCCTTAACTACCACTCACCCTTTAACTCCCACTCACACCATTAACTCCCACTCACCCTCTTAACTCCCACTCCCGCGCCCTTAACTCCCATTCACGCCCTTAACTCCCATTCACGCCCTTAATTCCGACTCTTACCCTTAACTTCAAATCACACCCTTAACTCCCACTCACCCTTAAATCCTACTCCTGCACCTTTTCCTAGTACACCTTTACCTCCCATGACCTTAACTTTTACATCCTATACCCTTAACCTTTACCTGCCATGCCCTTAACCTTTACATCCCATGTCCTTAACCTTTACCTCCCATGCCCATAACTTTTACCTCCCATGACCTTAACCTTTACATCCCATGTCCTTAACCTTTACCTCCCATGCCCTTAACCTTTACATCCCATGTCCTTAACTTTTACCTCCCATGTCCTTAACCTTTACCTCTCATGTCCTTAACCTTTACCTCCCATGTCCTTAACCGTTACCTCTCATGCCTTTAACCTTTACCTCCCATGTCATTAACCTTTACCTCCCATGTCCTTAATCTTTACCTACTATGTCCTTATCCTTTATCTCCTGTGTCCTTAACCTTTACCTCCCATCTCCTTAACCTTTACCTCCCATGCCTTTAACCTTTACCTCCCATGTCATTAACCTTTACCTCCCATGTCCTTAATCTTTACCTACCATGTCCTTATCCTTTATCTCCTGTGTCCTTAACCTTTACCTCCCATCTCCTTAACCTTTACCTCCCATGCCCTTAACTAGTACACCTTTACCTCCCATGTCTTTAACCTTTACCTCCCATGCCCTCAACCTTTACCTCCCATGCCCTTAACCTTTACATCCCATGTCCTTAACTTTTACCTCCCATGTCCTTAACCTTTACCTCTCATGTCCTTAACCTTTACCTCTCAGGCCATTAACCTTTACCTCCCAGGCCCTTAACCTTTACCTCCCATGCCCTTAACCTTTACCTATCATGCCCTTAGTTCTATCCAAATCACTAACTCACTTTTAAGGACATGTGTATAAATAAAATAACTACAAAAATTGTACATAATTTTTTTTGTATAATATTTTTTTAAATTAATTTTTTATATTAAAATTGATAAATAAGTTTTTACATTGATTATTTCTATTGAGAGATTTTTAAAAGTAAATAATTAATTTGAATTGATTAAAATAATAATAAATGTAATATTTTATAAATTTCTAATTACAATAATTCAATAAATAATTTCATTTTAAAAAATGCCATACCAAAATAATAATAAAACTTTTTTATTTATTAAAATTTCCATTAATTTTGTTTTCTCGTTTTATATTACAATTGTGTGATACAGAGTAACTTTATTAATCAAATCCTAAACTAAACACCATTAACTCCCACGACATTACCTCATTACCATTACCTACCCTACCTCCATCAGCCTTTCTTCACTAACCCAACATTATGAACCTTGATCGCATAATCATTTGTTTTGTTTTACAGATTAACAAAAACAATGACTTCTTGAAATCACTTGTGATGTTGTTGGTGTGCCTGGCTGAATGTAGCTTTGTTAGTGTAGACTTAATGATATCTTTAATAAAAACCAACTGGTTTATTTCAATCTCACTTTGTACTCTGCTAATGTTCAATTATAATACAGTACATTATTCACACTCCACCTACCTTTTGCCTGACCTCTCTACATCTTACATGACCTCCTTACCTTTTGCCTGACCTCCCTACATCTTACATGACCTCCTTACCTTTTGCCTGACCTCCCTATATCTTACATGACCTCCTTACCTTTTGCCTGACCTCCCTACATCTTACATGACCTCCTTACCTTTTGCCTGACCTCCCTACATCTTACATGACCTCCTTACCTTTTGCCTGACCTCCCTATATCTTACATGACCTCCTTACCTTTTGCCTGACCTCCTTACCTTTTGCCTGACCTCCCTACATCTTACATGACCTCCTTACCTTTTGCCTGACCTCCCTATATCTTACATGACCTCCTTACCTTTTGCCTGACCTCCTTACCTTTTGCCTGACCTCCCTATATCTTACATGACCTCCTTACCTTTTGCCTGACCTCCTTACCTTTTGCCTGACCTCCCTACATCTTACATGACCTCCTTACCTTTTGCCTGACCTCCCTATATCTTACATGACCTCCTTACCTTTTGCCTGACCTCCTTACCTTTTGCCTGACCTCCCTACATCTAACATGACCTCCTTACCTTTTGCCTGACCTCCCTACATCTTACATGACCTCCTTACCTTTTGCCTGACCTCCCTACATCTTACATGACCTCCTTACCCTTTGGCCTGACCTCTCTACAAATTACGTGACCTCCCTGTTACTCAGTTCCCTCTAACTAAAGATCAGTCCTCTTTCTAAGACCAACAATTTACATTATTCTCCTGCCAAACCTCCAAAACTTAACATATCTCATAACTGTAGACGGCCGAAGCTCTTCATAATACGAATTTGAATTCAGAGATCTCTATTTATGTCGATGAACTATATAAGGTTGTTACAATAGGCAGTTTCTTAACAATGATTACAATAGACAGTTTCTTAACAATGATTACAATAGACAGTTTCTTAACAATGATTACAATAGACAGTTTCTTAACAATGATTACAATAGACAGTTTCTTAACAATGATTACAATAGACAGTTTCTTAACAATGATTACAATAGACAGTTTCTTAACAATGATTACAATAGACAGTTTCTTAACAATGATTACAATAGACAGTTTCTTAACAATGATTACAATAGACAGTTTCTTAACAAGTATGACTACAATAGACAGTTTCTTAACAATGATTACAATAGACAGTTTCTTAACAAGTATGACTACAATAGACAGTTTCTTAACAATGATTACAATAGACAGTTTCTTAACAATGATTACAATAGACACTTTCTTAACAATGATTACAATAGACAGTTTCTTAACAATGATTACAATAGACAGTTTCTTAACAATGATTACAATAGACAGTTTCTTAACAATGATTACAATAGACAGTTTCTTAACAATGATTACAATAGACACTTTCTTAACAATGACTACAATAGACAGTTTCTTAACAATGACTACAATAGACAGTTTCATAACAATGATTACAATAGACAGTTTCTTAACAATGATTACAATAGACAGTTTCTTAACAAGTATGACTACAATAGACAGTTTCTTAACAATGATTACAATAGACAGTGTCATAACAATGATTACAATAGACAGTTTCTTAACAATGATTACAATAGACAGTTTCTTAACAAGTATGACTACAATAGACAGTTTCTTAACAATGACTACAATAGACAGTGTCATAACAATGATTACAATAGACACTTTCTTAACAATGATTACAATAGACAGTTTCTTAACAATGATTACAATAGACAGTTTCTTAACAATGACTACAATAGACAGTGTCATAACAATGATTACAATAGACAGTGTCTTAACAATGATTACAATAGACAGTTTCTTAACAATGACTACAATAGACAGTTTCTTAACAATGACTACAATTATCTGCAGTCGAATCCCACCATCGAACGTCTACAAGTTTACGTGACTATGTTACATTTACAAACGTCGCTGTTGAAATGCCTCCGACATCAGTTCTTCGAGTCGTGCTTCCTGTTCGCAGAGATTCACAGTGTAAGGATTGTACAGGTAATGCTTGGGTTGGCGTAGTCGCTGGCGACAACTTCAACTACTGCCATAACTTCAGCTACTGCCATAACTTCAGCTACTGCAATAACTTCAGCTACAGCCATAACTTCAGCTTCTGCCATAACTTCAGCTACTGCCATAACTTCAGCTTCTGCCATAACTTCAACTACAGCCATAACTTCAGCTACTACCATAACTTCAGCTACTGCCATAACTTCAGCTACTGCCATAACTTCAGCTACTGCCATAACTTCAGCTACTGCCATAACTTCAACTACTGCCATAACTTCAGCTACTGCCATAACTTCAGCTACTGCCATAACTTCAGCTACTGCCATAACTTCAACTACTGCCATAACTTCAGCTACTGCCATAACTTCAGCTACAGCCATAACTTCAGCTACTGCCATAACTTCAGCTACTGCCATAACTTTAGCTACTGCCATAACTTCAACTACTGCCATAACTTCAGCTACTGCCATAACTTCAGCTACTGCCATAACTTCAGCTACTGCCATAACTTCAGCTATTGCCATAACTTCAACTACTGCCATAACTTCAACTACTGCCATAACTTCAGCTACTGCAATAACTTCAGCTACTGCCATAACTTCAGCTACTGCCATAACTTCAACTACTGCAATAACTTCAACTACTGCCATAACTTCAGCTACTGCAATAACTTCAGCTACTGCCATAACTTCAGCTACTGCCATAACTTCAGCTACTGCCATAACTTCAGCTACTGCCATAACTTTAGTTACTGCCATAACTTCAGCTACTGCCACAACTTCAACTACAGCCATAACTTCAGCTACTGCCATAACTTCAGCTACTGCCATAGCTTCAGCTACTGCCATAACTTAAGCTACTGCCATAACTTCAGCTACTGCCATAACTTCAGCTACTGCCATAACTTCAGCTACTGCCATAACTTCAGCTACTGCCATAACTTCAGCTACTGCCATAACTTCAGCTACTGCCATAACTTCAGCTACTGCCATAACTTTAGCTACTGCCATAACTTCAACTACTGCCATAACTTCAACTACTGCCATAACTTTAATAGAGTCTTACAGCGACTGGAGATAGCCTGCAATCAGCTGAACTCAGCGAAGCAATTTCGACGCTGAAATTGGTGTCGGAATTGGCACTTTACAAAAGTCGGTGGACATCTGAAACCTCTCAGATTCACAGAATCATGGTTGGCATCCTCATCTGACAAATGATTATCTCAAATGATTACATCATTTTCTGATTCATTTACTTATTAGTTCAATTCATAACTACATGTTTCTTTATTTTTACGATCTCTTCCAATAAATATATATTAAAGTTAATTCCATTGATTTCTTTTTAAACCAACCTCCATATTTACAGTTGGCTGTATGTACATTGTTTTCTAAATGTACATCTTTACTGAATCAAAGAAGAACCATCATTCAAATGGTACAGGTTTGTTAATGGTGGCTTTATTTATCGACTAACAGACTACCTGTCTGTTCTAACACCCAACTGGCTGACTTCAATATTTTGTTTTCAATCCGTTTGTTTAGATAATACATTATGTGGCGCAATAAATATCAATAATATGCAGACTATTTTGCAAATTCATATTTTATTTTGTTATTTTCACATATTATTAAAAAAGATTAGTTCAGACTTATTAATTAATTAATATGGTTCGACGAGTGATTACACAATTATTTGTTGGATTTTACTAACTATTATTACGTGTCTTTATTGAAACAGAATAATATAGAAACTCAACAATATACTGCTGAATTGGATGTTGCAAGTGGAGATGGGATTGGTTCCGATAATTTGGAAGAATCCGTTGTCAAAATTGAAATCAAGTTAGTAAATCTCTAATTAGTTAGTAAGATAGCAACTCCAATTGGATAGTAAGATAGCAACTCCAATTGGATAGTAAGATAGCAACTCCAATTAGATAGTAAGATAGCAACTCCAATTGGATAGTAAGATAGCAACTCCAATTGGATATTTCTTGCTGACAGCGTATTACAGTCTTACTTCTTTATTCTGCAAATCTTAACATTTTGATATCTCTATATATTAAGTATTACTTACTCTGTTATCTAGATCTGTTATCTAAATGTACTATAGAAGTACAAATATCGTATCATGTCAGTTATACTAATTATATAAATAATCAGTTTTTTTATAACAGATTGCTCAGTATTTGTACATTAGCAATGGCTACTCTGCGAAATACTGTACCTTCATTCTCGTGCATACTAAATGATAACGTGAGTATGACTCTCTATTGTCTTCCTTATTTAGTTTGTAATCTGATAGGTCGGAACAAGATTTTCTCATGAAAATGTCCTAAATAATATTACATTTTTATTTTCAGCGAAATAGAAAATTATGTATTTGTATAATAGAATAATTTATTTATAATTCATTGTCATTTATTCAACAGATAATTAATAATTACAAATATGATAAATATATAATTTATATATAAATATAAAGATGACATGTATGTATCACTTTGAATGAAATATGTTATATAAATATAAATATGTTATATAAAAACTTCCTAATAGATTATTTCGTACATTTTTTCTATTATAAATTAGATTTGTTTTTTAAAACGTACCTTAAAAATAAATTACTTTACTCTTCCATAAATAATCACTTTCTTTCAATTACAAGATGCTGCAAGCTTGCAACGAGTACATGGATGCTAGTAACTTCCGCGTGGTTGCTTGTTCAGGAATTGCACCATGCCCCATGTCTTTACTATTCACATTCTTCAATCATTGTATCAAACGACTTGTACATGTTTGTAATAATTTAGTGTTTTATCTCGATGACTCATAGCTTTATTTGTGTATATATTGATTAATGACTTCATTTATTTATTTGTCCATTTTTAACAATAATTATATTAGTCATATATTCTAAATTTAAAATCGATATCAATGAAAATGTTTCAATAGAATTATTTGCTTGTTCGTGTTTTACATTTTCATTTATTTATATAATAATTCTCATTCAGTCTGAAAAGATGTCTTCAGATTTAATAAAATCACTGAACATTGGTCTAGAAACGTCGATAGTATTCATTATTTCGCATGCAATTCTATACATGCGAAGGTCTGATATCCACCTGGACGAAATCAATAGATTTAAAGGCAGCATTAAAAACGAATTGGTATGTATTCTTGAAATTATCATTTTATCAATGTCATCTTCGATTACTCTAATTACTTACTTTAATTCATTGTATATTTTAACTTTATATTTCATCATATTTTATACAATGTATAACTTTTCAACAAAATACAATTAAGTTCAGTCTTAATCATAAAATCATAATCATTAATTAATAAATCAATTATTTATACTAATTTATACAAATAATGTACATTTTACCAAATCTCAAAAAGACTTAAAAATTAGTCCATCTTTTATCTAAATATATATTTATATATGTAAATATAATAACCACATTCGATTTACAGAACAACTTTAAAATCTTGGTGAAGAGACAATTGAGACGTTCTCAAAATCTGAGTAAAAATTCTTCAAATTTTTTGGCAACCAAGACTTCAAAAAATAATATTTCTTCTGAGGATGTAGTTTTCAAAACCATCGATTTCTTTATTACTAATTTGATTTGAAGTGACAATAACATATCATATCAAATAAATATAATTCTTATATTTCATAATTATTTTCATAAATCAAAATATACAGAATCACATATAATCACATATTGTTGTAAATAAGTCTGAATTTTTTTATTCCTATTCGAGTATTTGAATATTAAACCATGAATTGGTATTCATAAGTAGTTAAATTTTCTATTTTTCGATAACGAGTATTTTTATTTTCAGTATTTAATATTTTCCTTGGAGATGAAAATAGTAATAAATTTACTTTTTAAAATAAATAACCTATAATTTAGATCATATATATTATATAATAAGTTGTTTATCATAAGTTTATTATAAGTTGTATACATGCAACTGATAATTAAAGCTTAAATATATTAAGATAATACTTTTTCTAAATAATTGATGTCCTAGATACATTGATCTGTTTATTATATAAGATAATCAACTTGTAGAAATAAATCTTGTAACAAGCGATACCTATATTAATATAGCTTTTTAAAGAATCGACGGGGAAAAGATTACCAAACATATTTCGATAAAGAATCATATTAATGTAAATTATTTATAACTAGATTTGTTGAACATAAAATAAATATAAAAGATTCGACAATATGCAACTTATAGAGTTCCACTTAGAATATACAAAATATTAATTTGATATATTGATTAGTAATACTGAGTAATCCACCTAATTAATATTCTCAAATAACTGAAAAAGTTTATACATGTATTGAAAATTTAAATTTGAAATATAATTATATTAATTGCTTATTTGTTAATTATTTTAAAGCTAAAATTGAGATATGTTTCTAACACTGAATATGAATATTAATAAAGTTTCAATATTATATTTATCATTTATAAATAATGTTGAATTATTTTATAAAGTACACTAAAAATTTGGTTTATTTTACAATATATTTTATTTTTTAAATAATTAAATTTAGTTATAATTTGTCCATTTCATATATTAATATATTAATTTCTAGTATATTAACATCTACTTTCACGATTTGGGACATTTATAAATTCTTGTTTATTATTGATTTTTTAATAAAATCATTATAACAGCTATCCTCACAGTTTATAACTATTTTTTCGATAGTATTACAATTTAAATATCTAGTTTCATTTCAAGATATAAAATTCTAATCAAAAATAATATATGTGGTTTTACTCATAGATAACATATGATTTATTAATAATAAGTGTAAAATATATTTACACCTTATGGATGGATTATTAAAGTAATTATATTTTATGTTATATAATGTATTTATTTAAATATATATCTAAATTTAATTATGAGCATAACTTTTGAGCATTAATAAATATGAGCAATTCATTATTACTTTATTAAATAATAGAAAATTACCCTCATTATTACTATTTAATCACCCAGTAATAATATTTATGAGATATATGAACTTGATATCAGATGATATATCATTTGACTTTGAAACTGATTTAAAATATTTAGTATTTAAACATTACATTTACTTGCATCTAATATTATTTACTTTAATTAAATGCTTCAGAAAATATAAACATTTGGTAATAAATTATTAATATATTTAGAATAAATTATAATAGATTCTTTTAATGACATAATAGAATGTAAAATATATTTGAATTTTTCCTGCTTTCATATGTAATTTTTATATTTAATTAATTTAAATGTATTTTGAAATCATATTTATTATATAATGCTTAGAAAATGAGTTATACTGTAGAAAAAAACGCAAATATACATACACTGCTGCTTATATCACAAATGGAGATATAGGTCAATTATATACACAGGTATCACAAGATATTAATGGCATTCTTCTAAATAAACATTAACGACGAGGTTACGAGGGAGGGGGCCCGTTAACGTGCGTAAGTTGTACGTTGAAGCTGTACTTGTGGGTGTTCATTGCGAAGCAAGCCGCCGAGTTCATGTCGTCGCATTCCGGCCACAGTAAACCAATAACTAATACGGCGAGTAGCGTCGACAGCAATAGAAACGCGATTAAGAGACAGCAAAAGGATCTCGACTTGGCATTGCCGACGTCGGCTGGATCACTGGGTTTTGGTTGGGAGGGGAACATTCGATTAGATATTACGCAATCGATGGAAATTCGTTTCGGATACTACAATGGAGATAAGCGGGTTTAATTAATTAAATCGAATAATTAAAGTGATAAAAAAGCTTTACATTCTAGAGATTATTAAGAAAGAGAATAAAATGAATTTACATGCAAATACCCAAACCCTAGAGTCAAGAGCTTTAATGAATAATTGTTTTAATCAATGAATGAATAAATTCATTCTGGATATTTTTTAGTAATTTGAATGGTATATATATATATATATATATGTGGTATATATATATATATATATACCATATATATATATATATATGGTATAAATATATATATATATATACCGATTAGCTAAGAGGGGTAACCAACTTTTTTATACAAAAAAATTTACTGAATATGTTTTAAATTTTATATTTAAAATGTTCAATGTCTATTGAACTATCAGTTACTTAAATCTGTTATTGTTCCTCATATGTGTATTATAATTATTAGGAAACAACTAATTTCATATTATTAGAAAGATACAGATATACCCAGTACTAGTGAATCACCATGCCATCAATTCCAGTAACGATATTCATAATTAATGAACAAAATATGTTTAAAATTGAGTATATTTTGAAATCTTATGAAAATGTGTAAAATTGTCAGAATATCTAATATCAAATTAATACAAATAATGTATAAATATATTATTATATCAAAAATTATAATTTATCAATATAGCTTAATTTTATTATTGTTTAATTAAAAAATCCCTTCATAATCTAATAATTATATATGTATGTATAAATAGATATTTAATATAAATATATAGATATCAATATAGATATTTATAAACTAAAAATATAGCTATGAATTTAAGTGTATAAATGACTATTTATATGGTATGCAATCTAAAAAAAATCTATTGTTGCTAAACCCATTGTTTATAACTATTGTTGGTAATTGTTTACATGTTTAAGCTGAGGTTACCCCTCCTCTTAACAAATGAATTAATGAGTTTACAATATCGTTGTAAAAACAATCGCTCGACATCGCTGGATATCGAACCGCCGAGCAATAACTTACAATAGCAAGCGATAGTTTAATGTCGCGATCAGTAGGAATATGGTCGCGCTGGCTACAACAATAACTACGGATGTTAGTAAAAGAGAAAAAAGCGATCATGGCATTCGTTACGCTGTCCCTAGAGCGAGGATGCGAGTAATTACTTGTTTTCATGTTCGGCTGAATGCGTTCCTTCGAATGTCAGCTAGGCGGCGCCGATGGTAGGATGGGTTAATATTTCAAACTCGTAGAATTGAATTAGTAAAAACTTATTGAGAAAAACGTGAAAGTAGAAATATAAAATGAATTCATCATTAGAAGTTTAATGGTTTATAGATTTATCTTCATGTGGTTATAAGTAGTGAATATTCTTAATAAAACTTTAATAAAATTAAATATAAAAATATTTATAAACTAGTCATTTAAATATTAAATTATATATTTAATCTATTATTTATATGTCAAAGATTTCAAACCATGTTATTGTAAATCATCGAATCATTACTGGTAAGTAGTATCATCTCTATCTGATCCATATTTGTATCACAAATTTTTCTTAAAGCACTAAATCATAGATATATAGTATAATAAAATTGAATTACAATAAATAAGAAAATTCAAAATAATACATAAATCGCCTATTAAAAGTAAATTTAATATTATTTTATTAATAGATTTCTACACAATTGACAATGCATATGAAATTTTGTTATAAATCGATTTACAATTAGAATAAATTATAATTACTAAATTCTATATAAAATAATAATTAAATTATCATCGTTTGTAATTTACTTTTACTTTTACTAGAGATAACAACTTGTATCTATTGGTGATAATGTTCAGTTGGTCCCTGGAATGTACGGCCTTTTCGATTTTAGGATCCGTAAGAAGGAGTTCGCTCATTTCGCGTAACACTTCAATTTGTTGGTGGGACCTCTCCAGATCCACGCGTACGTCCTTCAATGCAATTCAGAATACAATGAAACAATGAACAAATAAATACATTGATATGAAAATAAAATTGTAAATATTATATTGAAATTGTTTAACATTAAAAACATTAAAACCAATAAAACTAATATTGTAATAGTAAATAAATATGGTTATAGATCTATATTTATATCACGATATATTAATGTCACAAAGTTTGAAAAAAGTGATATAATGTTATATTATTAGGTAATACTTAGGCTAGGATTTAATTGAATTAGTAAAATAAAATATTGATTAGAATGAAAAATTAGTTTTAAAAAGTATTTCATATTGATTTCAAATATAATGTCAACTGAATAATACCTAGATTTAATATGAGATAATAACTCTATTATCTGTATATTATATGTATATTATCTGTATATTATCTGTATATTATCTGTATATTATCTGTATATTATCTGTATATTATCTGTATATTATCTGTATATTATCTGTATATTATCTGTATATTATCTGTATATTATCTGTATATTATCTGTATATTATCTGTATATTATCTGTATATTATCTGTATATTATCTGTATATTATCTGTATATTATCTGTATATTATCTGTATATTATCTGTATATTATCTGTATATTATCTGTATATTATCTGTATATTATCTGTATATTATCTGTATATTATCTGTATATTATCTGTATATTATCTGTATATTATCTGTATATTATCTGTATATTATCTGTATATTATCTGTATATTATCTGTATATTATCTGTATATTATCTGTATATTATCTGTATATTATCTGTATATTATCTGTATATTATCTGTATATTATCTGTATATTATCTGTATATTATCTGTATATTATCTGTATATTATCTGTATATTATCTGTATATTATCTGTATATTATCTGTATATTATCTGTATATTATCTGTATATTATCTGTATATTATCTGTATATTATCTGTATATTATCTGTATATTATCTGTATATTATCTGTATATTATCTGTATATTATCTGTATATTATCTGTATATTATCTGTATATTATCTGTATATTATCTGTATATTATCTGTATATTATCTGTATATTATCTGTATATTATCTGTATATTATCTGTATATTATCTGTATATTATCTGTATATTATCTGTATATTATCTGTATATTATCTGTATATTATCTGTATATTATCTGTATATTATCTGTATATTATCTGTATATTATCTGTATATTATCTGTATATTATCTGTATATTATCTGTATATTATCTGTATATTATCTGTATATTATCTGTATATTATCTGTATATTACCTGTATATTACCTGTATATTACCTGTATATTATCTGTATATTACCTGTATATTACCTGTATATTATCTGTATATTGTCTGTATATTATCGGTATATTATCGGTATATTATCTGTATATTATCTGTATATTATCTGTATATTATCTGTATATTATCTGTATATTATCTGTATATTATCTGTATATTATCTGTATATTATCTGCATATTATCTGCATATTATCTGCATATTATCTGCATATTATCTGCATATTATCTGCATATTATCTGCATATTATCTGCATATTATCTGTATATTATCTGTATATTATCTGTATATTATCTGTATATTATCTGTATATTATCTGTATATTATCTGTATATTATCTGTATATTATCTGTATATTATCTGTATATTATCTGTATATTATCTGTATATTATCTGTATATTATCTGTATATTATCTGTATATTACCTGTATATTACCTGTATATTATCTGTATATTATCTGTATATTATCTGTATATTATCTGTATATTATCTGTATATTATCTGTATATTATCTGTATATTATCTGTATATTATCTGTATATTATCTGTATATTATCTGTATATTATCTGTATATTATCTGTATATTATCTGTATATTATCTGTATATTATCTGTATATTATCTGTATATTATCTGTATATTATCTGTATATTATCTGTATATTATCTGTATATTATCTGTATATTATCTGCATATTATCTGCATATTATCTGCATATTATCTGTATATTATCTGTATATTATCTGTATATTATCTGTATATTATCTGTATATTATCTGTATATTATCTGTATATTATCTGTATATTATCTGTATATTATCTGTATATTATCTGTATATTATCTGTATATAATCATAATATACTGTAGTATATTATTGCATTACATTACATTACAAGAATTTTTATTAAAACCAAATAAGGTACAAAATGCATCCGACTCGATTATAAATGAAGTGATTGGTCAGCGTTCTTAACCTTTAGCATTCCATTGGTGCGTCGAAGTGTACCTCCTCCGTTGATGTAATTCACCGGCAACAGGCAGTCGAGTTGTTTCTCCGTCGCGTCCAACCAGGAGAGCAGTTCTCGGAGAGTTTCGGAGAAGTCGACGCAGTGCGTCAAAACGACGCCCAGTTCAAGTCGTCGACAGGAAACCGACGCGTTCACTCGATCCCATCGTCGGTTTATATCGGCGAGACGTGATCGCAGCTTAATCGTCGGTAAATTTGCGTTACTTATGGCAAATAATTAAATAAATATCGTATACAAATATTTAGGTAAAAATTGTCACATTTTAAATTAAGTTTAAAAGTATTTATTATAATGAATTTCTATAATAATCATTGGTAAATATAAAATTATAAATCCGACATTTTAATAATATGTAATCATGATATTTATAAAGATTTACTATAAATGTATTACTTAATATAATTATTCTAATGTAAATAATTAATAATTTTCAATGAATTAACCTTATTATTCTCCTTGAGTTCATTCTTCATGATATTCATAGACAAAACAAGAGATTTCCAACTTGAAATTTCCGAATTGAAATCCTAAATAATAAATTTCTAGTTATATTAAAAATGAACAATTATTATTATAAAACAATGTACAAAATTAAGAGCAAATAATGAATTATGGTGAATAAATAAACCACATAATCTCTTGTTGAAATTTCTATTTCTCTTAAAGAACTTGGCTGCGATTCATTTCGTAATTTAATTTCAACTTCATCTAACCACTTAGTCAAACGAACCAAGTCTTTTTTCAACTTGTTCCTGCAAAAATATATTTACGTAAATAAATCTTTTTATATTTATTTAATAATAATGAATCCAAAGAATTTTATATCATTTTAAAATAATAATATATAATTTAAAGAAAAATATTTCTATTTGTCCAAATCCTTAAAAGATTAAGATTTTGAGATTAGTTTAAATAATTGTAACCATTGATCGCAATGCATTTTCAGTCTTTGGTCTTTCAATTCGGCCCTTTCGAGAACACTTCGCCAGCGTTGTAGCAACGATTTAATTCGTGTGTCAACGCCTACAATAGATTTTTTGTTTTTCGACAACTTCACAGCTTCTTCGAGATTTTTCAAATCTTTTAAACTCTCCTCACATTTTTTGACAGAAAGTTCCTATCGATTATAAAGTAAATATTATTTTTTATATAGACAACAATAACAATCCTCATTCGTCAATTAATATTTGTGTTATTAATTTAGTTATTTAATGAACTAATCACTACAAAATCAACATTATTCCAGATTAAATATATATATATATGAATTATATATCGTGAATATAAACGTAATGTTTGACTGGAAGTTCGATGGCTTCAGGGCCAATTGGTGTATTACATCGCAATAAAGTTTCTGAGTCTGTGATTTGTTTGGTGGCTCGTTCCAGGGCCTTCTTGATCGTGGAAAGTTCTTTATCCCCTACGACCGATTCACTAGTTGATACTGCAAAGGGTCGAATATAATAATTAATAATATAATTAATAACATCGAATACAAAAGCTTTTCGGTATAATACCGTCGAAGTCACGGAGTGTAAATTAATTACTGAATAACATAAATCATATTTATATACGGCGCTAAAAATGTAACAAAATTGCAAACCAGTTCGACGGGTTTTCTTTGGTGTATATTTACCAGCAGATGTGTTTGCGAGGTTTACATGTACGGCATATTTCTTTTGAGGCATAGATGAAGAAGATGAGCTATCGCTTGCAATGCTACTCTGTTTGTAATGATACATATTACGTATAAATTCCTAGTATCACCTATTTATACATAAAATTAAATATATTATATAGCTCTGTTAGTTAGAAGTTTGGCAAAAAAAATGATTTTTCAGAAACTAACTTCATCTGGACATGACAATTTCTCTAAGCATCTTTTAATTTTGTTCTCAACCTGGATGCAAATTGAATTATAATACAAATTATTTAATGAATAATTTATAAATAAGTTAATAATAACAAAATTAAAAATAATAGTTTCTAAAATATCAAACATCTCAAAGACTGATTTTAATTACAATAAGATTTATTAATTACTTGTTGTCTGATGAATGTAAATTCATCTAAATGTTGTTGGGTTAATACAGAATCAGTTGGTTCGCATTTCTGAATTAAATAATTTCCTGCTTTTTCTATGTACACCATTCTTTGACTGCTATAGGCTAGCTCGCGATTTAAATCCTATTATTATTGAACAGTAATTATTAAATTAGGTAAAAGTAAAATAACAATAATATTAACAAATTAATATTTTGTATATTATAAAGAAGGAGGATTATAGTTTTTTTAAAAAGATTATATAAAAAAATTTAAATATCCAAAGGAAATTGTGTAAATATTTCTGGTAATAATACTTGTAGCTCGGCAATTTCTTGAAGGGCGGCAGAATTATTTCCGCGCAGTTCATCAGTTAATCTCCAAGTAGCTCCCAAACGCTCATTGACATCAGCCAACCATCTCAAAACTCCATCTCTCGCAGATTCAAAATCTTCAGATACAGCTAAAATAAATTTCTCACATTTATGTATTTTATAATTGTGGTGATATTAATTTTATCTATTATCTTTATAATATAATTTTCTAGTTCTTATTATATTCTTGATTTTTGTTATTTGTAATATATTTTTTCGATGGAGAGTTATATTTGTGAATTATAATTTTAACAATTAATATTATTTATCACCAAACAATGAATTTATTCATATATCCTAAGATTATTATTAATTAAATAATTATAATCACTTAGTTAATAATAATAATATCTTAGTTAATAACTAATGGATCACAAACATAATAAATGCTTTCTACGACGTGATGAAGCATACATTGATCTCCATGCACTGTCCCACCGACTGTAACAGGAAGTCACCTGATTTCTCATAGTACCCTCCTTGTCAACTTGTCCTATTTATTTATATAATTCACAATAACTTTAATAACAAATTAGTTATTTCTAGACTTACAATATTAAAATAATCAATTTTCTTTCCTATAACAATTATAATAAATTTTAAAAATTATTGAGAGCATATTAATCTACCTTGTCTGGCTAGCTTTCTATAAAAGGAGCTAAACTTCTCCAAAAGGATGAGGTTTTCTTGAATTGTATTCTACAAAGTAATAGAGTACTATATTTATATATCATATTAAATAAATTAATATTAATTATTAAATTTGAATAAATAATATATTATATTATATTTCCAAAGATTAAATAAAACATTAATAAAGTATTATTAATTAGCGGATCGTGTTAATAGAAAAGATTTCAGGTATATTCAAAGAAAAAGGGAATTTTAATTTCACAAACAAACCTGCATTTGTTCGAAGAGTTTAACTTCGCGTCGAATCACGGTAATTGTGGCTCCGTCAACTCTTAGAGTTGCTATGTTAGATTCGCAATCCGTGAGCCAGTTGCAGATGTCCGAGTGGCTGTCGATGAAAACTTTCCATTCGTGAGCTGTGGAGTCGATACTGCAATGCACGAGCAATTGAATATCATTTCACGACAGCATTATTGTTAAATTAAATAAATTGATTGCAGTTTTAGTAGAATTATTTATTATTATTATTTATATCAATTATATCTTCATTAATTATAACTTCAATATTATATTATAATTATTTAATCAAAATGTATTATTTTCAATCATCAAAATAATAATATTCGCAAAAAGTACATTAGAATAAATATCAAATTAATGAACAACTAAAAATGAAGAACCGAACCCAATTTTTCTCTCGATGATTAGCGTAGCGATACAGTGCCACCTGGTGTTCAAAGATTGCCGCGCCTCCCTTAACGAACTTAGTTCTGCCACCGATGAACAGGCGTCCATGTCGGTGAGTAGAAGGTCGCACAGTCCCAAAACAGAGGAAACAGCAGCGGCGTGTTCGTCTACATTGTTCTGGAACACCTGAAGCAAAGGTTCAAAGGGAGCTAATGTATTCGCGAACAACAACTCCATATATATACTACAACAACACCATATATACTACAACAACACTATATATACTACAACAACACCGTATATACTACAACAACACCAAAATATACTACAACAACACCATATATACTACAACAACACCGTATATACTACAACAACACCATATATACTACAACAACACCGTATATACTACAACAACACCGTATATACTACAACAACACCGTATATACTACAACAACACCAAAATATACTACAACAACACCAAAATATACTACAATATTATATACTATAATTATATACATTATATACATTATATAACATATATATACTGCAACAACAACAAACGCGGAGATATATAACGTAGAATCTCCACGTACGCAACATGCCCCGTAGTATTCTGAACCCGAAACTAAATTCAATTGTCGTTCCACCAACGTCAATTTCGGCGAGGTGTCGGTTGATTTCCAAATTGCTGAAACACGAATACGCGACAGGAGAACGTAATTTGGCTTCGGTGGCATTCAGCCAAGCGCTGAGTTGTGTCATGTTCTCTTGAAGCTCGGCGAGAGAAGATACGGTGTCTCGTAGTTTGCCGAGGCGAACGTCGATTGCGGACTCCACCTGGTGGGGGAAACGGAGTTGGAGGAGAGGACGGATTACGGAGGAGAGGAACACGTAAACATACAGATTGGAGGGTTGTTGTAATACACGAGGGATTTTGGAGATATAGGCAAGAGATTAGGGATGTAGGGAAAGCGATACGATTTTGAAGTATACAAAAGAGAGTTAGAAGAGTGTTTAGAGAGGAGATGAATGCTGATAAAGTAGGACTAGGTATGTTTGTAGTTAGATTTTGGAAAGATTAGTAGCAAATTTGGGAATTGGAGAATTTTATGTTAAAATACATTTAGGAGAGTAGTAAAGTAAAGTAAGTAGTAAATAGTAAAGTAAAGTAAGTAATAAACAGTAAAGTAAAGTAAGTAGTAAATAGTAAAGTAAAGTAAGTAGTAAATAGTAAAGTAAAGTAGAAGTAAGGGAAGAGAAAGTAAAACGTGTTCAAAGATTAGCAAGAAACCTGTTTTGCCTTGCCATCCAAGGATGTGAGTTTCAGAGATATGTTGGTTCTCTGCACTTCAGAACTCGCCTGACTCAGAGTATTGCCAATACTTGAAAGTTCAAATCGCCTCAAGGACAAGCAATCATATTGACTTCGGTAATGCTGTCGATAAATTGAACTCATTAAGAGTAACGGAATAATTATTATTTCAAAAATAACTCGTATAATTTAAATTGTAATTGTACAGCATTTTAATACATGTTACAATACATGATATTATAAACTAATAATAATATGATATAATATTATTAATTTTCCGTAAACAAACTATATTCGATGTATTTATACTATTAATGAAATAGATTTACATTATTAACCAAATTAAATTATAGCACATAATATTTATATCATATATGTCTATATATAGACATATTTGATCAAATATCTATAACTACAATATAAATAATATATAGGACATACGTTTTCGAGTTTATCTAGAGAATCTTCAATGTTGGTATCGTGTTCCGTTCTCACATTTAACTCGAGTGCGTCAAATTCTTCAATAAGTCTGCGATGTTCGATGTCAAAAGTTGTCCACTTCTGAAGGTGATGGTTTATTGAGACTTGATTTCGTTCTGCCTGCATTTTAAATACGATTGCATTATATAACTAGTAATAATATAGAACAATAGTAATCGTTGATTATAATTTAAAGCCGGGTGTTAATTATTATATTAATTATATTAATGACCAAAAAACAAATTTTAATAATAGAATATATTTATGAGAATTTAAAAATAATAATATTAAATAATAAGTTTTATTTGTATCTTTAATTATCTTTTGATTTTTGAAATAATTTGATTGACGTAATTCTTTACACAAACTTATTAATTGTAAACTAATATTAATCGACATTAATACAAACCATGACTTGGATATGTGTCCATTGTTTGTCGATCATGGTCAAGCGACGTCTCAGAAGGATGACGTCATCAGCAGCTACACACTTCTCCAGCGTGGTCAACATTGTATGAATGTCGGAGACGTGAGCTCTGGCTTCGATACAACTTGTGCTATATCGCTGTATTTCATGGAAGGGGAATGTCGGAGTAGTATTGCGGAGAAGATGATGAAGAAATGAGGTTGATTACGGGCAGAAAGTGTCAGAATAAGGAGAGGAGATGAAAATGTGATATATAAACGAGGATTGTATGAAGAGTAAAATGTATACGTGTTATGTAATGTATACGTGTTATGTAATGTATACGTGTTGTGTTATGTATACGTGTTATGTAATGTATATGTATTATGTAATGTATACATGTTATGTAATATATACGTGTTATGTAATGTATATGTGTTATGTATCTAATAATACTGTAACTACACTAACGCAAGTATTAACTAATAGCTCCTGTAATAGTTTATAATTATCAGGTAGTGGTTCTTGTAGGTGACGTTTCACGCTTTTCAGGCTTTTATGTAATCCGCAGATCTCCCTTTCGGCGGCGCTGCATGTATCTAATATAGTGTCCAGTCGTGCAATCCGTTCGCACAAGGACTTACAGATCTCACCACATCGAGATGAAGCATTGTCTGCGAGTGACGAAAATAGGGAAATACATAATCCTGATAGCAAAAGTATATTTCACTATTTATTGTGTATAGTATACACACATTATATATAATATAATATATTATTGTGTATAATATTCAATATTATATAGAACAAATTGCTTGTATGTTAATTCTACTAGAAAATCAACTTGAATATTATTTTGTATAGTTTTACAATTTATTAAAACATTATTAACTGTACCCAATTGTTTCTGTATTCTTTTTCTAGTGGAAGAGTCTGAACGTTGTAACAGAGCTTCCCCGAGAGCGTTATAGTGTTGAAAAGTGGTGTTCGTAATCATAGCATGTTCTCGACCAACCTAGTATAATGATAAAGCATGGAGTCGGGAGATAGGCGAAGAAAAGAGAGAATAGATAAAGAGTGAAGGCAATGAAATAGATGATATTATAGTGATTTATCATATTATAATATGTATTATTCGCAGGGGAGTATACTTACAATTCCATAAGGACCGATAATTAAATTGTGTATACTATATACAACCTAAATCGCAATTAATTTTGAATCTATTTAGGTATAATGTTTATCCGTTCAAGTTGAATGCAAATGCATACAACTGAACTTGCGCGTTGGAATAGTGAGAGTGGTCAGTATATTTCTAGTGAGTGAAGAAGTAGGCAAAGCTCGCTGACCGACGGTCAGCTTATAATCAATAGAATAGCGGGGCTGGATTAAACTTCCCGTTCCGTAGATTTAATTGACTACAGTGAATCATGGGAATTTTTAGTGTACGGCAATTAGTGTATATTATGTAATGCGTTTTGAAATCTATTTCTAGGCGATATTTTAAATTCATTATAAATATAGAAAATATGATCTCTTTATTTACCTAAACATACTTTAATCAATATAGAAATAAATATTACAATATATATATTAAATATAATTACTTATATTAATAATATTTAATATATATTAATTAAAACCTCAATTCTAGAAATATTATTTAACAAGATAATTACTTCTTTGAAATCTTGCATTTCTACTTTATCCAGTGTTTGCTTTAATTAAAAATAAATTATTTGAATAAAATGTTTGATAATATTCAAATAGTAAATTTGTCATTTTTAAGCAAAATAAATATTAGTCAAAATTAATAAAATATAAATAGAAATTTATTAAATATAATTAACTTAATAACTCTAAAAAATCAAAAACCAAAGTCATTAAAGATTATTTAATTTTCAGATAAATAATAGAGTTAAAATATAATTCATTTACTTTATAAATGTAAAATAGATGAATATATATAATTTATAAATATTAATAATTATATTATACAGATATTTGAAGTATATGATTATAATTATTATAAAATTTGTTAAAAAAATTCTTATATATTTAAAATGTTATAATATTTGGTACATTTGAAAAACTGTATTCAATAATCAGTGAACCTTGAGAATTGAACGTAGTTTCACGGCTTCATTAATAGAAACTCGGCTATTCACAGAAACTAAAGATAACGTTGATTCGACAATATCGAGGGCGGCGTTTAATTCAAGACGTGATTCACGATATCTTGACCAATCAGAAACAAGTACATCAAGCAGAGACTTTCGCTGACCAATTCGGTCAACCAATAATAACCATTGTCTGTCCAGTTTTTCTAGTGTATCTACACATATATGATCAATATTATTTATTAATTGTGGCAATAACTTGAACAATAAATACAAGTAAAATATTGATACATTTTAAAATTAAGGTAAAATTAAGGTAATTTGAACATTAACTTATTTTTGTAATACAAAATTCATTATTTCCTTTAATAAAGCTTGAACCTTTGAACTCTTCATTTGGCTGTTGGTTGAATCCATTCTGAAGCATGAGATTTCCGTCGGAGAGAATTGCGTAGAGATTCTGTTGCCTCATATAAACTCGGTGATTGAAGAGCTGTCAGCAAAAATGAAATGTTTACACTCTCATCATTTTATAAAGAAATCCAGCATTATAATAATTTAGTTTCAAAAAATTTCGTAGACCATTCGGATGCATATTAGATAACATTCAATGTTGATCAAAAAATGGTAATGAAAGGTCATTAAAAAGTTTCATCTTGACATTGGCGTATTTAATAGATACAGTAATGGTCAGTGACCATTGGTCACTCCCCGGTCGTACCTGGAAAGTCTTCTGTTGACTACAAAGTACTTCGTAGTCGTTGGCGAGTGGAGCTTGCAGGTCTTCCTCGACTTCTTTGATGAACTGCAGCCATGCCCGACACTTGTCAGCAAAAGAAAGCCGAGATACGTACAGCGTACGAACCAAACGACAACGCTCGGTGGATTCCGATAACAAACTCCTCCATTGGGCCTGTAAAGGTTATGCGGGAGTGAGAGAGGGCGGGAGATGGAAGAAAAAATAAGTTATAAATAATTATAAATTTAAATTCAATCCAATTATTCGTGTTACTAATATTTAATGGAAAACTACATCATTTTTTCGTGCTTATATATTTATACAAATATAGATTTAACTTACTTGCAAATTCTTAAGATCATTGCTTTTCTTATTATCGAGGGCGATACGATATCCTAGTTGCATCAGTCGTTCCATTATCTGACCATTCTCATTGAAATTCGTTGTCAAAGCTTTCAGTAACTCAATTCTGCTCTCTAAATCAATATCAGTAATAGATCCTTTGTAATTTTGTGTTTCCAAATCATCCCTCAGAATCCCTTGAGCAGAATCTAGAAGTTCAAATAAAAATTAAATCTACAATAATCCCATATATTGAAATATATGTCGGAGCAAAAATAAACTAAAATTCAATATATTTCTTTAAAATAATATAATTTTAATTTAAAAAAAAGTTATAAAATATTTCCAAATAAGTACAAAATAAATGTATGAAGCCAAATATATAATATAATATAAAATATAATATAAAATATAATATAATATATAATATAATATAAAATATAAATAATTGAAGAGAAGACATACGGAGGAAAGCTGTAAGTTTCATTGCAATTTCATCAAATTCTTCAATTCGGCATTTCAACACTGCATCCGCTCTACGCTCTCCCGAGAAGCGTTGCTGCAGATCCAGGCACCGAGAGGCTAGACGAGTCTCGCGTGAGACCAATCTCGCAGTGGTCACCGTATCCATACGAGCGACCAGTGGCTCACTGAGACCGGGGAGTCCAGATGATTTGGACGAAATTTCGGTCAGTCGATTCTGAGATGTTTACGTATGGTTTGGTAAATATGAGCTCGGAAAACTTCATTATTATTTCAAATAAATGTATGTAGAAGTACAATTCAATAAATTCAGCGAAATCATTACACTTATTATATTTAATTTAAATGGTTATATGAAATTAAAAATTACTTATTCATTTGTGCTTATAGATAAAGAAATGTATATAAAATAAAAACTATAAATTAATATACAATAATATACAATTGTAGGAGCTATATATTAATTAATAAATAGTGAAAATTCTGTCAAAATTTCAATTCTTCATGTTTCAATTATTTATGATTAAAATGAATTACTAATAATATTAGATTTAATATTAAAACTGTAAATAATATAGAATAGAAATATGTGATCGTATAAAAACTAGAATAAAAAATCTAAAATATTGATTAAAATCTAGATTCATTTAAATTAAATAATCAGAAAAAATATAACAAAATTGCAATGTAATAAAAAGAATAAATATTTTCATAGCATATCGAATATCTAGAATGCGATTGCCAACGTATAAAGTATCTCCTTCATAGTTCTTTAAGTTGATTAATATTTCAGCATCATCGAGATCACGCTCCAGAGTATTTATAAGATGTTCATACTCCGACCAATTCCTCGTGATTTCAGTGAATTCCACGATACGGGTTTCGATGGCATCGCATCCCTCCTGCCATCTGGAATAGGATGGCATTAAGATTTAGTTCATGGATAATAACTGTTTCCCTATACATTTCAATAATGACGTATAATATTTAGTGATGAATATTTAAAATTAAAAGATGAATTTTTAGAAATTATATTATACATTATTATACATTATATTAATAAACATTATCTACAAGGAAAAGTAACGGTCATCCAGTAATTGTATAAGTTATAATTAAAGTTCTCTAACTTAAGTTTCTAGGCTAGATATACTTCACGGAATGAATACAATTTGACCCATACATTTCTATAAACATAAACCGTGTTGAGATGTCGGATACAGTTCTGGGAAGATGTGTATTGGTAAGCAGGGGACATTCCTTCAACAGCCTAGAGACGATTTCTTTCATTTGAATTAAAGATTCTTCGGTCAATTTATATTCGGTTTTGAATTCCTAAAAATCATACGATTTATTAAATACATTTATTTATCCTTTAATCATAATACTTTAATATAATTTATTATATTACATATACTATATATATATATGTATATGTATATGTATATATATATATATATATATATATTATTTTATAATATCATAATAATTAATATAATCATTATATGATATTAAAATGAAATTAATTTTAATTTAAATTAATATTCGCAATTTTTACCTTTAATCGTTGAATTGTTTTTGCGAAGATTTTCAGATCCCCGGAAAGTAATCGACAAGAGCGAAGGAAATATTGGCATTCCGCAATTGATGAATTCACACGTATTTGAGATACATTCAAAGATGAGTAAATCTCGAGAACACAAATTTGACGTTCTTCTAGCCTCAAAAGCTGAAAAAAATAAAGACAATATAAAATAACATTTTTAGATTTTAGGTTATAAAACATATTTTCCTTGTGAAATCTTAAGTTTAATATATCATAATATAATAATCTTATTTAAAAAATGAAATTATGTAGAATATCATAAAAATTATAATTATTATTCATAACAGTCATACCTTGATTTTCAAAAATTTTCTATCAGAGTTCAATCTTTGCTGATTTTCATCGACAGCTTGTTTCCCACTAAAATCAATAGCACCTTCAACCATGGAATAACCAAGTTCCTTTAATTTTTCAATTTCTTTAGCGCGAGATTCTAATTCTTGGCGTATCACCTTTTATCGAACAATTTGTAGATGAAATGAACAAATAATATAAACGTCATCATTTTATAGTCTGGATATTTTACTATTTAATAATATTTACATTTTAGAAAAATAAACTCAAATAAAGTATTAAACACAGATGCTATAAAATGTTACTAAATAACTATTCTAGATTATAATAAAATAAATAGACTAAGACAAAAGATAAAGCTACTAGATAAACGTACATTAGATCAACAGTACATTAGATCAACAGTACGTTAGATCAACAGTACGTTAGATCAACTCAAACCTCGGCGTCAATCCTCGCATTCTTAATGCTGATCTCGTGAGCTAACTCCCGAAAGCCCACGACCCTGGACACGCGTTCTTCGATCCACTGGAATTCGGAGTTGAGGCCTCGTTCGTAGGAGTTCCACCGCGACCGATTGACCTCGAGTCGAGCAATCCGCGTCTCGACGGCCGTCGAAAGTTCGGCGTGGAGACGAGAAGTCGCTCCGAGGCGATCGGCGTCGGCCATCTCGTCATTGCGTTGGCTCAGCGTCGGCGGAGAGGAACCCGCATCTTCGACGTACATCCGGTCCGAGGAGGCGTACATCCGGTCCGAGGAGGCGTACATCCGGTCTGAGGAGGCGTACGTAGTGAGTTATATCAGGCGTACGCGTTTAGACGAGGATACATTGTATTTTGCGCTCTATGATGTAATAAGTTACCAGGGTCTTCCAGGGTGACGTCGTCTGCGCAAATCGGTGCAGTGACCTCGCTGTGACCTTCACTACACGAAGAAGTTCGGCTCACGTAGGCGATCACCTTCTTGCGATGCTTCAATTCCAACATGGTCACCTGTCATTGGGGAGAACGTCGTAATGCCTAGATCTAATTAGTTTTCCTATTTTCCTCAGCATTTCGAATATAGTTTCTACTATTTAGAATTGATTATGAATATATTTTTATTGATGTATACATTTGTAGATTTTAAACTTATAGATATATATAATATAAACAATTCTAAAATACCAATAAGTATTGATTCTTATATCTATATATTAACTATATCACCTTAACAGAAATGATAAAATGCGCTTATAGTTTTAATGAATATGCAAGCATATATATATATAATTAGGTTGTAGCTGAAATTGTTGACATTTAGTTTGATTAAATGACGTGAATTCTAACTCTATATTTCTGGAGAAGTACTTCAGCATCAACCAAACTCGCTGGAACCTTTTGGTCGTCCTTCTTGATGTCGACAATGAGTTCATTCAACCACGACTCCAAATCGTAGAGAGCTTGTCTGGCGAATAGAAAATAATCATAAATTTTAATTTAATTGTATTGACCAATATATATTATAAATATAAATACTGTAATATATACTGTAATATATACTGTAATATATACTGTAATATATACTGTAATATATACTGTAATATATACTGTAATATATACTGTAATATATACTGTAATATATACTGTAATATATACTGTAATATATACTATAATATATACTGTAATATATACTGTAATATATACTGTAATATATACTGTAATATATACTGTAATATATACTGTAATATATACTGTAATATATACTGTAATATATACTGTAATATATACTGTAATATATACTGTAATATATACTGTAATATATACTGTAATATATACTGTAATATATACTGTAATATATACTGTAATATATACTATAATATATACTGTAATATATACTGTAATATATACTGTAATATATACTGTAATATATACTGTAATATATACTGTAATATATACTGTAATATATACTGTAATATATACTGTAATATATACTGTAATATATACTGTAATATATACTGTAATATATACTGTAATATATACTGTAATATATACTGTAATATATACTGTAATATATACTGTAATATATACTGTAATATATACTGTAATATATACTGTAATATATACTGTAATATATACTGTAATATATACTGTAATATATACTGTAATATATACTGTAATATATACTGTAATATATACTGTAATATATACTGTAATATATACTGTAATATATACTGTAATATATACTGTAATATATACTGTAATATATACTGTAATATATACTGTAATATATACTGTAATATATACTGTAATATATACTGTAATATATACTGTAATATATACTGTAATATATACTGTAATATATACTGTAATATATACTGTAATATATACTGTAATATATACTGTAATATATACTGTAATATATACTGTAATATATACTGTAATATATACTGTAATATATACTGTAATATATACTGTAATATATACTGTAATATATACTGTAATATATACTGTAATATATACTATAATATATACTGTAATATATACTGTAATATATACTGTAATATATACTGTAATATATACTGTAATATATACTGTAATATATACTGTAATATATACTGTAATATATACTATAATATATACTGTAATATATACTGTAATATATACTGTAATATATACTGTAATATATACTATAATATATACTGTAATATATACTGTAATATATACTGTAATATATACTGTAATATATACTATAATATATACTATAATATATACTGTAATATATACTGTAATATATACTGTAATATATACTGTAATATATACTGTAATATATACTGTAATATATACTGTAATATATACTGTAATATATACTGTAATATATACTGTAATATATACTGTAATATATACTGTAATATATACTGTAATATATACTATAATATATACTGTAATATATACTGTAATATATACTGTAATATATACTGTAATATATACTGTAATATATACTGTAATATATACTATAATATATACTGCAATATATACTGTAATATATACTGTAATATATACTATAATATATACTGCAATATATACTGTAATATATACTGTAATATATACTGTAATATATACTGTAATATATACTGTAATATATACTATAATATATACTGTAATATATACTGTAATATATACTATAATATATACTGTAATATATACTGTAATATATACTGTAATATATACTATAATATATACTGTAATATATACTGTAATATATACTGTAATATATACTGCAATATATACTGTAATATATACTGTAATATATACTGTAATATATACTGTAATATATACTGTAATATATACTGTAATATATACTGTAATATATACTGTAATATATACTATAATATATACTGTAATATATACTGTAATATATACTGTAATATATACTATAATATATAATGTAATATATACTGCAATATATACTGTAATATATACTGTAATATATACTGTAATATATACTGTAATATATACTGTAATATATACTGTAATATATACTGTAATATATACTGTAATATATACTGTAATATATACTGTAATATATACTGTAATATATACTGTAATATATACTGTAATATATACTGTAATATATACTGTAATATATACTGTAATATATACTGTAATATATACTGTAATATATACTGTAATATATACTATAATATATACTGTAATATATACTGTAATATATACTGTAATATATACTGTAATATATACTGTAATATATACTGTAATATATACTGTAATATATACTGTAATATATACTGTAATATATACTATAATATATACTATAATATATACTGTAATATATACTAAAAAGACCTAAGTGGTTGTAGAGCGAGTTCGGAGGCATGAGATTTATCTTCGTCATTTTGGAGGCGTTTTGATAAATCAGACCATAATTCTTCGAGTCTCTTAATGACTTCGCTAGTACCAACAGTTTCAGAAAACATATTCGACAACGAGTTAACTTCCGACTTCAGTAAACGACTTTCTTCCAATTCTTTCACCAAATTCTGAGCAGAAACAGTTTTTTGAAACGTTTGAATGAACATATGGACAATAAACATTCGCAAAAGTTTCTAGCTCAAAAAGTGACTATAAAATAACTCCACAATAAATAGTAATTGTTAATTGAATAGAAAAGAGAAGATGAGTTAGAAACAGACCAGCATATACAAAGATCTTTTCTTGTCGTTGGATTTGCCTTTTTTAGCTTTTGGAATGTTGTCCACTTTTGTTTCAATTGAATTGATGGCGGATTCGAGTTTCATGCAAGAAAAGCGGAAATTCTCGTTATGTTTCAAATGAAGTTCATATCTGTAAAGTAAAGTTTTGAATTATAATAAATAGACATTATAATAAATAAACATTATAGATATATAATAATTATATATATAATCATTATAGATATAAGCATTATAGATATAAGCATTATATAAATAATAATTATAGATATAATTAACATAAGATGGTATTTGTATCATCGTGAATAATGTACACAGAAAACCTCTTCAAAGAAGCTTTGGTTTCAGTTACACGGAGCACCCAGTTGCCTTCGAAGTCCGCGATATTGTTTTCGAGGGATTCGCAAGAAACCATTTGCAAAAGACGATGGCCGCGATCTGCCATCTCGTAGAAATCTATTTTCTTGGCTAGTAGTGAATCTAGCTGCGAACGTAGACGCCAAATCTCTTTCTGGTTGTCTGGCAAATATTGAATATATTGTAGTCAACTCTAATCAATTTGTAGTCAACTCTAATCAATTTGTAGTCAACTCTAATCAATTTGTAGTCAACTCTAATCAATTTGTATTCACGTTATTTAATATTCGTGTAGTATAAAGGAGATGAACAGTTTAAAAATATAATTATTAATATTTTGTGGATAATTCTAATGATTTAAGATTATAATATGATTATAATGATCTATGATTATAATATGATTCTAATGATCTATGATGATATGATGTTGCCGCTAGTAACCAATATTTGCTGATGAGGGCGCTAGCGGTTGCATTGCATCGAACCACGTTTTGATATCTTCATACAGCTTATTGAATTCATTCCAACGAAAATCTATCCTGCTGAGCAGTTGACCTAAAAAGGTAAAATCAATTCATCGTAAGCTAATTCACGTCTACACCCGCAGAAGTATTCTAATGCGGCAAAAAGTACGAATGGAGTCAAACTTTTTGACGCAGCCTTGTCAAGAATCACGCCAGTCAGGTTTGACAGTCGAAGGTGAGCGGATGAGTAGCGTTCTCTGGTGATGGCCTTGATCTTCAACGTACTCGTCACATCTAATAGAACTTGGGTGCTCTCCAGGTCTGCATAATAATCCTAAAAGTATCGACGTAATTGAATAAATTAATCGTTGTGAAATTATATATCACCGCACATTAATCGACTATTTAAACAGAATATTATTTAAGATTGATTAGATAATAGAAAATTATATTAAATTTGAATGAATTTAAAATAATGAATAGTTTTGATATAATAGAACATTATATGAAATATTAATTAGTCTTTATATGAAGATAATAATAAGGTTACACTTACTACAGTAAATTAGCATATAAGCTATTTATATAATATTAGTTTATAATAATATATATAGGTTATCATTTTAAAATGATATATGTGTATATTTAATTAATATTTTTGAGTAGACCATTCATCTTATTATTTGAAATATTATTAAAAACTCAATTATTAGCAATACAAATATTGTCGGGATATATACTTTATTAAATAAATCTGAAAAATAAATCAATAATGGTAATGGTAATGTTTAGGTAGAGTATTTATAATGTAATGTATTTGATATTACAATCTCAATACATTTACAAACTCCTCACTATTGATGACATCGTCAAAATGAAATAGGATAAAAAAAACAACGAAATCATTACCAAACCGTGTGAGCTTTAGAAATTGTTCTGAGGTGTTCGAGATCCTCACATTCTACGTTGTCACATTTTTCAGCATTTAGTCGTGCTTGAGCACATTCTAAGAATTCCGCGAGTTCCTTGAGCATTTTTTCGTACTGTAATTCTGCTGTAATCGCTGAATCTAAATCATTTGATTCGTCCATCGACTGTAAAATTATCATATATTATTCATACAAATATATAATTAAGTTTTTAAATAAAAAAGTTATATAAATATAAACTTTCAACATTTAAAAGTGGATTAATTACATGAGAAGAAATCTCATAAAGAACATATCACAAATATATATGAACTATATTTACTTTATTATTTTTAACCTTCTGTCTTAATTGGGAACATAACATTTTTAAAGATTCTACACCGATTATAGGTGGAGCTAGTGTTATCCCAGTAGATGTTCTTAAATTCGATTGTCTTCTTTGTAAGGTATTTAACTGTAAAAGAATATTGTATTAAATTGTATATTTAGTAGTAAATATGTAATGTATTTTATCATATATTTAGAAATCACTATTATATCAATTTAACATTATAATTATATAAAAAATATATATGTAATACAATTTCTTCTCAAAGTTGAAAGGCTAGATTTTAAGTAGACCTTCAGGTTATCGAGTTCACTCTCCAAATCCACTACAAATTCTCCAACACGTTGTATAGTCAGTTGGGTCGACGTTAAGGGAGTCTGGACATCGCAAGTTGCTCCTTCCATTATCTGTCTCTGTTCGCAGAGTTTCGCTTGAATGATTCTAATCTTCTCCTGTTGGGTAGTTTAATAAAATGTAAGTATTATTAAAGCATCTCATAGGCGCCTAGATTTCGAGGCGTGCGGATGGACGCTAACTTGTTTGATTAGCCAATTGTCGTTGTCGTGTTTCAATGAGTCGGCGGCATGTTTCGCTTGACCGCTCAGCAAGCGATAACGTCTGGTCAGTAGGAAAGTATGGATTACCAACAGGTTACGGAGGACGACGAATGCGCGTTTTTCGAACTGCGGAGTGAATAAGTAAACCTGAGTAGGCATTTCACAGTTCTATCTATATTCTCCCCTTCGTCCACTCCGGCAATTATTCCACTAATCAGCGTAATCGAATCGGTCAGTTTCGCGATATCATCGTCGGCGTCCGATAGCTGTTCGCACGTTTCCTATGGATATTTGAACAGAGTTACGAATGCGAATATAAATACATACACTATACAAATCGCATTGAGATTATACCCTAGATTTATTAATTATTGTATAGAACAACATAGAAATATCCAGCAAATACATATATTATCTAGTACAAATACATTATAGCTACATTATAGACGCGGACAGTTTGCGTACCAACCAAATGCAGTTGAATGTCGACTTCGTCGCTATCTTGGCTCAAGGTTGTCGCCAGAACCCTCGTCTCGACGCCGTCCAACCAATTGGAAAAAGCCACAACTGCATTCTGGGAAATGCTGCCGATATCATTTGGAGACTCGATGCCATCGGAGATGTGACCGCATTCCACTGTTATTTTGTATTGTACTATTTTTAATCACATTATATAATATATGCAGTTTTTTTTATTTCATATTCATATAAATTAACTATGAACTATATACTAAACTATAGATTAAATATATGTATTTACATATTACATATTAATATAAATAACAATACATATAAATGTAAAAGAACATTTATAATAATTGTTAACCATTTAAAAAATCAACATGTCTTTTTAAGTCTTCCAATCTTAGAGAAGTTGACTTCAAATCTTGGAGTTTTGCATATTTATAACTTGAATTAGATTCATCCTAAATTATTTATAATTTGTATGAAATGTTGATAATAATATTAATATATTTATAAAACAATTGTTAAATATAATACTAGTATATACATTGAAATAAAAACTAATAGTCTATGTTAACAATAGTACTAATGTCTATATAATAGTACTAATATCTATATGTATTGTTATTTTTTGATATGTAAATTACTTTTTTACTCAAGGATTCTTTTAAAATCTAATAAATAAATTAATAATAATAATAATATATTAATATTATTATTAATAAGAATATATTATTATTATTAGTAATAATAATATATTAATATAAATTAGAGTAATTATTAATAATAATTTATTATTGTTATTGTTATTAATAAATATATTATGTAAAACAAAGGATAAAATAATTTTGAATAAAATCTAAAAAATAGTTATTATATATATATAAATATAAATTATTATATATTTAAATATATATAACTTAAGAGTGCATAAATTATTATATAATCATGATATTAAATTATGAGTTATAAATATAAATAATGTCATATCTAGGCATAGATTTGTATCACCCCAATACAAATCTATAGTAGTTTATATCATTAATTTATAATATTTGAAATGTACATTTTTTAATCTAAATTTAATTATCTATAAAAGTATACAATTTTTGAAAATAAAAAAAATTATATTTCTGTCTGTGAATAAAATTGATTATTTCAAAATTGTTTTCTATTTATGATTAAATTAAATTTTTTATTGAATTTATCATTTTCATTTAAATTTAAACTTATTTGGTGAATACACAAAATTATTAGTAAATATATAAATAAATATATACATTACAATAAGTTTTGGAAATTATTTACCTTGAATATCTTTAAGAGCTGATCAACTCTTCTCTGAGAGTCTTCTGCAAGAGTTTGCCATGACTTGGAAACATCAATTACAGCAGCACATGTTTCAATACTATTTGCTTGAGCGATAACATTGTTAAGGAGATTACTATGTTCCGCTAGGTCTTTCTTCAATTTCTGTTCAATCATAATTGTAATAAAGTCTGATATTAATCAGATATTCGGTTTTAATTATATTGATTTCTATTTAATATACAAACAAATGAATTAAATAACAAAAATAAGACTTTTAGATTTCTAATTATGTATACGATGTAGTTTCTCATAGCTAAACTAGATTATTAAGAAGTACCATTGATATGAGTTTGTTTTGTTCTCCAATAATTCTAGAGTTATCAACTACGTCGGCATTACGAGCGTCACTTAACAACTTCCGGAAAATATCATTTTCGCCATCATCCTTTGTCTCCGAGGTGATCAGATTGTCTTGAGATTGCGAATTTCTTATACTCCTGTAGATTAGATAGAAACACTATATTTCTGTTATTCAACAAACCTTATATTATATATGATACAAAGAGTGATACATCTGGTAAATAAAAGTTCATATAGTTGTTATGATATAATATATATAGAACTTAACTTGTATATACATTATCTTGAATAACTTCAATTGAGTATTAATATATAAGGTGGTAATCTTTGTTTCGGAGAGATGGCTAGACTAATTTAGTGAAGATTCCACAGACCTCTGTTCGATGGTTAATTGTTGACGGATTAGGTCAGCGGAGGTGATGGCGCGGAGACGAGTGTCCATCGCAGACGTCTGCACCTCGGATAGGCGTACTCGCAGGGTTTCCGCGGCAACGGAGGTCACCCGCGAGATGCCGATTTCGGAGGTAATTTGTAAGATTTGGCGTATAATGTCATTGGACGAACGCTGAATAAACTAGGGAAGGCGGCGGAGTAATGTTTAGAGATAGGCCGTGGTTAGCTTAATCATAGTTATAGTAGACCCAAGTGTAAATGTAATTAATATATAAAAACATGAATATAATATGATTGAAAATTAAACATGGATATCTAATTGAGTCTATATTATCTGATTTAAAAAAATGCTATGTGCATAATTTCAGATCGAATATTACATATAAATAACGATATTCTATAAGAATTTTAGATTTTCATTACCATTAACTTATTTATAATTGTTTCGAGAATGTTTGTGTCTGTATTTGCAATTTCATCTTCAGTCAATACTTGCAATTTAGCAGAGTTCTCTTTTACTGTATTCTGTAAGTCTATAATCTTTGTATTGATTTCCTGAATGTTTTCACTCTCAATCTATTTATGTGAAATTGTATTTTATATTAGATTCTATATAATACTGTAATATAATTCTTTAAATTGTAACAAAATTAATTAATTAGGTATTAATATTATATTTTTATAAATAATATTATTTTATATAATAATAATAATAATTACTAATTAATCCTCACTCACCATTACAAATTCTAAGTTCTTTTGTATTTGAATACGAAAATCTGTGATTTCGTTAGATAATATAGTTAATTGATCTCTAAGCCCTCCTTCTTCATTGAAGTCCGAATCCTGTATTGATTCCTCATCAACATGTTCGGCAGAAATGATATACATTTCTACTATTTTGATCTCATTCAAATTCTCCTACAGTATAAGATGAATTACAGAAACTAGAAGATAACTTTATAATTTCAGTTATTTTAATAGATTTGGAAATTTAAATAGGGTAAGCTATTACAAAAAATAAAGCATTAAGATTCATTATAATGTATTAGTGATTATATATTTTAAGTATTAAACTTAAAATAAAAGAAAATAAAATACCTAATTATTATTGAATTTTAATATTATTTGTAGTTATATATTAAGATAACATTTATTTTATGATTATAATTCATTATTTGTTGATAATTAATTAAAGGTAATAATTCTATTTAAATGATTATTATAACGTGATTTACCTCGCAAGAATGAACAGTATTTATTTCAGCTTTACAATTGTCAGCTACTCGTTGCATTAGGTCGCGTGCTTGGCTCAACGCTAGTTCCAGAGTTAAAGATTCATCATAGGATAATGGTTTCGTTTCGGCTATATTCTTCGGAAACAGGTTTGTTTGATAAATGTATTGCGTAAGATAGATTCAATAACATCCGAGCACAATAATGTAAGTGCAATACAGATTTTATTTCATAAATGTATCGTGACTATAAAACTTTGTTAGTGGAAAGATTGAATACCAATAAACACCGTATGGAATGAAAACAAATCGTAAAAACGCGATAGAAGAAAAGTAAATGAAATATATACCGCCATTGACAATATGAACTGAGGATACCGCATGCTATATAGAAGAAATTACTGTAGTGTCCATTAAGAAACTATCCACACGTATCTAGGGAGAATTACCTGCTGGTGAGTTAATACACCATCACTAATCAAGACGTTATTATGTTCGTATCGGTTATAATCGTTACCGGATATCGTAATAAATTCACTTCCAAAAGACTGAAATTGGCTCCACGTTAATAACTAGCTAATTATGTTTTCTTTTACAAGAAGCAATCGATTAATTAATAACTTTTTAAAATATAAGTTGTAATTGACAAATATAGGATATGACTCGTTGGAATTTCATCAATTTCGCTCAATATTGCGATTAGTGTACCTGTTGATTCGAGAGCGGAGTACAATGTCCGGAGAGTGTACGAGGCGAAACTCTCTCGAATTCTTGGGAAGATAAATACGAATCCTCCGATTCGATAAAGGAATTATGGGAGATGAGATAAAGCAATTGTTGGCGAGATAACAATGGAGAGATGTTGGTAAAGTTCTCAAAGCTTGCTGTCCTCCTCAAGAAATTTGGAGAACGTATAAGAGTCCGTTGCTAATAAAATTCACAGAAATTCGCCGATAAGAATATAAAGACACTATTAAAATATGTATCAAATTTATATTAGCACATACAGAGACACTCGGTGTTCACTAAAAACCTGGGCATATTCTGGTAATTCATTGTTGTCTAAATATTGAATTTTAGCCTCCTTTATTAAACTTTGCAGTGTAGAGATATTTATTTTATATGCGTTCAGTTTATCGATTGAAGTAGTCAACTGAGAATATATTAAAATCGAGAAATTAAATAAAAAATATATATAGATAATATATATAATAGATAATATATATATAGATATAAAAAATCGAGAAATTAAATAAAAAATATGTCTAAATATATTCTCCTACCTTATCTATACTAGTTATCGAATCTCGATGCATATCATCTAGTGAGAATTTCAACTCAATAGCTTCATTGGGAGGAGTATCAACATTCCACAAGTTTCCTTCATTATTCAACAAAATCGCTTCGAGTCTCTTTCTCTTTTCGGCAATTTCAGAAACAAAATTCTTTTAAATGAATGATAATTTGATAAATAACTATACAGCGAAAGGTTTTATATTATCAAATTAATTTATACCAACTGTTTTTAATTGGTATTGATATTTGATAGAATTCGATGAATATGATATATCATATCTATCTCTCATATCAGCAAATCCTTCTTTCAGTTTGAGCAACTAAATAATATAAAATGATAGAAAATTTTTAATAAAATATAAATGAATATGAAATAAAATAAATACATAAATTATATTTACCTGTCTGTTAAATTCTGACCAATCAGATTTTACTCTCTTCAAAATTGTAATACGCTTCACCAATGCTTCTCTTTCATTAACAACTTGATCTTGCAATTGTCTAACATCTTCATTGTTATTCAACAGAGCAGACTCATTATACATTTGCAAGTGTTTATTGTTCTGTTCCACCAACTTCTGTTGAGATTCATATAAAGTTTTTAAAATTAATGTTATAAGTAAATATATATGTCGTGAATTGAATTAATATCATTTTAGTTTTACTTCGGATAGACGTAGACAATTTAAAGTTGGTTCCAGGCCAGTTTCAACTGTAGACGTATTTATGTTGCGGAGTTGTTCAGCTTTTGACAACCACTCCATTATCAGCAAAATGTAAGACTTGCACATTTCATTATTTTTCGATTCCCTAAGCACTATTGTATCTTTCATGCTTATCCATTTCAACTGCATAAATGAATAGGAAATATAATAGTTGTCTTTTTATAATAGAATATAAAATTACCTCAATAATTTCAAAATCTTTAGTTATATCATATGCCCCATCTTCATCAGTAGTTAATATTATGGCTTCCAAAGTTTCTTTAATCATGTCCATTTTGGATCCATACTTATGCATTTCTTTAATTATATTCTGAAAATAAAATATTAATTAAAATAGTTAATAAAAATAAATTTCACTTTTATGATTTATCTAAAACCTTGACTTTCATGATGTTACAAGAATCAAGATTCGAATTTTTCATTATAACGTTAGAATCTTCTAGCCAAATATTCATTGATTGAAACATAGATTCAAATTGTAATCTTACATCTAGTGCCTCTTCGAGTTTGGTAATGGATTTTGCAAAAAGACTCTTCAAAGCTATTTTCTATGGGAAATATATAACTTAATTATATATTTACCGTAGGTTCTTTAAAACTATTTAAATTTTACCATTAATGTCATAACAGAACTATACTTTCAGAAATAATTAATTATTTATATATTACCTCATTATGCAGACTGGAGATTGATTTTTCGATTTCTATTGGGCGTTCAATGTAAACTTCCAATGCTTTATCAAGAGTTGTGGACATTTCTGCTAACTGAGAATTCACTTCTTCTTCGCTCAGCTTATTACATAATTATTACATAATTATTTATAATTTATAGGGTAGACACAAAATATAATTATATTTATATATATATATATTTGTAGTTCAATGGTAATTTTAATTTAAGTTATTATTAAATAAAAAATAAAATCATATATAACAAACCTGTAAACTTTGTATATGGAATTTAATATCAAAACTACCGGCTCCAAGTATTTTAGTTGGGGAGATTTTACATTTAATTTCTTCTATGAAGCTCAAAGTTGATCCAACAATAGAAGTTACATCATCGCGTTGCTGAATTTCATTTGCTACACTCTCCAATTGGTAGCTAAGTTTGAATTCAATCCTATAAATGTGATGTAGAATATATAACATTCCGTTTATTAAATTATTGAGAGATTTCTATACAATTATCGAAAACCGACTTTGCTGTAATTTCCTTGCAACAAATGAGTTGTTGTTTCATTTGATCTTTAGCTGGACCAGATTTAAGGTTTGAAAGTACCTTGATTGCAGATTCTGACATTTTTTCAACTTCGGTGCGGTATTCTAATATGAGATGTTCGATACTCTAACATTGAAGAAATTCAAGATTAGATCAAATCCATACAATTTTACGTGTGGTTTATAGCAAATATTTGTAATTTTTGTAAGTAATAATTTATTTATAATTTCACCAGATATAAATAAATAAATATTAACCTTAAAATTGGAAAATTCTGTATTAAGTTGGTCGATTGTGGCAGTATTTAACTCCTGACTCTCCAATTTTGCATTTATTTTTGCAAACAAAGTTTCCAAGTGTAAATGCTTTTCTTGGTAAATTAAATAATTTTCAATAGTTTCCTATATACAAAAAGAAATATATAAAAAGAAATCAAAATAATCCAATACAAATGATAAAACGGTTCGATCTTATTTCAATGTGTTATGATATTATATGTTATGTATGTTATGTTATGTTATGATATTATTACCGAATATATTGCGTAATATTAACTAATTATTAAAATAATAAAAATATTCAAAACCTTTAACTTATTATTACTAATAATTGCATCATCATTAATGGAAGTCCATTTTTCTGTAAGAAATGTATTTGAAACATTTATAGTCTTTGCGTCGATTCTACTATCGATGGTTAATTTCAAACCCAATCTTTGCACATCTTCATAAGCGTTAGTTAATGAATGCAAACGAGCCAAATTCATCTACAAAATGAACGAAGGCATACAAATTTAAATATATCAATGTATTTCTAAATAAAAAGTATGCATTTTAAGTGTTCAGTTTATCTATGAAATATCACCTTAGATTTCTCCAAATTATCTTTCGGATTGCTGAGAACATTTAAATCGTAAGACTCATCTTTCCATTTTAAACTTTCTTTTGTTAATTCTTTAGTAAGATCATCATAATTTTCCTTTAATAAATTGTATGCACAATAATATATGATATGTACGAAAGTAATGTTCATAAAAAAATATATAAAATATTTTTTTTTAAAGTTTTATATATTTTAATTATTCTAATAATTGCATATATAGTTCATTAACTAAAATTCTATTTAACCTTATACATGCTATAATCCTTGCTTCTTTTACTGAGTAGCTTCAGGGCATTACTGATTTCAGTAGAGTTAGCTACGCAAGAATCATTAAACGATCTTACTTTTGAAGTCAACTTTATGCGAAGATTATTGCTAACGGGGCCTTTTCCAATTTTTTCGGCTAATGTTGTCAAAAGATCCAAATCACTTTCTAAATTATCTTCTTTAGATAAAAGTATCTGTAAGACACAATGTTGTCATAAAATATATATCACATAATCAATAATAAAATATATATTGTATATTAAAATGATATAATAATTGATTCTATAGAACTAACTTCAATTTCCGATAATCTCATATTCACTTCATTTAATGGACATAGCGCCATTTTATCTATAATACAGGCATCCATTGTGTCTTCATCACCACTATCCTTACCACTCAATCTCAACCAATCACTAATCTCGGATTCTATAGAATGGAAACTTTCACGATGCCCTTTCTCATTATTAAGTGTTTTCATTATTTCTTCCATCTTAATCTAATTATAGATTACATACGAATTATATTAGATTACATAATATTAGATTACATACTAATTATAGATTACATGCAAGATATATTAATTTAAAATCAGTATAGATATAATTTTGTTTAATAATCGTTTTTTATATTCTATATAACATTAACCTTGATACATAATTTCAATTCTTCAACTTCTTTTATCCTATTATTAATGATTGGATCAGTATTTATAGATGTCAAAATAGAATCATCAGCAGCGATTTCATCATTAATAATATCATCAATCTTCTTATTGACCTATATAAGAAAAATATTATTATAGAAATAAAAATTTCAAAAATTAACCTGCATATTTAGTAACTTATTTAGTAACTTACTAAGTTAATTTCTTGATTTTTACTTTTAAATTTATCGAGGATATTTTGTACACTGCTAATATCGAGATCCAATAGGTAAGGAGTTTTAATTTCTTGTTCGAGTTCCTTTTAAAATTATATTCAATTATATATGGGTCTAATGTTAATTAATAATAATAACACGAATAATATTATATATGAATATAAAATTGTATCCAACATATAATTATTAATTATCAATTATCTATTTCAAAACTATTATTCTCAAAATATATAATATTAATATTAGATACATAATTTATACACCTTAAGATTGTTAGAGCCATGTTCCAAATCTGAGAGAAATTTATGTCTTCGTTGAACTATAATCTCCAATGTTGAAGATCTCTTTACCAGTTTATCTTGGAGAGATGAAAGATCATTTTCTATTTCATTTAAGGAATCCAAATTTATAACCACTTTATTAACTATTTTCTTTAATTCAAGGATATTATTTCTCTTTTCAGGAATAGATTTCAATAACACCTTATTGAAATTGTAAATATTATTAAAATTATAAAAATTAATACAAAGTTTACAAATATATTTTCATAACTAAAACCTTATATATTTCTAGTTTGTTTTCGGGAGATTTATTGGAATTATTTGAATCGGCATAATTTTGTTCAATGGAAACATTTTCAGAATGATATAACTGAACCATTCCATCAAAAACACGTTGGCAAACATTGTTTGCTTCATTCTTTAAACTAAATAAAAGTACAAATATTCAGCAACATATTTTTAATACTTTATGAATTTTAATATTTTATAAATTGTTATTTTGTATTAATTTAATATGAAATATATTAAAATATTATTACACCTTTATAAATATATTTAAATATAAAAATTCAGTATAAGAGAATTAAAATATAATTGTTTAATAAAAACCAACCTTAAGATGATATCATTTTGTGAATTCAGATTTGTACTCAATTCCATTTTATCAGATTCAGTTAAGTGAGATCTAAACCCACCTGCAATCTCTTCTAGACGTGAAAAACATTTTTCGTACTGATTGAGATCGGACTTAATTTCCTAATAAAAATATGAATATAATTTGTACAAAATAATTTAAGGAAAAAGAAAAATAAATAGAAATACATAAAACAATTACTCTAATCCAAAACCTCTTTTTGATGAATCATATGTTCCAATTCCACAAGAGACGGAGTATCGCTAGAAGTCACCGTGGTTTTCAATCGCAGCTTTTCCACGTCTTCGAACATCTGTTTCATATCAATACCAAACTGAACGTGTTTCGGAACAATTGTTTTAGCTTCCTCGTAAATTGCGTTAATTTCCAAAGCGATGTCGTTTGTTGATTTTATAATTTCTGCAATAAAATTATAAATGTATAGTTAATATATTTGCTACCGACTTCTAGGTATTATAGGATGAATTATGTAACTAAATAAGTAATAGCGTAAAGGTACAGACCATCAAGTCTGCGGTTAATCATATCTTTATATTCCGGACCGCAGTCCTTTATGACTAGTTTAGAGTCTCCAGTCATTTTTAAAAGTTGAATGCTTTTCTCCGCGATCGATTTTTGCATCGACTGTTTGTACAAATTTAGTTTGGACATAAAACAAAGGGAGAACAACGATATTCTAAACAATTAACTGCGCCTTTACAGCTAAACCTAGAATTCATTTTAATACCCAATCGTAATTGGAGTACGGTTACAGTTTCCGCGGAGCTGAAGCCAAACCTCGCATTCGCGTAGTTTCAGCATCGCCTTGCCGGAGTCGAGAGGCCATTTGCATTTGGTGTTCGCCGTCGGCGTCGTCGTCGCCTCGTACTGCTTGAGACCGACTCGCGCCGTAGCCAACCACGCCTGGGCGGTGTTGACGTCGACGTGAAGTTGACGCCGGCAGTCGATTCGTCGGCGAAGTCGCGTCGAATGCTCTCGACAGGCGACGGCGAGTTTCGACTCGGATTCGCGCATCTCGGCGACCCGTAAACGCAGGGCGTCGGTCTCCGAACGCTTTATGCCTCGGCAATGCGCTGGGGTCAAGGTCGAATAAGGTATTAGCGATGGCGGCGTACAAACCCTCGCGCGGGTTCGGTGCAAGTCGGATGCGAAGGCGATGAATTAGAAATTGCGTGAGTGAGTTCGACAATCGATACACGTCGAGTGAATTGCGGAATTGCAAAATAAATACATTTAATGGATTGTAAATAGAACTAGGAATTTGATATGCGACATGCGTACGGATTTAAACCTCCTTGGTCCGTGGTTAAAGTGAGACCCTGTTTCTCAAGTTTGTTGACAATGTCTCTTTTATTTTTCAATTCTTTCAAAATATTCTGTAAATAAATATATGGAAATTAATGAAATTAATGAAATACATAAATAATAAATATAAATATAAATATTATAATAATAATAATTTAAAATGTATAAACAGAATATTGATATTCTATAATTTCTGAATATTTAATTTTCTACATTTACCTCATTTTCTTGAAGCACAAGGGAATCGTCCATGTTAGTTCTACTTTTAGAGACGGATGCAAGTGAATTCGATAGCCACTTAGTGTAATCGGAGATGTCAGAGTTCAATTGGTCATAGTTCAAGATTAATACGTCCAGTGCATCGCGGTGTTCGGATAGACACTTCTCCGAAGAATTCAAACGTCTCTCCGACGAACTGTTCAAAGTTAAAGTGGTTTATACTCGTGCAACATGCATTTACTTTATATTAGGGAAATGAATACGACGAAATATAAGTTTTCAAATCGAGTTTTATGTTAAAGCATATTTACGTTAAATAATAATTTTTATGTTTTATTTTAACTTTATTCCATTTCAGATTTTTTTACAAATATTTAATAAAAAACTTTTAAAATCATCGATACCGTGAAACCTCAAGGAATCTCTGAGTATTTGACCATCGACTAGAGAGCAACTGGGAGAAGAAATCAGAGTAGAAGTGGCCTTTCGCAGTTTTCCGCTATCTTCGTGACGTCTGGCCAACCGTTGCCTTAGAGACTATAAATAAAATAAGGAGGATGCAACGATGCTTACAACGTCGACAGTAATGACATTTGTGTGTTAGCTAACACGGCGTAAGGTAGAGTGGTAGTAGCGAGGGGATTTACGCTGTGAGGAATTATAAATATACGAAATAATACAGAGAATAAAAGAAAGTGGGAGTGGGAGAAGTTTTGAAATAAATAGAAGTAAAATAGAAGTTTTAATAAATATAATTTTGGTGCTTAGTTAAAATTAATTTTACAGTAAGCAGAAATAACAATAAGATATTAAATGTAGAATTGCTTAATAAATATCTTATTGGTATACAGATATTATCATGAGATCACCATTTTAGAATAAATTGCAGTACAATTTTACCAAAACAATTGTTAAATAATAATATATCTGAATTTAAATATTAATATTAATATATATATCCAATAAGTAGACTTTAATCTATTATGCATATATATATAGTATACCAGATGATATTATATATATTATTTATAAACATAGTACAATGTTATAATTGTATTTACTCGAGATATATTATACTAAATAGTATAATTAATTGTTTATTGATGAGTTCTAATTATTTATTAATTTTTATTTATTAATTATATATAAATCTGTAGATTAGAACAAAAATGACCAATAATGTATTTAGCAATATTTACCTATCTTATCGTAGTTTAATATCATGAGTATGTTAATATTATAATGTAGTACAGCTTTTAATTAATGTATGGGTGCAATTGTTATTGGCACATTTTTTGCTGAAACAGCTTAATTAACTTGGGTTAGTATTATATGTAATATAATATTTAAATAAACTTAGGTTAGTATTATATAATATATAATATTTAAATAAACTAAGGTTAGTATTATATATAATATAATATTTAAATAAACTAAGGTTAGTATTATATAATATATAATATTTAAATAAAACATAATATTACTAATACCCATACTGAAAGTAAATTAAAAGAATTTATATATATTGCATGTTAATTTTCAAAATACAATTATATAAATATATATAACTATATAATTACGATAATTATACATATATATATATATATATATAATAGTATTATTTACTATGTAATTACTATGTATTTTGATATCTATCAACAATACATATTGTTGATAAAGTATAAGGGAGTGAGATAGGGCGATAAGGTGTTGGACAAATGAGGTGTTTATTGAGATGGGTAGACATATTACATATAAAGCCGACGAACCCTAATTCTCCAATTAAGTAGGTCAATTGGACGTCGAATACGCGCCGTGCCATTAGAATTGTTATGCGCGGGGGTGTGTTTATCTAATCGTTCGCTACTCTGCTCTTTACGTGCGTCTCTATGTATGCCGTATTCCGAATCTGTGCCGTATTCCGAATCTATGCCGTATCTGCGATCGCGTGTACTTTGGCCCGTTTCGACGTCGCGTCTCGTTCGAGAGGTTTTCGTCGAGTGGGCACCCATGGGCGAATGTACGCCGACGCCGGAAGCAGAAATATGGTTACGGGGTTCAGACGATTCAGTCGAACCTACCAGACGAGCTTCCGGTTAGTTTACGACCGCTCTCCGTCGACGATTGTTCGAAAATGCCTGGCGCCAAAAACCGTGCCGTAACGGTGGTCGGGTGGCGATAAATAGGCCCATAAGTAGGCCAAACTGCAGAGATTAGATTCCCCATTGACACCGTATAATGGTCAGTGAATATACTTCGACCGTTCATTAGTGAACGGGTAAAAGCGCTGCAACCAACTGAAAGTAATTAATAACTCGCCCGCAATACCTGTAACTGGTCAGAGGTTCGCATTGTTCCCATAATACAATTGGTACACCCTTAAAACCATTGTTTCGAATGTCTATCGACAAGGAAATAGATGGATGAATGATATTACTTAATAATTAATCATCATCTTGTGCATAGTGAATATGTAGATGAGTTTTGAAGAGTATTTTATAATTTATTGATATTTGTATTTAAAAAGTATTTCTACAATTGTTGATACATTTTTATAAATTACAATATTAATTATCCATAGGAAAAGACAACACTGTATTATGTTATTTGTGAGACTTATATAATAATGTATCACGTGGACGTAACTAATTCCAATAATTGCTTCACTTTGAACTAATTATATATTCGAATACAATGCAAACGATGTTATAATCAAATAAGTTCATCTTTCGTAAGAGTTGTTAATCGTTACGTAACCATGGGCACCAATATAAATAAATAACAAATACAACAGTTGGTCAATGTATTATTTAATACACGTGCATATCTTGTTCGGTGGCGTTTTCATTTACATATTTAGCAAATATTACTAGTAAATATTACCAGTTATGTAAATATTATTTACATAACTGGTAATACACCCGGAAACAATTCTGTTAATTAAATTCGTTTACATTGAATTATTTCTTATAGTACTTGTTATTTTTGTTGGCACATTAAATTATTTTGCATAATTATTACGTCATTGTGATTTCCGAACCGATAATATATAGTCTGCTGTAAGTAAGACCATTTTAATCAATTGTCTATCATTCATTACAATTAATATGAGCAGTACGTATTGATTAAAGCATGCATTAAACCAATCAATCGATAATATAAACACCTCAATTATTCATTGTTTTTATTGTTATATATATTGCAGGATGACGTCATAGTGGCGAAGTATTTACAATTGAATTATATTGCCAAGTCCCTATTCTGAACAATTATTTCCCGCATAAACTGTTTATAGTTTGGAAGATATACGATATTGATAGTGAACAATTGTATACATTATTATTTACCAGAAAACAGCAGCGTAACGAAATTATTAAATCATTTTAAGATATAAAATACGTTAACTAAATTAATAAATAACGTTAGAAATTATGAATATTAAATAAAACTTGACAATATATTGCGCAGGGTAAATGAATAGCATGAAGAATTTAAAATGCATTACATAATACAGGTTACGTAATGTAGACAAAAACTTAGGAATTGTATACATTCTATATTAGTATTGTTTTGATATTATTATTATATTATAATAATTAATTAATTAAAATTATTAATTATAAATAATAATAATATCCATAATATATTACATTTAATAGCAAAATATACATATTTTATATCATATTTATGTATAATCAATAATGATAATGAGCAATATATAATAATGTATAGTGGATAATAAAAGGAAGATATATAACGGCCCATAATCTATGTACGATTCCTTCGTTGAGATCATTATATTACATTACGAGATCATTATTATGTAATGAGAATATTCGTATATTAATATGATTAGAAAAATTCAATTATATTTATATCTAAGTTTATATTTATGTTTTTATAAATATATTATTATAATCAGTAAACGTATATATTGATGTTCTTATATTTATATATATATCGAATATGAATATTTATTGCATTTATTATTAACAGTAATAATATTATTGGTACATTAAAAATGTATATTATCAATCAAGGATATTGACCATTTTATTAAATTTAATATATTCATTATAATAATGATTTCTGTATACCATATATGGTATAAACAAATACGATTATCTTATAGAGTAATTGTCAATAAATAAATGAATACAAACGTTATAGGATTATTTAAATAATTTGATCTTCGGTTAAATATTAAAAAAAAGGATACAAAATTATGATAAGCATAGCATATGTATGCACGCGATATCGCATAGAGTTAAGCGGAATAAAGCGATAGTAACAATAGCATTACGAAATAATTAATCATAAGTATAGAACGCATAATTATCATCAAACGAATTCGAATTCCGCGTAGTCATCGATGCGTGACGTATTATTTCGTACGTTCATTCACGCGTGAATCATCATCGATCTCGTAATCGACCTCATGCGGTTAGCGTATCTAGTTGCCTTCCGAAGGAGTTTGGCGTCGATAACTTGGCGACGTGGGCGGGGCTTACGTTGCCGCGTCACGTGATGTTTATGGGCGTGGTCAACCGTAGCCCCGTAGCCGGGTATAATCTCGCGTAGCGTACGTTCGCGAAGGTCACGGCCGTAGTCGGGGTCACAGTAGTTAGACACGCAGTAGTTAGGGGGGTGGCTTGCTGGCGTAGGTTCCGCGAACCATTGATCCAAGGAACGGTACGCGATATCGGCCATACACATTGGACACCCGTAAGGGGGTAACCCGTACTCGGGTATACCTTCGTAACCGTGGTTACCGGTGTAGCACGTGCATTGCGTAACGGCACCTGGTATGACGTAACGCGTGTCATCGGATGCCCGCAATTCTGTTGAATTTGCCGAGCAAGTACATACACATGAACAGCATTTCCCACCGGATATGGGCTGGCTTCGAGAAGTTTCCAATGTTACGGTCTTCTGAGAATCGCGGATATCGGATTGTTTAGGGACTGACAAAGGGGGCGGGGACACAGCATATACAATTGTAGTAGGGTTCGTAGGTTTATTGTAGGGGGTTGTATAACAATTCTCTTTAACGGTACCGGTCTCGTTTACTTTAAGACTGCGGTGTTGGTTTAGAATCTGAGTTTTCTGTAAAGTGGTCGCTGTTTTAGACGGACTAGAGGGAAGGACATGGTTTACGGAGATTACGTCTGGAGCGGGTACTTCGGGATCAACCGCACTCCTGAACATTAATTGCAGACGACGCCTCTCGTAGGTATCTTTACGTGATGTGGGCGTGTCTTTATGAGATGTGGGCGTATCTTTACGTGATGTGGGCGTGTCTTTATTCGAGGTGTGTATATCTTTACGAGATGTGTGTATATCTTTATGAGATGTGGGCGTGTCTTTATGAGATATGGGCGTGTCTTTATGCGATGTTTGTATATCTTTACGAGATGTGTGTATGCCTTTAGGAGATGTTAGCGTCTCTTCACGAGATACGTATATGTCTTTAGATGTGGGTTTTTCTTTACGAAATGTGGGCGTTTCTTTACGAAATGTGGGCGTTTCTTTACGCGATGTTGGCATGTCATTATGAAGCGTGTTAACGCCTTCGGCGGTAGAAGATTTGTGTACATTTACAGCTTTACTACGCATTTCCCGCACCTGGTGGAGCATCACTTGCAGCATATCCACTCGCGTGGGGTCGCCCCTGGGGCTCGCCTTACCCCGCATACGGTGGGCGTGTCGGGGAGTGCGTTGTGGCGTGCGCGTACTCTCGCGTTTAGGGGTTTGGGTTCCTATAGCGTTTCGGTCCAGTATCCACTCGGCTAGAACGTGTGGTATGTCTGTAGTGTCGTCGTGTGGCTCTACGTCTAGTGAAATGCTTGCAAGGTGTTGTTGTTGAACGTCTGGCCTATTAGTAACTAGGCTAGTGGCCGTTTTTTCACCGTTAACGCAATCCGTTGTTATTCCGTAGCTATGCGAGGTTTTCACAACGTTCGCTTGTCTCAGCGAGTTCGACGAAACTTGCCTAATCAGCGTATTACCCGTAGCGCTTATAATCCCATCGCGACTACGCCTCGGGGGTGAACTGGAGAACGCGTATCCGCTACTGGGTACCCGTGTACCTAACAGCTGGTACAGCTGGCCGAACGTCTGGGTTCCGAAGTCGCGAACGCAGCAATACCCGAGTCCGCCTAGCGACCAACGCGAGATATCCGAGGACACGCCCCCCGACACGCCCCCCGCCATTGACATGGACACGCCCACTTCTTTACTCGCGTCTTCTAGTACGGACACGTGTCCCGTGATATCGTCGTCTGAAGGTAAACGTACGCGAATAGCGGTTTGCGTATTTGTACTGCGCGTTACGGGATGAGGTGTGCTTGGAAGTCCGGTGGGGGTGTAGGGGGTGGCGGTGGGGGTGTAACGGGTGGCGGTAGGGGTGTAACGGGTTGCGGTGGGGGTGTAACGGGTTGCGGTGGGGGTGTAACTGTTGGCGGTGGGAGTGTAACGGTTGGCGTGTGCCAGCGAGCAAAGGGGGTGTAGGGGTAGCCTCCTCGCGCTTCGTTTAGCCCCATCGCGCGTTTCGACGGACACGGGGGTGGGACCACCGTACGGGGCCGACGTACTAGCGCGCCCCACTGCGGGGTAAGCGGCGTAAACGGTGCCCTCCGGGTCCGGAAGCTCAACGCCGGCCGCTACCACCAAGTCGCGGGCCCTTCGAATCTCGTCGATTTCGTCGTAGAATCGCTGTACCTCTTCCGGTGGTAAAGCACCGCAAACGCTACAATCGCTACTACGGGCGGACGTGGGGGTAGCGGAAGTAGCGGAAGTAGCGGAAGTAGCGGAAGTAACGGAAGTAGCGGCGTGGCAGACGGGTGGGCGTGACCATAACGACATAGAATACAGCGTATCCGACGTGGATCTCGACTCGTTGTTGGCGGTTTCATCGTCGCGCCGGAAGCGAGCGTCGTCCGACGGCGAGTTACCGTCGGACCGGAAGTTATCCGTGGACCGGAAGTTCAGTCGCGAACTGTATTCGTCGAAAGACCGGAAGTCGGAGGAGAGAGATCTATTCGGGGCATCGGAATAAAGCTGCGACTCTGAATTGTATTTCTTTTGAAATTCGGTGGCGCGGGAAGTAGCGGACGCGCAGTTCGAGCACGAAGGTGTGGGCGTGGTTAGTTCCGGTGCCCGAGGATTCCCGCGGAGTTCGCCGTGACCTCGTGCGGGGGTCACCGGTAGCGCGGACCGTTCCCGGGGTGGCAACGGGCGAGTGCACGTGTTGCCTTCCCCGGCGGAGGCCAGCAATTCCCGGGTTTCGCTGCAGTGCTTACGTAATACGGGAATCCTGCGCATGCGCCAGTACGCTTCTTCCCCCGCCGACATAACGGACGAGGGAGTGGACAACGTAAAGGGACGAGGTAAATAAGATTTATGCCTCGGTGAGGATTCACTGGGTGGTGACAATTCGAGTGCTCTTTTAAACCGGAGTGTACTAGTTGATGTGGTAGTAGAACTGTTGATAGGAGTGTAAGTAGAAGTAGTAGGAGCAGTCGTAGGAGTAGGTGTAGTAGTAGTAGTAGTAGTAGTAGTAGTAGTAGTAGTATTACTAGTAGTATTAGTAGTTGTAATGGTGTTGGTTGGTGAATTTGTATTATTAATTGTAGCAATATTTTCTTTCGGGAACACTTTTAAGCAACTAATTGTAGACTTAATATTTAAGTATTTACTAGGAGTAATACTATGAGTATTAGGAGTAGATTTTAATACTTTAGAAGAGATCAAATTAACAGCAGCAGAAGGAGTAACCGTAGAAGTAACAGTTTTAGATAAAGCTGTTATCGGAGGTTTAAATGCTATTTTAAGAAATTGTGATCCAGTGGTTGGAGTTGTAGAGGTCTTTAAAGCCGTATTGTTCGTATTATAATCATTAGAAGTAGTAGTTGAAGTAGTAGCAATAGAAGATGAGGTAGTAGCAATAGAAGATGAGGTACTAGGAACTGCTTTTCCGGTTTTAAATGGTGAATTTAATAGTCTCCGATTTGAAAGTTGGAAAAGTAGACCATGGTTCTTTCGCCGAACATTGTTCTCAATCTTCACCGGAAGTCGACTAGCCGGAAATGCCTGCGTGATGCGAATAAGTAAGCCGGCGACTAGTGGACGGACGATTTGTGGCTATAGGAATAATGATCTAGGTGCTTTACTCTAGATTGGAATGAGCGACAGGGAGTAGCGAGGTGGAGAGAGAAGAAGGTTGGACAGGACGCAGCGGGAGTGGTCGGAGTGGTCGGAGTGGTCGGAGTGGTCGGAGGACCGACGTAATAGTCGGATTAATCTGTGATGAGATAATCCTAGAAATAATTGCAATATTAGAGATACAAATATTCACAGAGAAACGTAAGATGAGCAGAAACTGTTAATTGCAGTAGTCTATGTCTACAATATATATATATATATATATATATATATATATATATATATATATATATATATATATATATATATTCATATATATATATACGCGTATATATATATATATAGTTTTATTATTTTAACAATTAACTTATTGTTTATTTTCACTAACTTTACTAGGCATGGCAGTATCGCAGATTTAAATTACCAGCAATATTTACTATTACAATGTAAGGTCGGTTGGTAAAAGTTAAAAGGTCACATAATATCAGCCGAATAAGCTCAGCGAAATATCCGAGAATAAAATCATTACGACGATGAAATTATGGATTAATTTGGACAAATATAACGGACAAGTTTAGTTGTCGGTATTTCTGGGTGTTTAAATGGAATGTTGCATCTAATAAAGTCAGGTGATAATCCGACATAAGCAAATGCTAGTGTACAATGTAAATCACTAGTGAACATAATATGTATCTAGTCGCAAGATGTTGCATTACGCTACGCTGACCTATCTGTAACTATCTATTCTTATGCAGTAACAGCTAGTGATCTTAAGTGGAATGATTTGATATCAATAAGGAGTTCGATTTTGTTCGGCGGAGCGTGACTTAGAAATGAACAAATCACTACGGCAGTCAATGAAGGGTTTCAGACGCATTACGCAATCGTAAAGTGGCGGCGGTATTATAACTATTGCGTAATATCTGAATACGCAAATCTGCGGCGTACTATTGTAACTAAATATGCCAAGATCCATTGGATCCAGCAATTATACAAAGTAGACAGTTTATGTGATTAATTAAAGATTATAATTGATATTCTTGATAATCAATTGTCTCATCATATGCATATGGTTTGAAACTGCATATTATTATATAACATACTAATTACAAAAATAGAATTATAGTAAAGTAATGTTACCGTTAAAGCTTTACATATATCAACTACAGCTTCTGACACAGCTTCTGCTACCAGTAGTTCTACTATTGTACCTGCCACAACAATACGAAAGACAATGCGGGTGATAATGAGGTGTATGTAACAATTGAGTGGAAGACAATAAGCATACGGTGAAATGGATTTGACATTAACGATATATATCGAATTAAAATTAATAATAGCGTATTATATAATAGTTATCATTTAATTATTAATTATTTAAATTAATTATGATAATAATAATCACCATGATGGTGAATATAATACTATAGAATATAATAATATATATCATTTGTAATAATTACAATGTTCATTTTACTAATAATATTATATTATTATAATTAATAATAGTTCAGTTGTGTTTACCTTTATTGCTTGACGTATAAAAAAGAATCCGGTCCGAAAATCGATGATGCCGAAAATTGTCAATCGTTAACAATCACGTAACATTACGTAACATTGCACAATGCGTCAAAATTGGTCAACGATAACCAGTGAATGGGGGGAGGCGGGCGTTTACGTTTAGGGACACTCAGAAATACAACAACACCTCAACATAACGGCGGTAGTTGTGGAATTGAAGTTTATTCTTCGTCCTACCCAACAACGCGCACATATTAATAGATATGGATATAGTGACAGTGAGAGAGTGAGAGTGAGATATAGAGAGCGTCCCCCCCACCTAACCACACCCCTCAGCTATGTCCTGGTAAGTGGAGGTTGATATATCACCTTCTCTCCAAGGTGATCCGAGTTAAACGTACGAGACAGAACTCGTTTTGTGCGTAGCCAATGTGTTGTCAATAAATTAACAATAAAGCATTGTGAATTTATCTAAACTGCAGGATATAATATTAAATATACAATAAGCGTATTCGTATCTAGCGGGAAACACAATTTGATTACTTGTATGTCATTGGTGAGGTTGTAGGAGACAACGCTAGTCTTTATTATCCTAGTGGCTATGTAAAGTACGGATTGCGACGTATGGTATATTGTATAGTACACTGTACCGAGTGCAGCATACTCCCCGTTACTATGTACTTGTACCAGGTATGATGTTCGGTTTACTCTCTGGTATAGGGTACTATCCGTTATAATTAATAGCGTACTCTCCATTACACTACACAGCATAAAAAGTAATTATAATTACCCGTACAGTGTACACTGTACACTGTACACTGTACAGTATACGTTATAAAGTACAGTGTTCTAGTTTATTCTCAGTTATAATTTAGTATATATTCTAGTCCAGTGTACACTATAATGCTCTACACTATACCGGGGTGCTATACACTATATACACTATAGTAATATTGATAGAATGAGCGGCTTTGATAGACTTCAACATCCAGGCATGTCGACAGTGCATATCGTAACAGTGACATGTGTGTCGGAATTAATAATTGATTTTAATCCGTCGCTCGAATAACAATGCCCAAAGCCGCCTTGACCGCTCTTTACGAGCTAATGGGCGGAGCGAAGGCTAGGTGGGCGGGGCATAGAGTTGGTGGGGATAGTTTCCCGATAACTAGACAGGATTGAATGCCATATTGAAGAGTTTAATCCATACTAACTACCGAGGAGTAAATATACATATGAGCCGTCAATAATTTATAGGGTAATTAGGGATTATACAAATGAAACGTATTGATCAAAGAGAAATTGAAATATTAAGATATTAATCTGATTATTTTTATATATCGAATATATATTTATAATTAAGATCTTTATTTATTCTTATATTTATATATTTATATATTTATATATATACGTTTTATCTTATATATAATTATAATATTTTACCCTACATATATTGTTAATTTTATAATTCTCTTTTTATTTAGATATTTAATATTTATTGCATGATTTATTTAATGTTAACATAACTCATATAAACTGTTACATAACTCATATAAACTGTTATATAACTCATATGAACATCATAATTACCAAAAAAGTTTACTTTAATTTTTAAAAAATAATAATAAAAATTATAATTTTTTTATAACAAAAAATATATAATATATATTTTTTATATTTCTATATATAATATTAATTATTTTATATAATTAATATATAGAATATATATAATATATACTATATTATAGGTACAATTCACAATATATCTAATTACCTGACGACAAAGTGCAATACAAATACCACAGGACAACATGAAGCATATAAGTAACTTGTACACCGTTGGTACAACTTGTACACCGTTAGTGTACATTGTACACTAACTCGTACACCGGTGTGTACAATGTACACTACGTGTACCTCGGAGTGTACAATGTACACCAACTCGTACACACACCGCAGACCTACCTCTATATTTTCTAATCTCTCCTCGAGAGTTCGAAGTTCAGCTGTCGGATCGCTGGTCGCGTATTCGCAGTCGACTTCATCGCAGCAATCGCGCACCATCGCACAGCTCGAGTCAAACGTATCCAGGTACCCCGAGAGCTCGCGCGTCCAGGTCTTGTGTCTCTCCAGTTGCCTGGCAACCGATGTCACCGCCGCAGAGTACCTCTCCGAGAGTTTGTTCACCTGAGAAATACACAGACGTGTGTTTACTAAATGTAATATATATTGTATAGTGGATATGGCTACTGAGATCATGTATTTAAGTTCATATATGGCAGTATATATATATATATACATATATATATAAATATATATACATATATATATAAATATATATACATATATATATATATATATATATATATATATAAATATATATACATATATATATATATATATATATATATATATATATATATATATATGTATGTAAATATATATGTATATATATGGAATTAATATCGTAAACTATGCTTTAGAAGATTCTACCTTGGTGGAGATTTGACTTTCGCAAGTATTCGCAATTTCACAAAGATGTTGAAAATCATTTTGTTTGCAGCATAGATCTTGTGTTAAATCCTACAAAAAAGTAATATTGATGGATTTATGAGAGAAATCAAATATGTTGTTGTTATTATAATATTATCAAGTATTTGAATACTAATGAAGGACATTAATGAAGGACATTAATGAAGGACATTAATGAAGGACATTAATGAAGGACATTAATGAAGATCATTAATGAAGGACATTCGCAATACCTTAATCGAAGCTATTCGCATGTTCAGGTCATTTAGTACAATTCCCATCTTTTCAGTTTGAATATTATCAACTTTATTGCAAACAATGGAAAGCCACCTACTTAATTCTTCATAAAGTGCAGATATCTGTTGGGGATTGTAACTATTGTAAACTAAACTAAACAGTACATACAAGTAGCTAGATAAAGTGCAGATATCTGTTGGGGATTGTAACTAAACTAAACTAAACATTACACATAAGTAGCTAGATAAAGTGCAGATATCTGTTGGGGATTGTAACTAAACTAAACTAAACTAAACTAAACTAAACTAAACATTACACATAAGCATCTAGATAAAGTGCAGATATCTGTTGGGGATTGTAACTAAACTAAACTAAACTAAACTAAACTAAACTAAACATTACACATAAGTATCTAGATAAAGTGCAGATATCTGTTGGGGATTGTAACTAAACTAAACTAAACTAAACTAAACTAAACTAAACATTACACATAAGTATCTAGATAAAGTGCAGATATCTGTTGGGGATTACTATCGGCTGCAATAAACAACGGAATACTTAATGAAGTAATAATCAAATCTAACTTCCAGATTATTATGTTGGTTTAATTTTGTTTTAATCAGCCACTGTTCGAGGTCATCCAAACTAGAGCTAGCCAGAGTCAATAGATAATTGCCATTGTCCGTTTCTTTAAATACGGAACCAATTTGTTCTTTGAGTTTTTGTAGCTCAATAGCGATTTTCTAAAAAAAAACAGTTTTATGTTTGTTATTATGTGATTTAGTTTCGATATTTGTATTTGAAATATTTCAAAACCTTCACTTCAGTAGTATCACAATTGCGATTATGTTTCAAAAGTGGATTTATTTTGCTTTCAATTATAAATTTAATTTTAGTTGTAATTTCCTCCTGCTCCATAGTTTCTTTATAGAGATTTTGATATTTTTCCTTTAGAGAGATTGACAATTAAGAAATCTAAATATAAAATGAGATTCACTGTAAATCTAAACTTACCACTGATAATGTACATGCTTGCAGTATATTTTCTTTTCTCTGGAAAATGGTTTTCAACTCACTTTTAACTTGTTCTTTCATTAGAATTTCTTGATTACTATCGGCCATAATAGATTCTGTACTTCTTTCAAAGTCTTTCAAGTTGATATTGTTTATCGAATCAAATAACGTCTGTAAATATCAATAGTCTATAATGAGTATTTGAAATCAATCTTCATCGAGATTAAACAAAGAACATATTCTAACCGAATAGGAACTCAGAATATTTTTTAATCCGGCTCCGTCGATTGGTAATTGCGATTGATCAAGAATTCCGAGTTTGCGTTCATTGTCATCTAATGAATCCGCGGATAGTTTTAAAATACTATTGTAATGCACGATTTCACTTTCCAACTTCGAGAGTAATGATTTGTATTCCTATTATGAAACAAGAAAATAAAAATACTAATTAAATACATGAACAATATTCTACGTGAATATTACAATAAAATATTACAAATATATTATATTATTATAAATATAAACCTCACAAATATTTAAAAATATTTCAATTTTATTCACCAATTCATCGATTGGAATGTAAAGATAGTTCAATCGTTTTTTAGATCTTTCTTTAGCTTCAGGTGTCATAGATGTTTTCAAGAATTTTATTTCATTAGTTTCATTCAGATTTTGATGAACTCGGATTGATATTTGCTGATAATTACATTGTATTCGTAGCACATTATAATTTAATAATTTATTAGTAGTATTATTTTCTATTAGTTTAAAATTATGATTTAAACTATCAATAATATTATAATTCAATGTACTACATTTTAATTTTAAAGCTAATAATAAATATTTTCAAATAAATTAAAAATATTATATTAGTAATAATATATGAGATTATATATAAATTATTATTTTCTACATTGTGAAAATTTCATAAAACATATAGCACTGGAATGTATTATGATATATTAATAACTTTGATATCTGATAAGTTAGATTGTATTTTTACAGCATCTGTATTTTCTTTACTAAGTACATTATTATATAAACTCTCAATAGTTTCATAAAATGTAGACAAGTGTTTCAAAGTCACGGCAAGCATTCTGGTTTTAAGAATAACAATTAAAATAAGATTAATATATAATATTATTATGATTAAAATATTAAATTAATATTACGATTTTGCTTCTAAAAAATGTATACATACATCGAACGATTTAAATCAGCGTCCAATTCCTGATAAGTTATTTGGGATTCATCCTTGAGTATTTCAAACGACGTAGTTGAATTGCCTAATACCTCGGTAATATGGTTGCAAAGATCTTGCGAGATACTGCAATTCTCCAGCTGCGTTGTGCTTTTTGTCAGTGAATCAATCAGGGAATAGCCTTCGTTGAGATTTGTAATCGCTTCCTGTTTCAAATGAAAGCGTTGTGAATTGTTCTTAGACAGAGTTTTAATTGAGAACTGTAATAACAATTTAATAAGCAACATCAATGGTAACATTAATACATATTTTACCTTAATTCCATTGAAACAATCAGAAACATTGTCACCATTTTTGTATTCTTTAATTAAATCATTATGCAACATCAACCATTCCTCAAATAGAGATTTACATTTGATTTGATCATTATGTAACTTGCTGAATATTTCAAATTTTGTTTTCTTTGTCTAATCACATTTATAATTATATAACAGTAATTTGTATATAAATTTCATTATTTGAATGTATTGTATATGAAATATATTAAATTATTACCTGAATTAGAATTTGTAATTTGTCAAACATTTTAAACAATTGTACCGATTTTTTAGCATCGGAAATTTCGAGTTTATTTTTCAGAGATTTCAGTGAAAATATTGTTGGAGTTTCACCATTCAGGTCAGTGATAATTGACTGAAACAATATATAATGTTAGATAAATATATATATTATTATAACTATAATTAAACAAATCAACAACTAGTAATAGTACAATAATTATATGTAAGAGAAGTTTATTAATTATATTAAAAAGAAATTAATAAAGTATCAGTAATCTAGTTTTACGACGATATTAGATGAGTGATAATAGTGTTTATATTTTATGAAATAACATCAATAATATTTGTAAGCTCTTCCATATTTATTTCCTTATCAAATCGCGTTGGCACTGAACATATTCGAGATTCTATTAATTTCAACCGATCAGTAAGTTTTGATCTATTAGTTTGAAATGTTGCGAGATTTTCTTTCTCGATTAGGAGATTTGACAATTTGCAATTCACCTAAATTTGTTTTGAATATTTGTATAGAATGCATATAGATGGTATTACCAATAAATTGATGTTGTTTTATATAAATAAATAATAAGATGCAATAAATTAATGAACAAACCTCATTTTGAAGGCTATTAACACTTTCTCGAATTGATTCTATCTCCTGGTTTGAAATATTTAGTTCCGATGAAACTTCGGAGAAATCCGATAGTAATTTATTTCCATCGATAAACGATTCTTCTAATTCCTACAATTGGTTTTATTGTTTAAATATTACGACAAATAATATTTCTTGAATATCTTGAAATCAGATTAATATAAGGATACCTGTAAACTGTCAATCTTATCTTTTCTTGTAGAAGATTCTTCAATATTATTTACCCGCAATTGTGTTATTTTAATCCATTCTTGAATTGAGTTCTTACTACTAATAAATCTAATGAAATCATAGTAATAATTAATAGATGAAATATAATTTATTATTAATTTAAAACTCAAATAAAAGTGTCAATATAATAATAACGATATAATAATAAAACCTCTCATGTATATTAATAAATTCATTTAAATTCTCGATTTTTGAAGTAATATTTAGTCGCAACTGTTTATATGTGGAGTTGATGAAATTTACTTGAGTTGACAAAGAGAATTTCAATAGTTTCTCTGAATCCACAAATAATTGAGATATTTCCTGTTCATGCTGCTTTAATTCCGATTTCAATGCCTGTAAAATAATCATAATTCAATTTAGAGATTTTAATATTATATTGTCCAAATGTATATATAAAAGATAATTACTATTGTAATTACATCATAAAAGTTATAATATTATTAATAACTTCAAATTCAGATAGTCTTTTCTTTTTCATTGAAAGTTTATCAATATCTACTTCCTTTTCGATATTATCAGATATTCCCTATAAATATGTGAATATATAATTTTACTCAGAATCTTGATATTTTATAAATATCAGTCTGGTAAACATATATATATTATTAAATATTTAAACAGGAAATGAAGGAATGATGATTTAAGTAAATATATAAATATATATATATATATATATATATAATAACTATTTATTTCGTTAATTATAATTGTATTTATTATCATTTCCATAAAAATGATCTCTGCTTTTATTCTCATATTAATTAAAATTAGTTTTCTTAGATGTACAACTAAAAAATATAAGTTAAACACAAATATAAAACACAAATATTGAACTAGAATTATCCAATAGAATCCTATAATTCTTTATATAACTTATACATTTTAGATACATATAGAGTACATATAGAGTACAGCGAAATATCATAATTTACATATTGGCTATTCACTTTTCAAGTAAAATAGGGTCGTAGGGTCGCGAGGCCGGAGTGGTAACGACGTAGAAAACCTTGAGCCAATACGCGATATCCTTGGCACGGAGTTCGGCCGCGATCCAGGCATCTCGTTGGTCTTTGGTAGTGCGATCGACGTCCTCGGCGGCCTTGCGGAGCTGTTCGTAGCGAGACCGGAGTCGTAGAGCCGTGACCGCATTCGACGAAGTCACGCTCGGCGAACACGGTAAAGCTAAACAATCAGCGTATTAGGTGACGAGTAGGAAACAGAAGAGATATCATTCTATTGAGCATATCGCAGGAGTTCATTATTTTATAAACATAGAATATATAAATTGAAATTATTAAATAATAATTATATTAATATCATGACATATGTTTATTTATGAATGCATTAATATCAGGTTTAAGAAATATGAGCATAATTAAACAAAATAGATAATGAAAGATAATTATACATATTTATACTTATACATATTTATAACTATACAAAATATAATTTGTGTTAAATATAAATATCGATTTTTAAATATTTTAAATATTATAAATGCCAAACTTCCTACCTATATTAGAGACTCAATTGAATATAAAGACAGAACTAACACGAAATCCTCAAATAATATCATTCTATAACTACTCGAGGATATGTTTCAATTGTATGAGACTTAAGAAAATCTCATATAAATTTAAATAGAAATATGTTAGGCTTTTTTGCAACAATCATTTTAAATGCCAATATTTTAAACAATTTAAAAACATATCATTTTAATATCAGTTCATGCATATTAATTTTTTTTTTTCTGTACTTTTGTACATACTACTCCTGTATAGAGAAAGAAAGAACTAAATATAACATATTAATTGCATCTAATAAACAACCAGATATTAAAATGTAAGTATAAATAAGTTTTCCAAATAGAACATATTTCATAATATAAATATTTATGATTGCGATAGAAAATATTTGAAGTTATTCAATTTGATCCACTATTTTAGTAAGTAACAATGTATCCAAAAATCTGCAAAATTCCTTTAATCATATAAACCTGTTATATACATAGAAACTTAAACACACTTTAACAAACTTATACATACTTACATATATGTAAAATGTACATATATTACATACACATACATACACATATATATGTACATATATTACATACACCTACATACACACATATATGTACATATATTACACACACCTACATACACACATATATGTACATATATTACACACACCTACGCACACACCTACATACACACATATATGTACATATATTCCTCACACTTACATACACATATATATGTACATATATTACATACACCTACATACACACATATATGTACATATATTACATACATCTACATACACACATATATGTACATATATTACATACACCTACATACACACATATATGTACATATATTACATACATTTACATAAATATATCACTTAAACTTATTTAAAATTGTAAAACTATTTATTTGTTGTCGTTATAAATAATAGCGAAATTTAAATCTCCTTAAATGAAATTACAATTTCGCTACAAAAATAGTTTTTTGGTTTATCTATCGCACTCGTTTTTTTTTCGCCGAAATCTATATTAACATTTGTTCGCCGAAAGGAGTTTCTTGGTCGGCGTAACCGGCAGCGGGCGTTGAGATAACCTTCGAAGTTTGGTGATGCTGCGATCAATCTCCGACTTGAGATCCTAGCGACGCGATTAGCGAGGGTGAGACGCGATTAGTACGAGAGCGGCGACGAGTTGGTCAGTAAATTATAAAGCGTCGGGAGGTGAACTCGGAAATTAGAAATGTCGGGGAAAACGAGGGACGTCCTAGTCGGTAGGGTAAGAATAGAGCACGGATAGCAAATTAGTGTTTACTTTATACGATACGTGATGCAACATTCTCAAAGGAATGTGGATAGGTTAAAAGATTGACATACGTGGCATTAAATATAGAGTTGTTAGTAATTAGAAATTAGGACGTGAATACTAAATTAGTATTGTATAGATTTTCGTAAATATGCGATTTCATTAAATATTAAACAAAATAATATAAATATATTTTCTGTTTAATAATCGAATCGGTTTGTAAACTATAATAATATGCTGACGTAATCGGAATAATATAGAAATCCGTAACCATATTGTTAGAGTTAATAAAAAAGACCTATAAAAGCATGCGATGAGTCATAGTACATTGTATCCTGTGGATGCACGTGGGCTAGGTAGGGTATAAGCGGGGGAAATGATAATTACGAGGCTATATGGGCACTTCCCGATGGGATAAAGCATTTTTGGATGCAGACTTACAAGGCAAGTTTCGCATGATTTTGTAGTCGAGGTCTCTGAAACAGAGTCCTGGGTGAACAGAGTTGAAGTCAAAATCAACGAGAATTTATATAGAAGATTAGGATGATGGTTATTAATATATAATGTACAAATTGCAGTACATGAAAACATATTATCAAATTATAATATTTTTATGTAGAAAATCACTCAGGTTAATAAAACTTAAATAATCACTTAATTAGACAATAATGTGGAGCACCTGGAATAAAATAAATACAATACTCCGGAGCTTATTAGAAATTAAGTGAATTGCATTTATTATTTATTTATCTTATAATTGAATAATAAAATTGTAATATTTGAAACTTGCATTTTTTTATTACTGATAACAATAACGAATAAGATAATAATGAAATTGTACAATTTTTGATAAATAACAATAGGCAAAATGCTATATCACGTAAGTGTTGAAGGGGACCAACTGGTAGATTAACAATTAACAATTAACCAATCACTGGACAAGTAAAAAGGCGTTTAAGGGTCAGAAAAAAAATGATATCAAAAGCACAAACCGTTAACAATGAAAGTCGAGATTCGTAGTCCGAACGAGATTGTGAATCCGGCAAATCTGATTCCGACGGAGCTCCAAGTCCGCTATCATCTGGCGTTAACGACGCAAGTTTTATGTCCATTTCGTCTAACCACGCAGAGCAGTCATCCGAAGCCTTCTTGAAATCTTCTTTTTCGGCCAGGATTTCTTGCACATTACTTATATTTTGCTATTGAAAATTAAATATAGATATAGATAAAGGTCTAAATATTACTCCCAAGTATTCATTAAACCTTAGATTTATTCACTAAAGAAGTGTATCGATTTTGTAAGCTGCTTCCTTCGCCTTGATTATCGTTTACTCTTAAATCATCAGTCTGAGAATACAATTTCTTCGCTATATCCACCATATCAGTTACCTCGGCTCCATATTCCAATAATGATGAATAATCTTGCTATTAAATATTCCGGTAAATTAATGGAATTGAATACATTAGGTTGTATATTACAATATAATGTAATTGGAAGTATGTCTATAAAACATTTGAATATCTTAAAGTATAAATAAATAATGATCTTACACTATAAATAGATATTGAAATAAAATTTAATGATACATAAAATTCAATAATACCTGTAATTCTGATAACATCTCATTTTCACCATCTACTGTATCCAATGATATATTGAAATTAGTTTCATTCTTTGATAACCAATTAGAAATGTTTAATGATTTATTTTCAAACAAAGTCCATCTTTTAGATAACTCCAAATTTTGAGTTTTCATCTCAGATATTTTATTTTTAATATCATCTGCATTCATTGGAATTAAATAATATGTAGTATATAATTTGAATGAAATAAATGTCTAAAATAATATATATATCAATCATTATTAAGTACCAAAATTATTTTCCATAATTTGAATATCAAATACGGCTGAATTTAGATTTAATAATTTAGACTCTGATATTTCCTCATGATTTTCTTTTAAATTTTTTAATAACAAATCTCCTTTGACAAATGATTCTTCAATAATCTAAATATCATCGTAATAATATATATTATATATATTATTACATATAATTAGTATATAAATTTAATTTAATAATAACTTATAATAAACCTCTATTATCTCAAATTCTTTATTCAATAATTCATGATCTCCATTGCATTTACACCTAGATAACTCCGCACATTGGTTCAAATACCACGAATTAAATATGGCCATCGATGATTTAAATGTTTTGAACTTTATCAGCGTTGCTTCATATAAACTTTCCAATTGCTATTTTTAATAAATCAATACAATAAATATTATTTAAACATTTTTTTACAAATTTGTTTAACCTGAATTTGTTCACCTAATAATAAATATTTGTCCAATGTTTCGACAAATAATCCATCTTTAGATAAATTTAAATATAATGCCGTATCTTTTACATTATTGAATATATAAACATTTAACTTAAAATCGGTATTCAGAATCTGCAATAAATAAATATGTGTATGTTATATTCATATGTGTATGTAATATTCATTAATTATAAACATTGTCGAATATATTAGTAATATACCTTTGCATTTCTATGAGCAATTTTTAATGATTCTATATCATCAGTTAATTTTTGATTACTTAATTCATTATATTTTATAAAGAAAACATCGATAACATTCTGTAACTTCATTCTGGATTTTTCCAGAGAATCTTTTTTGCTCTAAATTAAAATAAATGTTAAAAATTAATAAAATAACAAATATAAATAAGTCTAATTAACTTAGTTAAACCTCTTCAGATTTCATCTCCATTCGTAAATCATCTACTTTATTCCAGAATGTTTGTTGGGCATTTCTAATTTCAGTAAATTGTATTGAATTTATTTTTGGTTTCATAATTTCATATTCTTGTTTTGTTTCTTCCATTTTCTATACAATTAAATATTTTTTTATAAATTTTAGAATTTTTTACTAATTTATTTTTTACTTGTCTATAATATTATTATTACAAACCGATAAATATAGTTTTCTATCTTCAATACTAGCAACAGAAATTAATTCTAATTCAGAATTTTTATCTGATATCCATTTGTCCAATTTAATGTTACAATTCATATTAGATTTCTGTTATGAATTAATTGATATAATAAATAAATAAAAATCATATAATTATGCATATTACATATAATAACTATATATATCTATGACAATGTAGAGATTGATTTGTTAAATGATATACTTAATAATAAAATTAATATTATTAAAATAAGTATATATATATTTATAAATTAACCATAATTTTAGATTTCAATTGAGAAAAATCCGCAACCATTGAAATAGCATTTGAAACATCTAGCCTTGGACAAATTGATTTTTTAATATCTCCCATTAATGTACTTATTTCAGTTTGAATTTCGCTTATATTTTCTTCAATATCTATATCCGTTTCCTAAAAAAAGATTTATTTATATAATAATAATATGAATATTATTAAACATATAAATTAAAATTTGCTGAAAATATTAAAAAAATACATTTTTATTTACAATATAATTTTATAATATATTTTGTTATTCAAAGTTAATTTTATTTTTACCAGGCAAAACTGCAGCAATTGAAACTTTCGATTATAATCAATATCATCGTTATCATCATCGTCTGCAGAATCTATATCGTTCAATCGATGATTTTTTTGTGAAGTCCATTCACTCAGTTGTTTTGAACGTTTATCCAAAAGATTTACGACTTTTATAGATTTTTCAAGACAATCATTAGCATCTCTAATTTCACGAGTCAGAATTGCGAGTATAGTGCTAGCTTCTTCGATTTGATTTGCAATCCTACTTTTGCCTTCTCCACTGGTCATTTCTATAACGTGTTTACTAAAATTTTCCAACTTATCAAATTTGTAGATTTTTTCTTTGTTTTCAGATATAAGAACCTAAGTTTTGAAGTATTATATAATATTAGATATATTATATAATACTCTTAATTTTCTTTATTAATTTAAATAATTTCTAATCAATATTCGATATCAACACAATATCACTATATTCGAGAATGAATTATATAAAAATAACTTTATATTCATCTTTTCTGTTTGCGAGTTCATTAATAGAAGTAAGTTTTGAGATACACAAGTCTGATTTGCGGTGTTCAGTTATTTCCAGCCATTCACAGAATGTTTGATATTCTTTTTCAAATTTTTCATGTTCAGATATGATTATCTCTTGGAATTTAATTTTATCCTAGATACAAAAATGTAAAATTAATGTTTTTAAGTTCGATGATTAAAAGTAATTATTTTAATAAAAGATAATAAAACCTTTAGATCTTTTCCAATCATAATATATTTGGTATTCTGAATTTCACATTTCTTCACAAAGAAACTACAATCAGATTTTTTATCTTTCAAGTTGCCACAAGAATTAATTAATATAGTAATGCCGTCATAATTTTCAATCTCTTTCTTCATATTCTGTATAAGAATTTAATATAATATACATATAATATAATATATTATAGTATATTATATAAGTAATTTAATTCAAAAATATATATATGAGAATTTATTATAATATAAATTCGTATTAAATAATAAATTAAAAGAAACAATTTATTATTAATATATTATTATTAAGTAAACCATTAATTCAGTTAAGGTATTTTGTTTTGTGTTTAAATCATTATTATTTCCATTCAGACTCCATTCAGATAGTTTATTTTCAAATTCAATTATATAATTCTCAGCATCATCAAGATTTTTATCATATATATTCCTATTTTCTAATATTTCTTTTAAATATGTTTCGGTTGACACCAATAGCTTTATGAAAAGAGATAATAGAAAAATTGTAATTTAATAATAAATATTAAAATAATCGTAGTTACTTGTAATATGACATTATAGATATTCTCTTATAGATTATATTATTTTAATTAATTAATTAATTACTATAATTTATCAAATAAATAATAAATTTTAAACCTCATCTGTATTTTTCCAATTTTTTATTAAATGATTTATATTCTTTTCTATACAAATATTATAATCATCACATATGTTTTGAGATTCAATTTTCAATTCACCGGATAGATCAATAAATTCTTCAAATTCTTGGGTTTTTTCTGATTTTACTTTTATTTGCATCTATATAATGTTTAATAAAACAATAAAATATCATTACTATTAACAAAAGATCCATTATTAAATATACAAATGAAGTTAGATTTTGGGGATAGCATACTGTGATCTCATTTAAGGTCGATTTCATATCTTCCAGGTGGGACGTAGAATCAATTGAAATAGATATACACATTTCAGTTGCCATTGTGAGAATCGCTTCGATAACATCATACATTTCATTACATCGCTTGCCACCTTCTTGTAAAGATATTACTACTGCTATACAGTTAGCTATCGTAACTTCAACAGTAGACCACGACTCGCGGAGGTGTTTAGTTTCAGTCCTACGATTCAATCTGTGACGGAGCATATTTAATATTACATAATTTATATTTAATGTTATATTTAATGTTTAATATTACAATAATCTAAAAATTGAAATATATAGAAATAAAAAAAATCATAAAAATAAGTTAATATAAACTTTTCGCCTTTAGCAATAATTGTTTCATAGTTTTGTTGGTTGTCTTCGATGATACTCTGAAATTCTAAGAGTTTTGCATGAATTTCAACAATCGGAAGTATTTGCCCGTCGATGAGTGAATTCGAGGACATGCGACTCTGTAACGTCTCAGCTGTACGGCTTAAGGAATCGGATGCTTCTTTAAATGACAAATTCTCAATCTTCAATTCCTCTGCGACCTTCGAGTGTATATTGCCTGGTTACATTCTCATTAGTAATTCATCTGCGAAATGATAACATTGATTTGTTTTAATCAAACCTTTATCGAGTATAATATTTTCTCTTTTATTTTTCTGAATTGCTCTTTTGATTGTCTTAAGGTAGTAGATAACGAAAGTGGATCATCTTCCATTCTGAGTCTTGCGCATTGTCCTTTTTGTATAAATGAATCATATCCACTTTCGCATTCCTATAAAAGAATGTACTAAGATTACGAAAATGAAATGTAAAATAAGTGATTTAAAATTAAAATAACTAATATTCCTCATTAGATAACTAGTAGTCTATATATCAAATCTATCAAATAAAGTTATTTTTAGATTTTATTATATTTATCTAACTATTCAATATTTATGTTTTCTTTACTTTTTTATAATATTTTATTTTATATTTTTTTAGACATTCAATTTCTACAGATCATATAAAATTAATTATATGTAGTTTTGTCATAAAATAAAATTGAAGACAAATTTGATTTTTTAAATCTTTATATACAATTAATTAAATACATTTATAAAGATAAAGATAAATTTCTTATTTATAATACACTTTTTTAAATTCAAATTTAAATTAATTTTAAAATAATTTTTGCAAAATTCTTGCTACTTATTCTTGAAACAATTAAAAATATGACCGTAATGGACGACTCGAGATCGTCAATTGTTCCTAGGAGATAGGTGGAGTAGTGGACATCGCGAGCCTTATCGCCAATGTCATCCGCGGCAAAGCTTTTTTCAATATGGACAAGTCGATTGTGGAACGTTAGCAATAACGACGACAAGGCAACGGCTTCAACGAAGAGTTCGACTAGCAGATGACATCGATTTTCTACGGCCATAAAGTTGGCCCGAGTCTGCGGACGTACGTCGGATTATATAATCGCGAAGTCAGGGAATTTCCGGAAGGGAATAATTCCTAATCATTCGAATTCGTAATACTGGGATAGACAGCTAAGATGATACGATGGTTAGACACTTATAGGAAGAAACAAATGGCATACTTATTACCTGGTCAACGTCGATGTTGAGGTCCGAGCGAAGATTAAGGTGTTTGTCAATTTTACAAAGTTCTACGGAGTTTTTCAGAACCAATTGAACATCTTCTTTGATCGCTTGAAATTCATTACCGATTGTCTAAATAAGGTTTGAAATGCGTACGGCGTATAACTAAACACATGGATATCATAATTTACAAATACCTTATAATATTTGTAACGTAAATATTAAATAAACCTTTAGAGAAGAAATAGCTCCGGCTAGATCAATACTCGAATCTAATGTATCGTAGTTTGACAGTGCTCTTTCTTTCTCTGCGATCCACAGCACAATTTTTTCATGGTCTTCGCATATGTCCCATCTCTTAGTCTAAAGGAATAGTTTATATTTTACAACCATCGCACTTACCTAAGGTGAACTATATAACAAGCGGTAAGACAAATTCAAATGAAAACCTGAGTTGCAATCTTGTTATCCACTGTAAGCATCAGTAGTTCACATTTATCTTTAGCTAATGTTCCTTGTTCCAGACACTCTTCGTGATCAACAGTTTCAAATGTCTCGCTCGACAACTTCAATTTGTCTTCAATCGATTGTAAAATTTCAGAATTTTCATCTAAAACCGATTTTGTTTCCTGAAAGAAATATAATTAAAGATAAAAGGATTTGTATTTTTTTTGTAATGAATTTAAATCTATTATACAAATTTTAATTTCCATTAAATACCTGTAATTTCCTAATAATATTGACAGGTAATTTGTAAATAGAATTCTTTTGATTTAAATATTCAATATCGGATTCACATTTTTCCAGCGATACATTTACATTTTGAAGGTTATTATAGGTTTGAGTAAAATCTTCTTTTAACTATAATAGATCATTTAACTATAATAATATAATAATTATTTATGAATATTTATAGTAATAAATAAAATTTTGCAATTAATTATTAAAATTTATAAATCTATAATAAATAAATAATTAACATAAATCCATAATTTTATAAAATAACATTAGTGCCCTTTAACCTGTGATATCTTGGAAATCTTTTCATTTATTTCTGGCTCTATTAAGTGTATATGAGACTCCAATTGGTCAATTTGCAATTGAGAATTTTGTCGGAATGTAACAGTGGAATCGAGAGCTAGAGAAAGTCGACGTAACTTCACAACATCTTCCTTCAGATGTGAAAGTTGTAAACGTATCTCCTGAAAATATTAAATAAAGATTACCGAATTAAAATGAAAGTAAACTTCAATTTTAAATGCTGCAGTTGGTATTAAATATTTATTATCATAGAAAAATGTAATCATACTAAATGAACTAATTTAATAAATTTAATCATAGGTAATTTTGAAGATCTTTGTTAACAAAAAATAAATATAGAAAATATTTGTACCTTTTTAAATAATTTCTAATGTAAATAATTATAATAGTTTAGATGACTATATAAGTAACATCTTAATACTATATGAATTATTTATATGATCCTATTATAAAAATATTAAATTAATTAATTTAAAAGTTATAAAACTAATAATTATTACAAAAACATATTTATATTGATGCTAAATTTAATTAATATTAATTAAACTTATTACAACTAATAAATAAAGAAATGAATTAAATTAAATGTATTTCAATAGATATATAAAAGAAATAAATTATAAATAATTAAAGGATAACACTATAAAAATATTACAAAGTTTAACCAAAGTTTATAAATATGTAATTTAAAATTAAATAATTAAATTGAAAATATGAAATAGTAAATGATAATACAATTAAATATGAAATTGTAAATGATAATACAATTAAATATATATGACTAATTATAGTAAATTTAAAATAATTAACAGAATATAGTAAAATTGAAACAATTAAAATTATCAGATATATTGTTAAGTTATAGTTATAACATATAACACAATTATCCACACTACTCTATGTATTCCATAATCAACTAATACATATATTTACAATATTAAATATAACATTTATTTTTAAAAATTCAATTTGAAAAATAAAATTGAATTATCAAAATGAAATAAAAAAATGTATGCTCAAATATAATACAAGATGTTAATAAATGAATCAATAAATACCCAGAAAAAAGCATCAAGGTTTTTTTTGCACTGTATAATTTTTTTATATATCCGAAAAGATTATCCGAATTCCATACTGCAGCAAACAATATAAAGTAAATTGAAGATATTTTATGTTTAATTGTTACCTAATTTAGATGATATGCTCAAATAATAAATAATAAATTTAAATGAGCTTTACATCAATTCTATATACATAAACTAATTTATACTATTAAAGTTTGCACTTTTCATAATTATTGTGTATATATAATTATTATATATAATAATATTAATTTTCTGTATAAACCTTTTATTTGTTTTTTAAAAACTCAATAAATTAAAATAATAATAACCGTTTTATTTGCAATATGGCTGTCAAATGAAAATCCTTTTTCAAATGTATTTAAACTCTCTTTCCAAATCGTAAATCTCGTTTTTATGCTTGTTTGAAGATCGTTAAATTCTTTCCACTTATCAAGACCAATCTGAAAGTAGTTTAAGTATTTCATTTTTTTATAATACATTATTAAGCTTTATCAATTATTGTATTACACAATTTAATATACGGAAGCGAATTAAGTACATTTTTCATTATACAGTAGATTTCGAAAATATACATGTAATTAAAAATCTATATATTCTTGTATAATTTATATCTATAAAATTTAAATTATATAACTTAATGTTATAGAATTATATATTATTATAGAAATAACATACAGACGATTTTATATTTAATTAAAGTTAGATTTAATTTATGAATGTATATAAATGAATGCATTTACTTATATATATTTTCAATCTCACAAATATATTTATCATATATTAGTTTTGAGGTTTTTAAGTTTTTAATATTAAATAAATAACAAATTCCACTAAATTTATTGATATAAATGATACAATATGATATGGGATACAAAAAATTGAAAGTTGGATATTTATAAAAGATGTATTAGTTTAAACTATTAACTGATACAAGGTCTCCATTCTTTTCTATAGCATAGTAATAGCAATAAAATAAAAGAATTTTGTATATGAAAATATTAAATGGTATTGTATAATTAGTAATTAATAAATACAAAATAAATTGATCTCAATTTTGAATCAAATTATACAATTTAATGATTAGACTAAATAAATAATTGTTTAAATTTATAAAATAACAATGGTTATAATTATCGAGAATAATTAAAAGTTAATTGGTTATAGAAATTTTTATATATTTATATTGTTTTTTAAAGAATTTAATAAATTATATTTAAAATCATTAGAATACTGTTAAAATAAGTCTAAATAAAAAGTATATATTAATAACACACTTTTTTAAATAAATAAAATTATTAAATAGTTCATACAACTTTTTTACGATCTTATATGGTGAATAGTAAATAATATTAGTATTTGTACTTACTATAAAATAGTTTGCTATTTAAACAGCATATTAAATAGAAATATTAATACATTTTGCTATTTAAACAGCATAGTAAAATAGAAATATTAATACATTTTGCTATTTAAATAGCATAGTAAAATAGAAATACATTTTATCATCATATAAATTTACATGGTTTAATAATTAAGTTGAATATTTCAATTAATGTATTTATATAATTAAAAAAATGAATAATCAAAATTAATAATATTGATTAAATTCTACAACAAATTACCGTACTTTGTGTTAACCTTAATGACTCGAACTTTATTATCAACCAATTGCTGAGTTCTGCCTAATGTCGTCTTCAATTCATCAACTATCACCGACAGGAAGTGTGGCATCTTCACTTTGTTATTACCGCAACCCAAGAGGTCGTTTCCTTGTTCGATTGCCAACTTTAGTTGGGCGGTTTCACTTGCTACCCGTGTAGAGATAACCTTCAATGAAAGTGTTTTCATTGTACATTCATATCATTATAATTATACTATAGTATATCATTAAAATAAGTTCAATTAAATTTCAAAATCAAATTAATATTTGATGTTATTTAAATAATTTAATATCTTATCTCGTATTATAAAATTAGGATTACATCATAAATTTTAAAATAGGAAAATGTCAAAATACAGTTTTTGCAAATAGTGAAATATATGTACAAAATTGATATTTATTTAAATATTGAAAACGATGCCATTTTTATTAAGTAAAATTAATAATAAACTCAAACTAAAGTTTAAGTTACACATTTACCATGAATTTCGCCAGCTGCGTAGCTGCCTCCGATTGGCCGTCGGTTGCCGTGGCAATACTGGAAGTAGCCGTCTCCGATTGGCCGTCGGTTGCCGTGCCAATACTGGAAGTAGCCGTGTCTAATTGCCTTTCCACTCCGCGGATCCACGCGGCCTTATCGCAAACCGCCGCCCAGTACTCGATGCACTTCATGATCAGAGTACTCCTACTCGTTGTAATCTACATTCGGAGTTACATTGGTACTACATACTCGTCATAGGTAAGCACGGGGAAACATCCCCTGGGTACACGTTATCGCCTTGAATCCTAGATATTAATATGGTTGCCCGAATTCATCTCGTTAATTTGAATTTAATATGATTACCAGATATAACCAAACCTATCACACATCGCCATGGTTACCAGAATATTACTGAATACGGTATTAAAAAATGACTTGTATATTTTTCATAAATATAGCGAATCTTTAAATATAAGAAACCAGATAATATGTGTTCTTATTACTAATTAAGTATTTATAGGTAATCCAAATATATACTTGTATTATCAGAATCTCAAACACTAGAACTATTACATAATATCGTAGAATATTATGTAACATTCTATAAGAGTAACCTCAATAGCCGGTAAAATAGCTTGATATCTTTGTTTCAGAGTCTTCAACAATTTCTTCTCTTGTTGGGTAACTTTATCGTTTTGACTTGTCCGAGTGGCTAATTGATTAAATTCTTTTTCGATTCCTTGCATTTCCTCTTTATGACAATCTACATCCTTCACAATTTTCTAAAACAACGGATTTCGAATTATTACAAAATAATAATTAGATTTTTTAAATAATACATTAAAAAAATGTAACCACAATTTAAATTATATAATTTTAGATAAATTACATTTTTAACAAAATTTGTCCAATACTTTAATTTTATAATAAAAATAAAAAATGTATTTCAAGCCGAAATACATTTTGGTTCTCACCTTAAAATTGTCAACATTAGTTTCATACTGGAGCTGTTGAAGGGAAGAGCCTTCGCACAGAAGCAAACCGGCGTCGACGTCGTCCATCCATCCGTGAAACAACGCCGTCCGCCTGGCGTACTTGGCCCACGCGGCCGCCGCCAGGTGTCTGGCGAGATCGGTGGCGCGCAGGTTGGTGGCTTCGTAGAGCAGTTCGTCGCGTTTGCGTCGCTCGAGAAAGTCGGCGCACGAAGTCGCGGAGAAGTGAGCGACGTCCACGACGACGCGACGTAAGCTCGCGATGTGCTGGCGACATCGTTGCAGCGTTCCGCTAACTACGATCTCGTTCTGCAACGGTCGCGTAGGTTAAACGGGTGGTTAGTGAGGTGGTGAGGTGGGATGAGATGGTGAGGTGGTGAGGTGGTGAGGTGGTGAGGTGGTGAGGTGGTGAGGTGGTGAGGTTGTGAGGTGGTGAGGTGGTGAGGTGGTGAGGTGGTGAGATGGGGTGAGGTGGTGAGGTGGTGAGATGGGGTGAGGTGGTGAGGTAGTGAGGTGGTGAGGTGTGAGGTGGTGAGGTGGTGAGGTGTGAGGTGGTGAGGTGGTGAGGTAGTGAGGTGGTGAGGTGGTGAGGTGGTGAGGTGGTGAGGTGGTGAGGTGGTGAGGTGGTGAGGTGGTGAGGTGGTGAGGTGGTGAGGTGGTGAGGTGGTGAGGTGGTGAGGTGGTGAGGTGGTGAGGTGGTGAGGTGTGAGGTGGTGAGGTGGTGAGGTGGTGAGGTGGTGAGGTGGGGTGAGGTGGGGTGAGATGGGGTGAGGTGGTGAGGTGGTGAGATGGGGTGAGGTAGCGATCTGATCACCTCATCTCATTTATGAGATAGTAAATATAATCTATTGAAAAAAAATATAATTACTTCTAATAATAATATATAATTAATAATATTTAATAATAATATCGGCATTTAAAATGAAACCAGTTGAGATTATTTCATAATTTATTTACATGCAATGATTAATTATATGACAAATTATAAGATTCAATGTTACCATAGCCCGTGGAGTAATAGTAACATGGAATTTATCGTGTAATTCCTCAACTTGTTCATTATCAAACGAGGCCTCAATTTGGTCCAGGGTGCTACTAGCGCTAATTAATAGCTCCTGTTGGTGAAATAGTGATTCTTTTTAATAACGTCTCTATTCAATATTTAGATACGAACATAAAACGAATATAAAACCTAGACCTACTAACATTCAAGGAGATTTCGAGGGGTTCGGCTTCGTAGATAAGGACACGAGAGGGGTGTTCAATGGTCAGTAAGGTGGTGACGGTGCAACGTAATCTGTCGAATGTCGCCTCGGAATCCACGTCGTCGTAGTTTGCGTCGTGAAATAGACTTTCGACGCTGGCGTCGGCAAAGAAGTCCTGAGAACATATTGTGACAATAGTGGAGATAAATAGTTTACTGTAAATAATATTCATAAAAATTCATTTAGAGTTAAATCAAATTTAAATGACCATTACTTGTATTTAATAACTTACCATAGGAGCAATTGAAATTATATTTATCAAACATTAACTTTATATATTAAATATCAATTTAATTCCAATTAAATATCATTTATAATGATAATTATTTGTAAATAAACTTAATATCATAAATTCCAAAGTAAAATTATTAAAAGAGAAATTAAAATTAGAATATTGTCTTTAAGCTGCTATAAGTAGATGTAGAACAATTATTATATTTATACATTACTAAAGTTATTTAAAAAGATAAAGAGAGAAGAATAACCATATGCTTCTCCATATTATCGTCGGATAAAACGTCATTTGCATTGTCAATCCATTTCTCAATGGTTTGGATAGATACTCGACAATTTGTTAGGGAATCGAGGGTGGTTTGGAGTCTTAATTCGCATTGCCGAGCTAATCTTTCAATGGTCTACATAAGGCGTTGTTATTATTAATTAATTAATGTACGTGAACATATTCATATTAATATTAATAATTTCGATTAAAAGTAAATTGAATAAAATATACTATATCTATATATAGCTATAGTATACTATATCTATATATAGCTATAGTATAATATATCTATATATAGCTATAGTATACTATGTCTATATATAGCTATAGTATACTATAGCTATATATAGCTATAGTATACTATATCCTATCTCAAAATTATTTAATAAAGAAAGTTAATTTTCTATATATTTCATAAAATGACATCAGTTCATCTCACTTTGACGTCATTTCCTATGTTCATGAGTTTTGATTTGAGTTCAGAAATTGAAATAAATTCGACATTCATGACAGTCATCTCATTAATTAGAAGATCGCAGTTTGACAGTGAATCCAATTGCACGATTACAGACTCAAAGTATTTCTGAGAAACATAAAAACAAATTCAAATGTAATAATTAAAGACATAATTTGTATTAAAATTTTATATTTGTTAAAATTAATATTTTGTAAATATAAATTTTAGTTTTTTTAATATATACGAAGCAAAATACATTCAAAAATATAATCTTAATTGATTTCCCTCGTGCACAAACATTGTGTTTGGCTAGTATAATTTTTAGTGTATCCTCATCAATTTTCTCAAGTGAATCAGCTTCAGATAAGATTTCCTCAGAATCTGAACACCATCGTTGAACTCCTAAAGTAAATAAAGTAAATAAAGTAAATTGAATAACTTATAAATATAAAATAAAAGTGCAAATATTTATGTATATAATATATATATATATATATATATAAAGTTACCTTTGACCCTGGTACAGTATTCATCTGTTAGTGGTCGCGTTGTACACAGAAGAGGCAGAGCTCGACGAGTTGTAGTTTCAGTTGCAGTGAGCCGAGATTTCATCGAATGCAAGGTTTCAAACATTTCGTTCATCTGAAGGAGAAATGAAAGTATAAAGGAATAATGATTGCTATTGGTAAATGGTAAATGATTGCTATTGGTAAATGATTGATATTGGTAATTGGTAAATGATTGCTATTGGTAAATAGTAAATGATTGCTATTGGTAAATGATTGCTATTGGTAAATGGTAAATGATTTCTATTGGTAAATGGTAAATGATTGCTATTGGTAAATGATAAATGATTGCTATTCGTAAATAGTAAATGATTGCTATTGGTAAATAGTAAATGATTGCTATTGGTAAATGGTAAATGATTGCTAATGGTAAATAGTAAATGATTGCTATTGGTAAATGATTGCTATTGGTAAATGGTAAATGATTTCTATTGGTAAATGGTAAATGATTGCTATTGGTAAATGATAAATGATTGCTATTCGTAAATAGTAAATGATTGCTATTGGTAAATAGTAAATGATTTCTATTGGTAAATGGTAAATGATTGCTAATGGTAAATGGTAAATGATTGCTATTGGTAAATGGTAAATGATTGCTATTGGTAAATGGTAAAGTATTGCTATTGGTAAATAGTAAATGATTGCTATTGGTAAATGATAAATGATTGCTATTGGTAAATGATAAATGATTGCTATTGGTAAATATAAAATGATTGCTATTGGTAAATGATAAATGATTGCTATTGGTAAATGATAAATGATTGCTATTGAATGCATTTTAATGGAACAATTTTCATATTAGAGATACTTTAGTTGTAAATTCTACCTTGTCTTTTGGGCAAGATTTGGCTAATTCATGGATTATATCGGTTGCCTCCTTAAATTTATCTTTCATTGGAGCAATATCGCACAGAATCGCCTTTTCGTTTAATTAGTGAGTTATATTTATAATACATTAATTTGATAAGTATATAGAATCAAAACATTTTTTTAATAATGGTACAAATAATAATTATAATTTAAAATTTGATATGAAATTATTTAATTAGAATTTATATTATTTGAACTATATTATAAACATTTATTTATCCACAATGATTAGAATATATATTGTAAATGTATCTACAGAAAAAATCTTAAAGTATAAATGTATATCGGGTTATTATATTACAGTATATACTATTATTGACCTCAAGAGATTGGATATGTGATTTTAATTGTTCTGCATTGCCCTGCAATTTTAATTCCTTTTCGACCTCCTCCAGCCATTCTCCTATCCATTGAATGTTTCGCAAGAATTCTTCAGTTAAACGTTGGCTAATCTCATCATGTTGGATTTTCTGCGTTGCAATTTGTTTATCCGACACCTTAATAGTTTGGCTTTCATTATATAGCGTATATATTAAGTGTTTAATGTGAATTTATTTTTAAATTAATATTATATAAATATGAATATGTAATGTTAGTTAAATGGTTTATGTTTTTGAAATATAATGTTCTATGATGATTGTAAACTTAATGTAATTTCTATTGTTTAAAAACGTTAAAACTATTACGAATTGATTATTCAAGTAATTTTAGTAATCAATTGTTAACGCAACAATAGATATCAATAGACAAACTTCTTGATAGCGTTTCAAAAGAATGTTATGTTCGTCGTATATTTCATCCGCAATTTGCTTATTGCAGACTTTTAACAGATACTCGGAAGATAATTTTAAGATATCGCACTTCTCTTCATGTTTAGAGAAAATAACTCTTGCTTCTTCAAGTTTGTTTGGCTGTAAATGTATCGAAAGATTGCAATATTATAATCATCTATTACAAATCATTTTTTAATGTTTATTTATAACATAACAATATTGTTGAGTCAATCTAGCCGTTTATATGATAAAATACTAGATATATCAGATTCTATAGTAAAAATCAGCAGTATACAGAATTATTAGTAATCGATTATTTATTTATAAATGTTTACTTTTTCTATTCTTAATCTTAACATTCCAATTTATATAAATATGTGATGAGATTTATTATAGATAATGGTATTTTTTGTATGTTTGATATATATTAAATAACTATAGTTATTTTATAATAATATATATATATATATTATTATAAACTATGAGAATAGCAAATATACTAATAATTAATAATAGAATACGTTTATATATTAATAACAATACTTTTAATAATGATATTTGAAATTTTTAAATTAAAATTTATGAATATAATGAATAATAATTATTATTACAAATTAAATACCGATTGTGTTATCAACAAATTGAGATATATTATCTACAAATTGAGATATATTATCTACAAATTGAGATATATTATCTACAAATTGAGATATATTATCAACAAATTGAGATATATTATCAACAAATTGAGATATATTATCAACAAATTGAGATATATTATCAACAAATTGAGATATATTATCAACAAATTGAGATATGTTATAAACAAATTGAGATATATTATCAACAAATTGAGATATATTATCTACAAATTGAGATATATTATCAACAAATTGAGATATATTATCAACAAATTGAGATATATTATCAACAAATTGAGATATATTATCAACAAATTGAGATATATTATCAACAAATTGACATATATTATCAACAAATTGAGATATATTATCAACAAATTGAGATATATTATCAACAAATTGAGATATATTATCTACAAATTGAGATATATTATCAACAAATTGAGATATATTATCAACAAATTGAGATATATTATCAACAAATTGAGATATATTATCTACAAATTGAGATATATTATCTACAAATTGAGATATATTATCAACAAATTGAGATATATTATCAACAAATTGAGATATATTATCAACAAATTGAGATATATTATCTACAAATTGAGATATATTATCTACAAATTGAGATATATTATCAACAAATTGAGATATATTATCAACAAATTGAGATATATTATCAACAAATTGAGATATATTATCAACAAATTGAGATATATTATCAACAAATTGAGATATATTATCAACAAATTGAGATATATTATCAACAAATTGAGATATATTATCAACAAATTGAGATATATTATCAACAAATTGAGATATATTATCTACAAATTGAGATATATTATCAACAAATTGAGATATATTATTAACAAATTAAGATATATTATCAACAAATTGAGATATATTATCAACAAATTGAGATATATTATCAACAAATTGAGATATATTATCAACAAATTGAGATATATTATCAACAAATTGAGATATATTATCTACAAATTGAGATATATTATCAACAAATTGAGATATATTATTAACAAATTGAGATATATTATCAAAAAATTGAGATATATTATCAACAAATTGAGATATATTATCAACAAATTGAGATATATTATCTACAAATTGAGATATATTATCAACAAATTGAGATATATTATTAACAAATTGAGATATATTATCAACAAATTGAGATATATTATCAACAAATTGAGATATATTATCAACAAATTGAGATATATTATCAACAAATTGAGATATATTATCAACAAATTGAGATATATTATCAACAAATTGAGATATATTATCTACAAATTGAGATATATTATCAACAAATTGAGATATATTATCAACAAATTGAGAATGTTATCAAATATGATCACCACATGTCAAATACAAATTAAATCAAAATTATATTAATAGATACAATAACGTATATCCATTATTCATTGTAATTTAATAACAGGATATAAATAATAAATAAAAGTTTAGTAATAATATAGTATATATAGTAAAATTTATAATTAATGTAGTATTTATAGGAAATCATTTATATCTTATATGTTTTAAAATATTAATTTATTTTTTAATTTTTAATAATTTCAAAAATAAGTGTTATTAAATAAAGTTTAATAAAAAATACGCTTGAAAATATAACAAATAACATTTCATAATAAATGTAATAAATCACATGCATTTACATAGGAAAGAACATGATGAATATTTATTTAGTAATGTCATAATCGATTGATCTCACTTTTATAAATTCATTTAATCAATATATATATTAGAATACATTGTAATATAGAGAGAATAAATAATACAGATAATAAATATTTATAGATAACTAAATAAATCTATTAGTTCTAAAGCATATTTGAATTTCAACGCGATTACGTTAAATTGTATTAATATCGCGCGTAAGATAACGTCGACGTAGCAAATAAAACGGCACTAACTTCATCCGAGTGCAGTAATTTCTCGGCGGCGTTTACAGCGACCAATAGAATGTCTCGACAGCTGAGGTAACGACTCCAGTGGGAGGCGGTATCGCTTAGAACGATGTGAGTCGACTTCATCTCAACGGACAGTGCCTCCCAAATATTGGAGACTTGCATCAAGGTTTCATCAATCGCAACTGGAAAAGTGAAAGGTTCTACAAATATCGTAGCAATGGAGCATTTCATTTTATGTTTGAATTCATAATTTTTTTATATAGAAATCTAGATTTTGTTATTTTATATAAAACATTATATAATAAATTATATATAAAACAAGATTTTCTTGAATTTAAATGGGGGATAAAGTATTTACTATTTATTAACATACAATATAATCTAAACATAGAATATTGAATGTAATTTTAAATATTATAATACATACTTAATTAAACGTTAAATTCTGTATTCGACAATATTCGAGTTATACAAAATAAAGCATTTATTATACAAAATAGAGAGAAAAGTTCACAAACGTTCAGATTTATTCGCCTTGTAACATTGAGCTGCCGTAGTGAATTCAACTAGTAGCTGCGCGTAACTGGCTTCCTTATCGTCCAGTAGGTGGCGACAGAGATCGCACAACGACTCCACATCCTCGAGGTCGCCGTACCTCCGCGAGAATTCGTCGAGGCGCATCTGAACTTCGTGCAGGAACATAAACAATAACGAGTGCCGTAGTTCATAGGTCAACCTGTCAATCGTGTATTTGGGGTTACGTAATCGTAATGGAAAATATTGCGATTAGATTAAATTTGTATTAAGTATAATAATGATCTAGATGAAATATAACAATATAAATGATACATTAATGGTTCAAATGGTAATATATTTATTTATTTACGAATGTAATATTACAATTATTTTGAATAACATAAAATATCAAAGAAACATTATTTAAATCATAGTAATTATCATCATTAAATTATCACAGAGAATAAAGAAACTCATTTTCAATGGTTAGTATAAATAACTACAATTATACCTAATTGATAGAACATCTGCAATGTTCATAGCCGAGGTGTAACGTGACACCATGAGGCCTATCTGTGCCTTGGGCATTCGGTTGTCAAATTGGTTGACCTTTTGCGCGACTTTCAACTCTTTCTGATGCTTTTTCAAGTCAGCAATGAATGTCTGCATGTAATTGTAATAAATGTAATGTAATTGGCATAAACTTATTGTAAATTGAATACGTTCCGATATATATTAAGGACATATATAGGTTAACATTGATGTTGACATAAAATAATAATAACTTGAAATTATTATTTTTACGATACTAGTAACATTAGTAAATCATTATTTTATAACTATAAATTACAATATTTATTTTCTTTACATTTAAAATCAGCTTATAGAAGATTATCGCATTAACGAGATTTACCCAATATCCTTCAATGCTAATATCTTTATAATAAAGGATATAACAAGTTGTAAACCAGTTTTCTAACTTGTTATTATATTCTGTTATATATAATCAATATAATGAATAAGCATATATTATAATCATAATTAATATATTAATTATAATATTTATTATTTGTGTTTTTTATATTATATGATATTAATTAGATGTAAAAGCAATATAAACCTCATGCTCTTCGTGAGATTTTGATATCCGGGTCTTTTCCCCTTCGCAATCTTCTTCTTGTATTCGGTGAGAAGTGACGTCGTCCATTGCAGACTCCATATAAAGGCGTTCCTCCCCTCGATACAAGAAATCTCCGATCTGCCCAATTCTTCCAGGCAGATTGCTGTCCAGCTTCCATTGCCAGAGTTTGCACTACGCAATTGGTTATATAATAGAACAAAATAGTTTTGAATTGAAAATGAGAATAGGTAGAAGAAATAAACGTTTTATTGGATTATAAAAAGCCAGCCATTCTAAGGCAGAGATTTAATTCATTATCATTGCAACATTATCATAGAATGTCTTGAGTTTCAAAAATAAGGTGAAAATGAAAATGTTATAGAAACAAATTTATATATGATAAGAACAAAATGTGAAGAAAGATTAAGATTTATTGAAATTGTATTCATTTCATATAATGGTAGGTTTAAAGAAGTATTCATTTAATATAATGGTAGGTTTAAAGAAGTATGAATTTCATAAACCTTATTTAATACTGAATTCCATCTTTTCTTCAATATAATATTCTCATCTGATATATTTAACCCTATTACAGAAGAATAGATCTTCTGCATTTCTTCCTTTTCACCAACAAAATCTTCATATTCCTAATTAGCAGATTATATTTAATAATGCATAATATACCACAAATGGAAAAGTTGTTATATTGAATTATAATTTGTTTATTAAAATACACACATACACACACACACACACACACACACACACACACACACACACACACACACACACCATATAACATTAAATGTCTCTCTAATTAAGGACAACAAACTTTATATTCCAAATGAATGTCTGTTGTAACATTATCAACAACATCTAATCTACTTTCCGATCTGCAAAGCCATGCCTCCAGGCATTCTATGGGTGTGGACTCGACAATTTTGGTCGCGCTTTCTTTACCGGGACCGAGTTCAAGGAATTTAGCCACATAAGTCATCACTGACTTCTCATCTGGTTTCTCAACGTCGATATCTGTAAATAAAAATGTAATTAGTGAAACATTTCTATTAAATAATTTATTAGAAATATATAAAGTTTATTTAGTAAATATACTTTAAATAATTAAACATTAAAATTGATATTAAGAGATTGCACATTTTATAAAATGTAATGATATTACATAACTAAGTTTAAATGAAAGACATTTACAAAGTCCAGTGATATATCTACAATAGACATTGTACATTTTACATAGATGGTTGAAAGTTTGGCAGTTATACAAATAAAAATAAGCATAGAGAATATTTACTAGATGAAATAAAATCAATGCTATTTAATAAATATATTCTCAAATAAATATATTCTCAAATAATTCTTCTACTAAACTATACTATATGATTGTTTAATATTAAATAATGATAGTTAATAATGTAACCTGTAATTATATTATAAATTATAATATCTTACTATATTATAAGATAAAATAACAATAGTAATAGTAAACTTAAAATGTTGAATTTAACTAGAATATTTACAAATTATCAATACACTTTTATTATAGAATATAACTTCAGATTAATTTATATATTCTAACTAACAAAGTAATATCTTTATATTTAATATAAATTACTGAAATAATTATATGTGATTCCTGTGTTGACATTTCCGAAGCTAAAATGACCATATTTGTATTAAATTGAGTAAAACATGATATAAGATTCTATAAGATAAAAAAAAATGGAGAAAATAGATTCGAAAAATAATTGAAGATATTATTTGCTTTCTGAATTAATTTAAATATTTCACTTTTAACAGCTTCGAGGAGAATGCACTTTCCTCTACTCTAATTGAATATTATTGACTTATTATTGACTTATTAATACTTTTGTATAAGTTATATAACTTAAAATTTAAATGTCATCAATTAACGAAATATATAATAATTAAATTTATACCACTTAGTTTAACTGCAATCTATTGAACTATTAAAAAATGTTGATAAATAGTATTTGCTTCAAAATTCTAAACTGTAATATAAAAGATGTAATAATTGATACTATGTGAATGAAAAACGAAAACTATTATGGAAGGTCTCTCACTATAAGGCCAAAAGGGAAAAATAATGCTTAATCATCATTTATTACGAAATGCTGATGATCCAAATGATGATCCAAATGATGATCCAAATGATGATCCAAATATAATGAAATGATACTTTGCCTTAAAATCTAAAAATTAACAAATCTAATAAAGATGAACTAATTAATTACAACTGTAGACTCTACAGTGTAGAGGTCTTCCCGAGAAATACCTTATCAATCATATCATATCATATCTTATCTTATTAAGGTATTCATTCTAGAGACATTATATATATATTCAAAGTAGTATCATTAGTATGTTCATTATATAATCGATATATTTTAAATTAAATAATGGCCCAACAATTCGATTTAATAACCGATAATCAATAAATACTGAAATTTACTCTTTATGTAAATCAAAAATGAGTAAAGATAAGATATAGTAATTTATAGATTCTATTGTAATTTTAATTGTAGTAAAATAAAGCTCGCACAGATTGAAACTAGAATCGTCGTTTATGTCTCAGAGTAAATGCTGTTATAACGACGGTCATGCTACTTACCTTCGGGGTCTAGAAGTCTCGGAATGCCTAGATATCTTTCAGCGGCGGCGAAGGCAATTTCGAGGCGTTCTCGGTTCGAAGCCGACGCCTGCGTCAACAAGTCGACGCTGTCCGGCTTCAACGAATGCACGAGGGCGTTGAACGCACGACCGTCCCTCCAACTGGTCCCGAAGTCTTTAATCGCAACTCCGTATTCACTGAGGGTGAGATGGAGGAAATAGTGTAAAAGAATGTGTAACCATCGCTTACTATTAATTACAATAAAAGATATTACTATCTTAGGCTATCATAGGTTATCATACTATCATACTGGCTGCTAGAGTGATAAAAATAAATAATTTAATCAGTTTTAATAAATAATCATTATATTATTTGTAAGCATTTTTTAAAATACCCCGGTTACTATATAATAAAGAAACTACATTTTTATGGTGGGATTCGTTGAATTTAGAGTGAAGAATTAGGTATTATTTTTAATAATACGCATTATATTTATAATATAAAATGCGATATCAAATATTTAAAGTGGATATCAATGTTAAACGTTGAGTCTTATCTCCAGGTATTTACAGATTATAAAAAATAGGCTTCGCTTTGTAACTAAAGTCTAATTGATCATTGTTTTGAATTAACGGGTGGAGACGGTCGCTCGTGTTGAATGCAGAGTTAATAAAACACACGAAACAGAATATATTATACACCGTGAGATATTGTATTTAGATCATTCAATAATAATGAACAATATACTCAATTAACTGTTGCGTGCGTATATTACAGAATGACCGGCGAGAAGTCAGGTGTCTTCCCATGATCGGAATAAAATTGAATCTTAAAATACAACGAAGTTAGGTTAAAGAAATACTATTTAAACACCCGAACAGTTTTACTAAGAGTAGCTCCTAAGATAATTAGTACTATCTGTTATTATAAATATATTTATTATAATATATTTAAATTGATTTCACTAAAGTTACTGTTATGTAATGAAAAGTCTCCGTAATACAATACAAATCAATTATGCCCACATGTAGAAATGTTACCTTAAATAAATTATAAAATATTTATTAAAAATCATACAGATATTATATTTAATTAATTAATTATACAGAATATTATTTTACTAAAACATTTATTTATCAAATGTATTTATGAGAAGGTGATCAAATGTATCAAATGTATAATGGAAGTGATTTTTTAATAAATGTTTTAAAAATTACAGATTTTATTATGATTAGTAAATATTAAGATTATATTACATAATCAGCAGTGTGTTCAAACAATACATTAATATAGATTGCTAAAATCTATTGAAATCTGCTAATCCTGTACATTATAATTCCCATTGTTTATTATCAATTTCAATGAAATTGATTAATCTTTATTAACAAACTTAAATACCACTTATATAATATAAGTCATGACTTTTTTATAATGGAATGTAAATATATATTTTCTAAAAATGCATATAACTAATTATGTTTGCAATATTTGTATCTATAAGACAAATATGAGCAAGATACATATTTCTATTCCTAACCTATCATTGATAATTTGATAAATATTTGTTATAAAAAATTATATTATATAAAAATAACAAGATAACATAGTGATGGATATAAAATGTATTTTATGTATAAATTTAGTTTTTTTAGAACATTTTCTAAGTAAAAAATGTAATTCTCAGTTTTCAATTTATTTCTAATTTAAGAATTGGGATAATTTAATTGAAAAAATATTGGTTATTTACTAGATACAAATACAATCATATAAATAGTGATTAATATTATATTTATATATCTTCATAAACGAATTGAATAGGATTGTATAAGGGAATTTCTCACAATACTTCATAACATAGGATATAGATCAAATATATTATTATAAATTTTAAATATATTTCTTATACTGAGTGTTTTAGTATATATGTTATTATATATTGTTTCAATATACTACTTCACTCATATTCACTATGTCAAAATAGATGTGTCATGTCCTTGAAATGCAAATTATCAATGTAAAGTTTACTTGGAAAAATACTCAAGTTACTTAGAATTTCTTGTATAATTTAATTTTTTACATGTGAATGATTTTCAATAAATCAAATAAAATGTCTAAATAAATATCGACCAAGATATTATATATATATATATTTCGATATATATACATTTATATATAAACTATATAAATATTGGAAAATGGTAAACTGTTTGAGCATGGTATAGACTGAGTGAGGCAGTCCTTCAAATGGTTCCGCATTTGGGTCCAATTTCAGCCTCAAAGCGCGGACTTCGTGAATCATGTACTTTAAAATCGAGCGCTTCTCGTGCGTAGAGGAATCGTCGCTAACGGCCGACTCGTTAAGACACGCCCCCTCGCGAACCTCGCTAAAGCTACACTGGGTTTGGTGGAGATTGTGTTGCTGTTGGGAGCGAGTGGAGCGTGCGCTAGAGGGACGCGATTTCGTCGGTCTCCCGCCACTAATGGCACCGAAAATCGTTCGTTCTCCGGCACCGGAAGCGCTTGCCGGACGCGATTTGCGTTTCGTCGAACTGGTAGGCGTCTTTTTACTCGACGACATCGCCGAACAATTACAAGTTAAACACTAACGGTAACGGTCGTATGAAATGAAAATCTCAACACGAAATTACTCTACTCTAAACTTACGAAGAACTAAATAACACGAGGTTAAATACCGTAGTATCAGGGGTATAATATAACGTACAATACTAAACTAGCTATACGCCGTACTACGTACAGTGCATGGGTAGCACAACGGAAATGCAGGCGTATTGAAGACGCTCGAGTGAGGTAAACGTAGCCAATGACTACAAGGTAATGGACATCCTAATTAAGCGGTTTACGGAGTCCGACTGCCGGGAAATGCGTATAGGCGCGGTAGGGAGGAGTTGGCGTGTCCTTACTTGTCCCGTAAACCAATAACAGGGTCTCCCGGTGCCCGCAACCGCCCGCAATAGTGTTATAAAACGATACATAGAAAATACACGCAAAACACCGAATAATATAAAATTGACATGTGTAGAGAAGTCGCGCGCATAATCACTGTATGGGAGAGAACGTGATTGATAAGCTGCCAGAAATCACCGAATGATAATAGGTTTAATATATTTATATCTTCAGCTTTACACAAATTAAATTACACAACTTCCTATAGCATCTTTATAAGCGTCTTTAGAAGAAATTCACTTTTACTTCGACAAGAATATTTATATTAACTATACTAGATTTTTAGAATCATTAAATATATATATATAGGAAATTACCAAATGTGATTGGTACAACCAATCAAACAATCCAATTAGTTTTTTTAATTTCTGTCACACTTCAAACAAATTTATAAACCTATTGCATCACTATGTTTAAGGAAAGGAAAAGTCCCATAATTCATAGATTAATTGCTTGATTTTCTCAACTTTATTTATAATTAAATCCACTATATAACTAAATATATATGGTATATTCATCAATTTATATAAAAAGGTATAAATATAACTATAATCACTTTTCAAAATTAATATAAATTATAACACACTCCACAAATAATTATATATATTTTAATTCATAAAATCAAATTTAATACTTCAATTCTTTTTTCGTGTATATTAATTTATTTTAAAAACTGTTACAATAATTACTATTATTAGAAAGTATACAAATCGTTTTTATTGTTATTTAGTGATGATAAATATATTATAATTCATTGCGAATTCTATTATCTTCTATTTTATAGAACTTGTTATATCCCAACTCATGATACTCAATTATAAACGTTTTAATTAATTATATATTCTATAATTAATATATGTATAGGGATGATACTATTATCCATTAATAATAAATTGAAAGGAAATCAAAAATCTGTAATCATACTATTATTAAATAATACATTTTATAATATATTAATGAAAATATCATTATCAGATATTTTAATTGAATTCATATACTAAGAAAGATTTCTATTATAAATTTATATTCAGCTTATTGTATTCAGATATAATGATTAGTCCAATGTTCTAAATATAAAAATAATAAACAAAATGCAACTTAAATTTAATCACTTGAAAAAGATCTGCAAAAAGATATGCAATATCAACAAAAGAAGAATTTGAATAATCATTACGTATTTTATCAATAATGTGGTTACAATTATTATACACATAAATTCTACATCACCTCACATTATATACTTGATAATATATACTTAACAGATATAAATTAATTATACATTACGTCATTAGTAATTAATTTGTATCTATTAAATATTTATCCTACCAATTGATAGTTAAACTTTTATCACAATTATTGGTTTTTATAATTCTGAGTAATATATTAAATCTAAATATGACATAAAACGAATGGTTTAAAATTTATATTTAAACATTTATAATGAAAAACATTTATAGAATAATAGAGCTGTAATATATCATTAATAAAATTAATAATTACAACTGATAAATTTGATAAAATGAAATGAAACCTTTTCGACAATGCATTCTGAATCCAATCAAGCATTGCCCGTTTAGTTCCTTTCTTCTTCGAAGCATTACGTTTCACAGATCTAGTGGGACTCGACTCTTTCGTTTCAACGTTCTGATCGGCTTCGGTTTCGACGGCGTCGGCTTCGAGATCCGCTAACATGCGAGTCATCTCCTCAATCTAAACGATTAAGTACAAATCTAGATAACAAACCACTAGTTTATAGTATTATATATTATATTAAAATGACTTTACTTTAATTACATTCATTTGGTCGCATGTGAAAATATTGAATATTACATAATATGAAATAAAAATGAATATTTTTGAACATCTTATATTTGGTTAAAAATAGATTTACGATTAAATTAAATTAACATAAAATTGAGTAAAATTAATATACAATAAGGTAAAATATATCATTTAATTTAATTAATGTAAAATTGAGCTAAATTAAATTACAAAATCAATTGATTAAATATTTATATTTTTATCATAAATTACTGTAGAAAATGAAATATCCATATATTCTCAATAATATGTTGGCGAACAAATTTCGAAAAGAACCTGAAAGTACAAAATAATCGTCCAAATCAGACCGAGAACTATAGCTGGTTTCCCATCGACAATGTCTCCAACATTGATGTTCACCAATTTGATCTACGAATATCAAATGGAGATGAAAATTGAAATATTGTATTGGTAAGTAGAATAAGCAGATATAAAGGAGTTGACATAATGTACTTATTCTAGAGAGACCAAAGAATAGATACTCGATGCTGGTAATGAGAAATAGAACTATAGTATTTACCTAGCTGTGAAATTAGTTGAAATAAGTCATTTAAGGACTGAAGTAAAATTGTATTAAATACCAAATACTTGTAATTAATAATGGTATGAATAATATAATTAAATAGAAATAATATCATATCATAATATATGAATATGTTAATATGAAAAATAATTTCATAACTAAAATGATATCATGTCATTGCACCTAAAAATAAATAGTATAAATAAATAAATAGTATAAATAATACCCGCCGAGATTTGCTTAAAGATAAGAGAAAAGATCCTGAAATGTGGTTGGGAGATAATAAACCTTACGATCCTGAATACACTTCAAGGCAACAGAAACATTGCTGATGAAATGAATCCTCATTCTGGTATTCTTCTCGATTGGCTGTTCAATTACAAGATGATTACAATATGCTTGCAAGGTATATTTGAAGTATAATGCATTAGTATTTTATACCATTGTCAAACAAGTATTATATAATTTAATCATGATAATTTTAATTAATAAAGTTTGATATTGAGTATTTTAATTATTTGATTACTTAATTAATAATTTAAAGAACTTGTATATTTTGCATTTAAAGTTGAATTTACTGGTAATTTGTAATTCAATAAATATTATATATATTAAGTTAGCATGAAAGTATTACAATTAATTTTCATACGATCTGAAAAAAGGCATTCTACGTATTAACATAGAAAATAATCGCAGTGATTTCAATATTATATTGGTTAATAACGTTAAAAATAAATTTATTTATGTTTAAAGATTTGAAACAATAATTTTATTTACTGGGAAGATCTACGATTACCAACCAGTTTCTGACCGGTAAGTACTTGGAGGAGGTGTAAGAGTTTTGTTCCATCTCGAATGTCCATGAACAGATCTCCGATGTGAAGTGGAGGACGACACTATAAAAGTATGGAAGTAATTAAAATGAAGGAGAAGATTAAACATACAAAAAATGATAGTGATTATACACACATGAGTTTTATAAATTATATATCTATACAAATTATATATCTATATTGGTTTCAGAGTGTAGAACTTCATTATTCATATAGATAAATATAAACAGGATATATAGAAAATGTGTGTAATATATATTCCTACCTATTAGGTTAATTAGATATAATACAAAAAAATATAATTAATAAAATGAAAATATTTATATAAAGTTTATAAAATTAAATTTATGAACTTTTGATAGGAAAGAATTGATCCAATTTGTGAAAGTTTTCTTTTGAACTAATTCTTGTTCATCTGTGAAATAAAATGTTTAGTAAAACAATGTAGTGAAATATAAATGTTATTAACTTATAAGCAAATAAATTAAATAAATATGTCAGAAAATTTAATTCAAATATTTTCTTATAATTAATTCTATGAACCTTAATTTGCATTACACACACAATTATTACAATTACATGATTCACATGAGAAAAGTATACTATTGATAACATCTTGATTCAAGCCCATCAATATAAATATATACATATATGTATATATATATATATATATATGTATATATGTATATGTGAGTGTATAAAGACATATTAACTTTATATACAAATTATAAATACATAATATTTTCATTATGGTGATAAACTCTGATTACATTCAGTGAAATTTGGATACAGGTAGAATGAACACATGGGTCATTTTATACTACTATATATATAGCCAGTCTATTTTAGCCATTAATAATATGATCAATATGTAATGTTTATATAAACCAAATATGCAAATGATAATCTTCATTGAATAATCATAATTTTTATAAATGCTAATCAAGAAATGATACAAAAGTTATAAATTATAATATAATATGTAAATATAAATATAATATAAATATTAAACAATTTATATAATTGACTTAATTATTTGATATTTATTAAAATCATATACTTATTCACTTAGTTATATATCCACTTAATCAAATACTAAATTTAATAACCTGTAAGATTAATAATAAGTTTTAAATAGATGATAAGATATTAAATATAGGTATTCAATAATTCAGATTTCCTTTGTTTCAAAGCTAAACAATATAGATGTCTGTAAATATAAATATTTGAATCTGTATCTATCAGTAATTTAATTTTGTTTTCATATGCAAGATATTGTAAATGATAAATAATAATGACTATAAATATATCCTGATAAATAAAATTATTATTAGATATTATTTAGATATCTATAATTATTTATTAAATTAAGTAATTTACTAAATTTGTAAAGACTAGAAAATAATTCTATGCTGTATATTAGTTATTCATATTTTAAAATATTTATAAAAATATATGATTAAAATGTGTACAATATATTTTTATAAAATAAATATATTTTGAAATAGATTATTAAGAAATATATAGAGATATTGATGATATTAAAGAATTTAAAGATATGAAGAAAGAATTTAAAGAATGTAAACTAAATTGCTTTAATGTTACACAATACATAGGGTTATGGAAATTTATATATCTATATATCTATCTTTTTTATATTCTCTAAATTTAATTTTTACTTTAGTTATTGATAATATAATGGTTTATAAATATATTTATTTTTGTGTAAAATTATCGTATATTAGATGGGTAATTAAATTGCATATATACAACAAATAAAAAGATAGAGATGTACACATGTTATTGTTTGTCAAGTATACGAAAAATAGAGGCATGATTCCAGGTATTGAGGACGAAATTTAATTTATAGTGAGTAGCGAATCGCCTATCTCGCCCATGTAAAATTTCTGCTGGATGGCCCCGCCTTAAAGAGATTCTATCAGAATAGAAATTTACATATATTGCAATAAGAAATTTCCTAAATATTGAAAATTTGAGTATTAAAATATATATTAATGTATTAAATATGTAATTGTGTTAGTGGTGTTAAATGGTTGCAATGTCAGTATGTCTAAAACTCCTATTACTGAGTATACACGGAGCTTTGGAAATGCTATTCTACTTTTAATTTAACTGATTAAGCTAAATTAAATTGTTCCGAGGACATCTTAGGTTCAGAAGGGAACCGGGGTAATGGGTAGAGGGAGTAGATGGTCTCAGAGTAGTAAGTATAATGTATTGGTTCATACCAAATTGTTAATAAAAGAAACATTGTCATTATTTTTCTCCTATAATTGAACTAAATTTATTTCCTAATACTAATAAATACCCAATAATATTGATATTGGAATAACTTTAATAAAATAGTTTTTAAAAAATATTTATATTACAAATTTATTTAATTTTTAACACACCTATTTTTTTACATTCATCACATAAATATAATAATGCTTTACAGTTATAGTGTATATATATATGTGTGTATATATATATATATATATATATATATATGTGTGTACGTGTGTGTATACTATAACGGTTTATATTAGTCAAATATGTGATATATATTCACTAACTTAATTAAATATGCGATACATAATTTAATATAAATATTTAGTAAACATTTGTATATAGTTAACTGGAATGTTTCGATATATATATATATATATATATATATATATATCTATATATATATATATATATCTATATTTATATATATATATATATATATATATATATATATCTATATTTATATATATATATATATATATATATATATATATAGATAGATATATATATATATATGTGTGTGTGTGTGTGTGTATGTGTGTGTGTGTGTGTGTGTGTGTATGTGTGTGTATATGTGTTGGCGTGATACTAATGTATATATCATATATTAACGAATACTATACATTGTATACACATTGTATACATACATTCATATCTCCAGGAATGTAAATATGATAAGATGAAATCGTTCTTTTGACCTCATTTTGATTTGAATATTTTAATAATAGATATTATAAAAATGTATATTTAATATTCATATATTACATAAATCAAACCATTAATATCATAAATCACCATATTCTATGATAGTTTATAAATTAATTAATAAACTTATCTTATTTGTAATGAAATCAATTTATTATTAAACTTTAAAGAAAATAATGTATTATTTAAAAGAAAGTGAATCTACACATGGCGTGTGTTCATATGGAAAACACAGGGAAATATTTATCAAAAAAATTCAGTGATGATTTCACTGAAAATAAACAATCAATATAAATAACTTTAAAAATAAAATAACTATATAAATATAATAATAATAATATAACTTGTTTACTATATTTACTATATTTTATATGTGTGTGTATATATAATATATTATATATACACACACACACACACACACACACACACACACACACACACACACACACACACATATATATATATATATATATAATGAATATAGGAAACAATGATATATTATTATATATTAATAAGTATATATACTATATCAAATAGTATATATACTAATAATATATAATGATAATATTTATCTAATAATATATGTTATATACTATAATTAGTTTAGTATTATTTTTATAGTTATATTAAGCCTTAAAAATGTATACATTGGATTTATATCAAACTACAAGGAATATTAAGAGTACATAAGGGTTGTATTAAGAGTTTAAATACTATCGTAAGTTATTATTTATAAGTATTTATTTTTCAAAAAAAGTCCAGTCATATTTTATATACAGATAATAAACAGTAGCATATTTTATATTCACTTGTGATAAATCTGCGAATTTACAATTTCAATAAATTATAAATCTAGTGTTATAATATATTTAATTCATACATTATGCAATATTAATATAGAGATCAATAACTACAATGTATATTATATTATACCCGCCTCCTATATCTCATGTATATATTTTTACCAACTATTAGTAGCCATTCAATATAAGGATATACGTATGTATTATATATATATATATATATATATATATATATATATATATATAGTAAGTATCGATATAAAGTAACCTTCAGGATATCGTATATTGGCACTATATTGGTAATTAATATTATGCAATTAAATATATAGATAACATAGCATTTGCATTATCTACTGACTGCAAACATTATTGGCTTATTTCAATTTATTGATTGCATAACCTGTAATTAAATACATATTACAAATAATAAATCCACACTAATCAACATTAGATCAACAAGAATAAACCAGATCACTCACTATTTACAATATCTTACAATACACCTTATTCGACTATTTCTTTCTAAAGATGTATGTAGAGTGAGTTTTTGTTATTATAAAGGTAGACAGTGTTTTAAAATGTATCATGATTCATTAAGTATTTTATATTTCACTTGTAAATCATAATAAATATTTAACAAATCTATAGATTATTATTTTAAATTTTATATAACATTTTTTAAAAATATTCTACAAAATATATTTAATTAATTATAATAATTATTATAATTTTCATTAATATATCGTATTCGTGTATAACATAAGTTGTAATATTAATAATGGCATAACATATTTAACAAATCAACAGATTATTATTGTAAAATTAAAAAAAAATATTTTATAAAATTAATAAAATATATTTGATTAATTATTAATTGAAATAATTATTTTAATGACAATTGTATAATATTAATTAATATATATTATTCAAGTGTAACCCAAGTTGTAATATTAATAATGGTAAATGTTTATATTGGTAAATAGTTATTTTATAGTAATTAATTAGTTATTTAATAGTATTGATTATTTTAATAATTTAAAAATAATATTGATAATTTCCAAAATATAAATGATTGTAACTTATATAATACAAATTATTTTCAAATAAAATTAACATATAAAAGTTACACTATCATATTACCTATAGAATAGCATTACAAAAAGTATAATTAGTTAATTTATTAATATTATATACCCAATTTATGTTATTCAGTATAAAATATATATATATTATTTTTTATTTAATCAATAATATTTTATTAATAATATACATTAATATTACAATAATAATCATTAATATGAATATCATTAAAAAGATAATTAAATTCTTTTTAAAAATATGATAACTTACAACTATCGATTATTATTATTTGATAATGTAAAAATATGGTATGTGAGTAATAGACGGCGTTATATAATAGACGGCGTTATATAATATGTTATATAATAGACGGCGGTATTTTGTACCGTATATCGCGAAATATGCCGCTATGGCGTGAATAGGAGAAATAGACGGATGTCGTCTATCTATATGTTCGGCTATAAGGTGTGAAGAGCCCGTAATAGTATCGATTTATAATAAATACAAAAATCACTGGGGAAAATAGCGCATATTTTTGAAAAATCCGCGGGAGGTAAAAGGTCAAGCAGTAGTACTTTCACGAGTAACTTCTTTTAGAAAATCTAAGACTCTACGAATATAATTTGAAATTGAATTACGAAAGTGAATAAAATGGTTTCAAATTACAATACCAAAGTTAAAGTCGTATCAATTTCCCTACAAACTATACTTGCTTATCGTCTCTATTCACTTTATATACTCTATAAATACCTGAGTACAATGCAAGTACTATATACTTATGATCTACGTATTCTAAGTAAATAAGATACAATTACAACGTCTCTATTAAAATATTTTCTTATATGTGAACTATTTTTTTTCCCCGTACTAATAATTTAATAAGTACAACTAAGTAATTCATAATGTATCTTAATGTATTAAACTTATATAATAACCACTATTTAATAACAACAATATAGTAATCACTATGTAGTAAATACCATTTATTAACCCCATGTATTAACACTTTACTTTACCCCCATTTATAAACCACCATATATTAACTCGCATGTATTAATTACCATGTATTAACTCCAATTTATTAATCCCCATGAATTAACCCCATATATCAACCCCATTAAGTACCATATATTGACGATTTATTATCATTATAATACATCTTATTATATCTGAATTGAAAAAAATTCAAGATAATTTTATTTTTTGTATTACATAATTTTTTTATTAAATTAATAATTTATATAACATAAATTATATAAAAAATTACATAACTCGAGCCTTGTAATAGTTACCCAAAGGATACTGTATATATAATATATATATATATATATTTATATAGTATATATACTGTTTAATACTATTTGCGTATTATATAATAACTTTAAAGTTTATATAATATTAAATAGACAATCGTGTTTATTTTCAATTTCTACAATTTATATTGAATGGGACAAAGGAAATTAAACTAAATATTAACATATTCAGTGGTAAATTTAAGATAATTTTGCCAGCTTATTACATATTTAACGATTTTCTTATACTATACTTATAATACATATATAATTGTTATATCTATTAAAGTATCCTATAGTATACTCTTTATATACTTATTATAGACCCTTATATCCTGGAGATATACAATGTATAATATACATATATTATACAAGACTGATATTATTGATTTTTTCTATAATAGCTATATGTATTCCAAGAGAAATATATAATAAGGTGTATTACATACTATATGTTATAACGGAATATATACAATAGTATATACAGGTTTATATGAAATATTCTATACAGATTTGTATACTATATGTTACGGGTTAGTATTATCACTATAATTAGCACTGCACACTGTAGAGTGTATAGTGTACATTGTACAGTGTACATTGTACAATGTACATTGTACAGTGTACATTGTACAGTGTACATTGTACAGTGTACATTGTACAATGTACATTGTACAGTGTACATTGTACAGTGTACATTGTACAGTGTACATTGTACAATGTACATTGTACAGTGTACATTGTACAGTGTACATTGTACAGTGTACATTGTACAGTGTACATTGTACAGTGTACATTGTACAGTGTACATTGTACATTGTACACTGTACAATGTACAGTATATATTTCATCTGGGTTAGACACCAATAATATAATATATTAAAATGATATAGGAATAATTCTTATATAATTATATATCAATATAATAAATATAATTCTCATTATTATACTCTACAGTATTATACTCTATAGTATACTTAGTACATACCTATATGTAATGTACGGTATATAGTGTCCACAGATCGCATGATACATTGTATACTTATATTGGAGGGAGTATCAATATAGATTGTTGGTATAATCCTTGATATAGCATCGTGTCCTGGAAATAGGCGACAATAGAGTATTGTACTTTAGCCTATTTATGTTGATCCATTTACATGGGAATAACGATATCAAGAGTTTATATTCAATTTTTGGAAGAACGGTTTTCAATATATTAATAAAGTGCTTAATATATTATTTTATATAGTAAACTTTAAAATATATGAATTAAATAAATCATAAATGATTAAATATATAATTAATATATATATATATATATAATATATCATTATAGTGTACATTGTGCATTACACATATGCTTAACATATTTAGTAAGCCTTTACTTATGCATAAAGTATATATTATATGACTATGCATGCTTTGACATGTGTTTATAATAAATATTTATGTATTCTCTCAATATTTAATTATAATACAATACTATATTATGTTACGAATAAATATACGTTTAGTTTACTGAGAATATACATATATATATATATATATATATATATATATATATATATATATGTATTTATGTATATATATACATCTTAAGTATGATTGTATATATATATATATTACTATGTACATAATAACATACAATTTTATAAAATGTTGGTCTTATCTATATATATATATATATATATATATATATATATATATGATAATACTCTTCTAATAACAATATTTACGTATTACTACATGTATACATTAATATATATATATATATATATATATATATATATATATATATATACATATATACATTAATATATATATATTATAAGGATTAATAATATCAATATTATTTCAATATTAAAATAAAACCCAAATGGTGTCGCGTCGTTATGAAGAAATTGAAATTAATAAAACAACATTTTACAATAATATTTTTTAAGAAATGCTGATACTAATTATTACAATATACCATATTCACTATCGAATAAGGATTCAGTTAAATTCGATAATTTCACGATTTAAGATTGAATTGGACGAAGAGATATGTCAAAGAGTCTCCAGGTAAAAACACGTGAATACCTCGCATCTGATGAATGATTCGAACGAAGGGCATCTCGCATTCCAAATCCGAAGCCTGCTGCCAATAGCACTCGACGTCTTCATAAAGACTCATCGGTCAGCGAGGCGACCCTTGACCTCCGAGAAGTGATCTCCGAGAAGTGCTAGTCGGATTAATGTAGTCTACACCGTGAAATCATTCTAATCCGGTGAACGCCATCGACCGAAAGCATGATTTTGATCATCTTCGATTGATGTGTATCGATAATCCAATAGACTATATATATATATATATATATATATATATATATATATATATATATATATTATATATATATATGTGCTTATAAATATTATTTGCAAGTTACAATTCTATATTTGCAAGTTTGGTTAACTTTTCAATTGATCCATATATCAAATAAATAATGGTGTATGTTTAAACGTATATATGTGTTGATATAAGTAAATGTATATTTTAAAAATATAAAAAAACAATTATTCGATGTCAATTGAACCAAACGTGTTATATAATGATTTCTCGGAGTCGCTAGGACAGCAATATTTTACGACGAGGCGTGCGTTGGCGCGTGTCTTACGTTTGCGTTGCTCGAGTCGAAATCGCGTATTCGCAAATACATTGAAATGGAGAGGATTCATTGACTACCGAGATACATCGCTAATAAGGTGGGAAACGCGCATTAAAAACTGCCTCGGATATTGATTATTTACGGCAGAATGATAATAAAGCACATACTTTTTGTTTAAATAACAACCACCTACGTTATGATACGAGGTACGCAGCTGGAGTCATGTGCTGTGTATGAATGCGTAAGTCAATTGTCTTCTAATTAACTTTCACCTTATTCAACAGATTATTTAGTTAACGGTTGACTCGCTATCAAGAAATTCCTTAGTCGCTTTTATTGCTCTAAATTCTCGGACAGTTGCACTTCTAGTCGGATATCTGCCAATAGTATCTTTAAGATCACACGACTATGTAATTATATAGCGATTTGATCAACCGGTATCAATTACCGTAAACGGATATGATACTAGGGATTTATTTTAAAAAGAAATTGTCATGTGAATGGGGTCATTGAGTCCGTATTGTAAGATTCACCTCAAGAGATATACTGCATTATGTAAAGAAGTCATTATATGGACTTAATAGGAGTCGTATATCTAATTGTTTGGAAACAATTACATATCCTACATAATTTGTACTAAATCAATATTAGTAGTAAATATCTATCAGTCACTATGTATCATATAAACATTGTTTATTAAACAGAAGACAAAGATCAGTGAATATAATGAATTTGAATCTCTTCCAAATTATATTTCAATCAATAAATCTCGCAATTTCAATCTCTATTTACTATTATTTAGAAAATTATTAATATCTTATTACTATATATAATATACATTCTTAGACAATAGGTATTATTTATAATGTTGATTTCCATTTATTAATATTTACACAATTCATTGCAATTAGCTTATATATATAATTTAATTGTTTAATGTTCCGTTAATTTCATTAAAATACCTCTTGGTATAACTGTAATTAATTATGAATGTTAGATTAATTTAAAATAAATCAAATAATTTTAATAAAATCACTTATAATAGAGATTTTTTATAGAAATTTTCAATGTTGTATTAAGTTGCGAATATGCAATATATCCTATATGCAAACAATGCATTGAGTAATAAATGAAATTTGAGATATTCAAATTTATAATAGAAATCAAAAAATTTATTTTAAAAATTCTTTTAGGAGAACAAAAAATGTGTATTGCAAATTAGGTGACAAAAACTGGACACTGTACACTGTACAGTCATTATTACGTAATTCTGCCCTATAATATTTGTATGAACCCCTGAAAGGAGTTAGAAAACTATTCAGAAGTTTTATCACATGGACAATAATTCGGCAATAAGTCGTAGGCAGTTTATTTGTAATGTTAAGGTACCCTATCGGGTTATTATATATGTACCCGATAGGGTTATTATATATATCCAGTTATATTAATATATAATAATTATAATATAACTTAATGATATTAACGAGATATATGTTATATATATTACCTTTTTAACAGAGATTTTTAAAATTAAAAACTCGTATATGTATATATATATATATATATATATATATTAGTATATACAATGATATTTCGTATATATATGTACATTATTAATTGAAATATTATTTTCTTTTAGACTTCAACACAAATACTCCAATTATAAGTTATGATGAATGGTGCAGTCAGGGGTAATTACACCTTTTCTCGGATGATTCAGTCAGATAACTCATTCCATGACGCAGTCTCTGCAGATATAACGTAGGAAGAACTAAACTATACCGCGTTATAACTGACTTTTATAGAAAATATAATTAGATTGCTTATTTGATTTATAATATATATATATATATATATATATATATATATATATATATATGGTTTTAATTTCAAGTAAAAAAACAAATCCCAATCAATCAGATTATGTAATAAAGTAAAATGATCTCCGACGAACTATCTGTTTAACCATTGTAGTCTGTTATCAATTACAATAATCTTATTTGTTATTTTTTTATATAATAGCATACGTTATAGTATATGTTATATGTTCCCTTATAATTTTATATAAATATATATTTATATATGTTACTATCTAAAGGTATATATATTCTATGTAATATTTGTATAAGTTTATGGTATATAAATATAATATATAAATGTTTTTGTATATTATGTTCCTATATTAATTAACAAAGAGGACAATGTTGACGATATAATTGTTGCGTAATTGCAAAGAAACATCAAACAGAAGCGTGCAATTCATTTGCTTTACGGGCAATTCATTTTATTTGCTTTACGGGCAATTCATTTTATTTACGGGCAATTCATTTGCTTTACGTGCAATTTATTTGCTTAACGGGAAATTCATTTACATATGCGTAACGGGCACGGACGTGTTCATGACGACTTTATAATTTAATCGTCGGCTTACAATTAATGCGATAGTCGAATTGTAGCTAACATAATTGCATTACACAATAGGATGAGAGGCTTATGTGTCTATTAGACAAAGGTATCTTAGGATGAGCACTAACGTTGTGTCAGACGTACTGGTTATCAAGATTCGTACTGTACACAAATAATTTGCATAAAATTGATTACCTTATAAGGTTATAATTACCTATATGTATGTGGTTTATTCAATGGACGATTTTGTATTTCAGCAAAAAGATAATTATTTGATATAGGAAATCTACTGGTACACAATATTTTAAAAATTATATATATATATATATATATATTATATCTCATATGTTCGGATCCACTATTCAAAATCGTTTAGACGTAATTTCTAATTTACATTACTAATCAATTATACTCTTTAGTTGCAAGATTTATAGATCTAGTTTAGAGTATGTATACATACAAATTTGTTTAGTCCTATATATTCATTTGAGTTATTTAACTATTTATATTGCATTAACTAGAACAGAGTGTAAACCGGAACATGAAATTTACCAAGTTAGGGATAGTTTTTCAAAGGTAAATTATTACATAATTGTAATAAATAATATTAACTAAAAAGCTAATTGGGAGGAATAATTAATCGTATATATAAATAATAAAATGTATATTTGTGTATTTGAAAACATGATACTATAATTATAGTATACATTAATATATATGTATATATTTTTCCAGATAGTAAATCATAAATCATAAGTCATACATTATAATGTGTACAATATAATAGTATATATTGTAAAGGATATAATATACATTATTAAATATAAACTGTATATTCTAGGTCGTAAGTTTCATAAATCATACTATTTCTTATATGCTACGAAGTCGTATATCCATGAAACCATGGCATTGTAACAATATCAATAACTCATCAATGCAAATAATGTCAATAAATAAATACCTAGACAATTTTATAGTTATACGTATATATTCAAATTGAAGCTAAATAGAATCTTATCTACCTTATTATTACACATGTTACATGGTAGTAACAAGGGCATATATCTAATAATGTACTTATAATGTACTTATAATGTACTTATAATGTACTTATAATGTACTTATAATGTACTTATAATGTACTTATAATGTACTTATAATGTACTTATAATGTACTTATAATGTACTTATAATGTACTTATAATGTACTTATAATGTACTTATAATGTACTTATAATGTACTTATAATGTACTTATAATGTACTTATAATGTACTTATAATGTACTTATAATGTACTTATAATGTACTTATAATGTACTTATAATGTACTTATAATGTACTTATAATGTACTTATAATGTACTTATAATGTACTTATAATGTACTTATAATGTACTTATAATGTACTTATAATGTACTTATAATGTACTTATAATGTACTTATATTAGCCAATGTATACACTATAGTGTGTGCAGTTCAGTTACATAAACTTACAAACCTATTTGCTTTTGCTTCTTGTCACATAGCAGGGAACACAATAAGTTACAGCCGAAGTAAATTGACGCCAACATATGTAATAACATATGTAATATATTCCAAAGACTACAATCTATATATATTTATTTATTATAATGAAAGTTATAAAGTACTTTATATGCACGTATGTACACAATTATGTCATAAAATAGAAATAATAACAAAACTGTTATGAGATATAGCACTACTTATACGATATCACATATTAAACTGAATAACAGTTTACATTTCTTCTCGGAGAGGGGAAAGAAGCGCAATTGTAGTCCTGCATTGTAGGGAGTATTTCGTAGATTACTACGCAACTGTCCATTGGCTAGTTTATCTATAGTAGTTATGCAATCATACATAGATAACTATTTTATTCGTATATTTAGAATTATCTAATTATATTTATATATATATATATATATATATATATATATATATATATATATATATATATACTATATTATATATAGTATATCGATATTACACTATAATTTACACATCATATGTTAATAAGTTTTAAATGCGTATAAAATATAAGATAGTATTACACGATATTAGAAAATACGAAATTATGCATTCATTGATAATGTATAAGTATATTAATTGTTAATGTATTATAATATAAAATCATAATAATATAAATGTTTTTTATAAACAGTAGAAATATATATTATACACATATATTGGTGGCAAAATTGTACAGTTTTGTTTTTATTCTATATTTGTATATATGAATAAATTAATGAAAACCCTTTATAGACATAATCTGTTTATAGAATATCAATGTAGGTTTATATAACTTTATTAAATTGAAATAGCCTAGCCTATTCAAGATATATATATATATATATATATATATTGTAAATTAACAACATTTAATCATTAATTATTTAAAAAATAAACTATTTTAATAACTTTAAAATGACTAATTAAAAATGTTCTATAAAAAATAAAACAAATTAGATGAAATTTGTGTTTATTCTAAAAAATAAGAATCTTATAAAGATAAATCATGAATTAAAAGAAACTTGTAAAATAAACTGTTAATGAAATGTAAAAATAATAATACTATAGTATGATGTTCATTTAAAGATAGAAATGAAAATAAAAAGTAATAGATTTAACATACCAGATGATTAAATATAATTAAAAAGATGTTAAAATTAGATGCAATAAATACTGTTTTAAATTATTGAAAATACATTGTAAAATATAATTAAAAACTTTTATGTTTTTATAAAACATGATATTATGTAGTTAAAATTAATGAAAAAGTGAAATAAAAGAAAGAAATGGATACAATATAAAAAATTATATTTTAAAATCAAGAAAAAAATATTTAGTGTTTAAATCAAGATGATATATTTTATGATATATATATAATATACCTTATAACCTTACCAAATATAAATAAAATATTTAAAATCAAAATATTAATAAATATTTAATTCATTATATATTATATTATAAAGAAAGTATTTAAAATTACCAAACCTAGGTTAATATTGACTTTAAAATAATAAATGTAATGTTTTCTTAAGATAAAATACAAAATTTCTTTATTTTTAGGATTTCTTTATAAATGATATCTTTATAGATTTAAAAATTGTTTAAAATGTGATATTTTTAATTTAAGGGCAAGGATAATTGTGAGTCAAAATTTGTTTCCTTTATATTTAAGTTTAAAAAGATATGTGATTTGGTGTTTAGTTTTTTATGTTTAATTTTATATATAAATATTTTTAATTTCTAGTTATCATCAAATATTTTAGTTTTAGAATAACTCTGATATTTGCAATAATTTTATCAAAGGATGTTCTTTTTTATTAAATTAGTTTTTGTTATAATTCTGACAGCATTTTTTTTATTAAAGTTATTTTATTGAGTTCACTGCAATATCATATATGTGACCTAATATTTCAATTCCAAAGAGATTGGATAAGAAATTACAATTATATAATAAACTTTATAATAAGTTTTTTTTGGTTTGGGTTAAGTTATTTTAAAATAAAATGTTAATCATTTATTTGAAAGACGAATACATTGATTGGTATAGTTTAGTTCATTAAACATACTTATTACTAGAAATGTAGAGTCAAGTATTCTTTATATTTTATTATCTTTAATAAAAAATCGTTATTCAATATTGTGTTCATATATGAAGGTATTTTCGTCATTCCTATATTCTATTTTAATTTATTTATATTAAACCAGTATATTAATTTATTTAAAATAACATTTATATCAATAGTAAGCTCTTCACGTGAATCTTTTCGTGTGGATTCACCAATATGTACATATTCGGGAATGGATACAATCATATATAACCTTGTTAAACATAGTCTTTAATTTAAATAACTTCTTACAATGTGTTAGAATACTCTCCAAAACCATAACAATCTAGTTTGTAATATATCATTTTTTGGTCAACATCATCAACATTGTTTTAAAGTACAAAAATATAGTTACTAATCTATTTCCATTGTTAATATTATGTTAAATAAAATATCGTAGGCTGAAAAATGGCAAAGTTGTATTAGAGTTAAGAATTAATCCATAATGTTCCTTAGTGAAACATTTTCTTGTTGAATACAAATAGATATTCTACTATAAATTATATTTTCAAATATTGTACTTATTTGTGGAAGTAAAGTTATTAGATAATGGTTCTCAAACATTCCATTGTCATCATCTTAAATTATAGCAAATGATCGTAAATGTTATCTCGACTATAAAGTTATTATTTGTAATACTCATATTATATATTAGATTCGAAGAAATTACAAAAGGGCAAATTAGTTCTTTATAAAATGCATCTCCTAAGTATTGATATATTTTACATTTCTTTATTTGATTTTATATTTATTTAATAAAATTCATTTAATTATATAAGTGAGAAATAAAAAATGTTTTTTTCATAACTAATTATTTAAGCCAGAATTAAAATTTATTTGGATAATGTTCATAAATGAAATCATACATTTACACATTGCTTGCACTCATACATTTACAATTAGTTATCAAATAATTCACTTTGTTATTTTTCATTTTTTACTTTGTCAGTATCATTAATGAATAGCTTTTGACATATATTATAGTTTATGTTTATAAGTTGTCATTCTGGTTATTATTATGGAATACATTATTATAATAGTTATTCTTTTCATTATTGATTTTTTATTTATTATTCTTTTTAATTTTTATATTTATGAAATATATGTGCACAATGAATTTTCTTATAAACATAATTTTTCTTTTGTACTGCATTTTTTAATCTTTGTGAAAGCCATGAATTAAAATGTATAAATTGTTAACAATTATACTTTATTGGTATAGATTCAATTTTTTTAATTAATCAATATGAATAACACTATGCAAAGAATCATAGCATAAATATAATACATTTATATTGATTATATATTATAAATAATAGAATTGAGTTCATTTTAATAAATAAATATATATAGTATATTGAATATATCACTTGTTTTTATGTAGAATATAGAGTAATGTTATACATATAAATAATAGAGAAATAGCATGTAGAAAATTGAGTAATGACATGTAGAAAATATAGCAATGACATTTAGTAGATAGATAGAACAATGGCATGTTGTAGATAGATAGAACAATGGCATGTAGTAGATAGATAGAACAATGGCATGTAGAAAATTGAGTAATGGCATATATTAAATGAAGTAATGGTATGTAGTTAATTAGGTAATAGCATGTAGATAAAGTATTAGTAAAAAGTAAATAGTTACCAAATCAATTAGGATATAATACTTTGGATATAATATCTGTAGAACATGTACACAATATGGTGTATATATATAGAGTATACTCTAAACTATTTACGGTATAGTATTAACTCATATATGTGCTTACTTTTATACTATACGTAAATTCTTATTACATTGTAAATGTAAATAATTGTCGGTAAATATTAAATTTATTTTAATAAATTTTGAATTTAATCTATTTAGATTGATTCCTAAAATCAATCTACAACATATATCTTATTATGATAATATATATATATAATAAAGTGTATATTATACAATGCATATAATATAAAATATATCATACCTCCATGGAGGTAGTAAAATTATAGGTAATACATTAAATGTTAATTAAATAATTGTTATAATGATGTACAATGTACATAATACTCATATTTCACTAAATAATACATACAATATATATTAAATATTTGATTATATAGATTTATAAAGTTGCAATACCTTCTAGCATACTATATATATATATATATATATATATATATATATATATATATATATATTCATATATTCATATATATCACATGAATAATGTTATATAAACTTAAATGAATGCATACATTAAATATCTCTAAATATTTGTATAAACAAATTAATTATTATTTAAATTATATACATAAATATACATATTTTATAATATTTATTACACACACACGAATATATATATATAGATATATACATATATATATTATAAAGTATCTATATAGTTGTGAATTGTAACATTTGCCTAGTTTGGAACATAGAGACTAGTATTTTAACTTGTTAATAGGAAAAATAGCTTTTAATAAAATTCTATATATATAATATAATATAAATTAGAATGTATATAAAATAAATGGCATAGCATGTATTATATTAAGATTACATATGTATAGATGAGTAATATATTTTGCAATATATATATATATATATATATATATATATATATGTATATTATGTATATATACATATATATAAATATATATATATATATTTATATATATATATATATATATATATATATTACATTATATGATAAGCACTAAGTATAAAAAGAATAAACCTACATCATAAACATATGGTTGATTATATTGAGAGATTAAAAGATGAAATATATATTGTTATATAACATTACATAATTGGACATTGTTTAACTTTAACTGACACGAAGACTATACTATTACTATTGTGTATATTGTAAACCTATTATAACTATAGTTATATATAATATATATATATATATATATATATATATATATATCACTATAATAATATTATAATGTAACGGAATATAATATTTATATAGCACATAGAATATAACACGACACCGTTATATTGATAGTATACATTCTATATTTGGTTGTTTTACAAGATTGCTTGTTTATAACATTATAATATGCGATAAGATCTCTGATAATCAACAGACAATGATGATATAGGGCATTATGCAAGTATATCTGAATATATATGTGTTTGTGGTATATTGGACAGCGATTTCTTATAACGGAATATATAATGTTTTTAATTATAAAACTAAGTTTACTTTCTAATTATAATACTTATTTAACTGGATGTTCGTAATACACTTTATAACAAATACTGCTTACAGATTTAACAACATGCAATCTAGTATTTAAATGTAGAGTTAATTATATACGAATAAATTACCATTATAATACAGGTATGTAGGTATGCTAGCTAATACTACCCTAACCCTAGCCATTTATTTAAATGCGATAGATTTGAATATAATATTTAAATGCATATATGTGTCGTATTATTAATCCTATTGGTTAAATATAAATCTACCTAACTATTTATGTGTTTTTATATGCATATATATATATATATATATATATATATATATATATATATATATATATATATATATATATGTGTGTGTGTATGTGTGTGTGTGTGTGTGTGTGTGTGTGTGTGTGTGTGTGTGTGTGTATGTGTGTGTGTGTATATGTATATGTATATATGATGTATTTATTTTGAAACACTTATTATTAAATAATTAATTATAATTATAAAAGTATTTTAGTGTTAAAAAGTTGTGAGGAAAATTCAGTTATATCGGACGGTGATTCTATTTATATGGAGAAAGGTAACTGAACTTCTGGACTCCATATTTTGGAAGCAAGTTGGTAGGATATAATAAATTCTAAGGTTCGTAGTGATCTATCGTTGAACTTAATATTCAGAAAATGACTTAGATTATAAAGTGGAACATAGATTAAGGTTGTTTGCAATATCTTTAGTAGTTTGTAGTCAATAGAGTACATTTATTTGATTTGAATTATTTAGATAGGTAATATTAATGAATATATACGAAAACGTCTATGTTATAAGTTGTAGGTATTATATATTCAATTGGTTGTTTACATTAGAATGTATGCAGTATGTACAATGTACATACTGAATACATTGTACATTCACATGAGATAATAGACATTATTATAATAATAAAAAAGAGTAATAAATTAAACGTTTTCGGTTATTTTCGTTTGCTCATATTATGCCATTGATAAAGTGGTCGGTATTTATTATTTAATGTATTATCTAAATCATTGTATAACATTTATAGAGAACTGTCAGTATTTATAAAACATGTATGTTATTATATTGATTTACATATTTTTTAATCAATCAAGGATATATTAAATTGTTGTCCCTTATCCATGTTTAATTGGTAATAATTGTGTATTGATAATTGATAATAGAATCATTTTAGAAAATAGAACACAGAATATTAGAAAATTAATTTTAAATACAAACATAAACACTTTTTCGCTTGCACGTATATATATATATATATATATATATATATATATATATATATATATATGTATGTGTATATATATACATATATATATATATATATATATATATATATATATATATATGTATATATATATATATAAGTGTATGTGAACATCATTTCTATTCAAACTAATTCCAATACAAAATTCTATATCAAGACATGTTATCGTTATTCATAATAGACGAACATATCAAATCAAAGTCTTACTACATTCCCGCCACTAATCCCTCATCAAATCTAGAAATGAGTCATCGTAAATACCGTTATATTCATTGATAAGTAATCCTATATAATTATACCCAACCCTTATGTCGCATATAATAGATATCATCTATACCTTACTAAATTCTTCAACTATCCCTGAGTCTATGGCATCTGTTAATACTTATTATTGAGAGCCATTCACTAGATACATATTACTTTATTAACTATAATTTGTAACGATATTTATATTGTAACATACCTATTCTTAGACCCATAGTTTGTATATTCTATATTCACTTCAGGTATTTCTAATTACCAGCGCATTAATATCATAAATTGTGAAGATTCACAAATTTACACCTCGTTACTTGTACATACTTCTGCAACTTGGTATTACTACGCTAGTCACCAACCTCTCATCTTTGCTACTCAATTCATATTTAATTGTTAGGTATTGTTTTACATACACACACATATATATATATATATATATATATATGTATATATATATATATATATATATATATATGTGTGTGTGTGTGTATGTGTGTGTGTGTGTGTGTGTGTGTGTGTCCAATACGCCTTTATATTTCAATAAAACATTGGAAGATATACAACGCAGATATGAATGTGTTCTTTTTGTGATAATATAGAATGACAAAAGCAGTGTTAATATCATCTATAATTGATACACTTGGTTGGTTGGTTGGTTGGTTTCCCGCGAAGGGTCTTATAACGTATCTGCGTAATTTGAAATACACATTAACTACCCACAAAACTCACGCAACATATAGTAACCATATTCGCATCCTGTTCAGATATCTGTAAACATCTGCAATTGTACGTTCTTCTCTCAATTTAGTGATTAGGATCTGGGGCACGTAATATCGCGTTCAATCGCTTATGGAATATCATTCATAACGAATTCATTCATAACGAATTCCCATCAATCGACTCTCCTCGAGATATTAACTTATTTGCTAATGTATAGATATTACATAATTACGTATCTATAAATTGTATATTGCATAATTATTGTCTACATTATACATTTTTCACTTTGCATCATTTTCCATCACTTCATTAGTAAATTATTATTGATTTAATACAAAAATAAAATATAATAATATCAATAATATTGATAATAAATAACGAGGTGATTCATCCCATAAGGTGAGTGCAGTGCGACAATCGGCAAAGCATTGTTTGGCGTATAAGTAACCGGAAATAATGTGATTAACGGCGGCATAACATACTATGGTCTACTACTACCTTATAAGGTCCCATACCAGCGAGGGGCATACTACTGGAACCGTCAAGTTAAGCTGGGTATAATCATTGCGGATTAGTTAAACACTCTGCTGGATAAGTGTTACCATTGACGAATACCTCGCGTATATCCAGGTGACTTCTCGTAGTGGCCTATTGTATTATTTAGACGGTAAACCTACTATATAGAGTACAACTACAGTGTTACATATACATCATTGTATGTAACACATCGTTATATATGTCAGGTGCTTCTAGCTATAATAAAGTTATGTTTTATTTTCTGTAGTGCTCAAAAAATGTACTACTGTAACGACTACTATAACGATATATTTATATAAAAAATGTATAAATAAAATGTAGTTAAAAATATAAAACTATAGCCTTAATTATCATATTCAATTTATATTATAAATATATTTTACATAATATTTGTATAATATTATCTAATACTATAAAGAGCAAATTATCTATATATATGTGGCTACATTGATGTATATCTAAATCTAATATCAAAATAAATAATTAGATTTGGACAACATAATAAATATTTCAAATTCTGATACTATATTTTTTGTGAATATTTAAAATGTAAATTATTTAAGTTTAAATATATGAATTAATATAAAATATTATATGAATTAATTTAATAATTCCTCTAAATTTAAATATTATTAGCGTCATTTGAACCTTTGTATATAATTAAGCATATCGACAGTAATTTCGTTACCAAAATACCGCTTAAATTAATAAACTAATAGTTACATAATATTTTCACATGTGTGATCGAAGTTCTGACCAAGTTAAATATAACATATGCCAAAATAATAGTCCCGGTGTATAAGTTGAGTATATTGCCCCCACAAATGGTAACCTGTTTAAAAACTAGGTTAGTACCGTCGGTGAAAGGTGTTCAATTACAGAAGTGTGTTCACTGTATCTGATACTATGGTTATAACTAGGTCATTGTACAGCGTACAATTTACTATGCATACCAAATTGCTATAAGGCACACAACGTATAGTATTCAGTTCATATATGTATATATATGTATATATAAGTATATATAAGTATATATAAGTATATATAAGTATATATAAGTATATATAAGTATATATAAGTATATATAAGTATATATAAGTATATATAAGTATATATAAGTATATATAAGTATATATAAGTATATATAAGTATATATAAGTATATATAAGTATATATAAGTATATATAAGTATATATAAGTATATATAAGTATATATAAGTATATAGAGTAGAGTAGAGTAGAGCGGAGCGGAGCGGAGTAGAGTAGAGTAGAGTAGAGTAGAGTGGAGTGGAGTGGAGTGGAGTGGAGTGGAGTGGAGTGGAGTGGAGTGGAGTGGAGTGGAGTGGAGTGGAGTGGAGTGGAGTGGAGTGGAGTGGAGTGGAGTGGAGTGGAGTGGAGTGGAGTGGAGTGGAGTGGAGTGGAGTGGAGTGGAGTGGAGTGGAGTGGAGTGGAGTGGAGTGGAGTGGAGTGGAGTGGAGTGGAGTGGAGTGGAGTGGAGTGGAGTGGAGTGGAGTGGAGTGGAGTGGAGTGGAGTGGAGTGGAGTAGAGTAGAGTGTAGAGTGTAGTGTAGTATGTGTATAATTAAGCTAAGCATATCGTATCACAACCTCGTTATACATGCCGCATACACATGGTGTATATACACTATTTATACTATTTTTATACTTACGATAATAAACGGATTTGATAAAATACGTAGTTTGCTTATCATTCAAATTTATTAAAAAATGTATTTAAACATTTATTAAATTATTCTGATAAACAGAGAAAAAAAGTGTAGTTTTAAATGGTATGGTTAGAAAAATTATTGATCTCCATATACTCATCAATCACCAAGTCCCAAATGTGTCCGTTAATAGGATGAGCTCCTTTGGACGAAGGTATTTTATAAACGCATACTACATGTATAATGTATAATGCACACTGTCTATTATACATTGCCCCCAAGGGAGTATACACTATAATATAAAAAATATATTGGCATTTATCTCTTTGCTATATTTCAAATTATATAATGCGTGTAACTGCCATGTAAACATAACGGTTTAGAGGAATACTATCTCCAGAGTTCAACTACGTTTAATTCACTACTATCTTGATCAACACTAAAACGTAAGCAGTGTATAGCCCATAGTCTGGGTATGGGTTTAGCTAAACTCGGGGTAAGCATTTACACCTACACCTTCAGTGATAGAAATGTATAAATTACAGTATTTACTTTAGCAAGTCCAACTGACCGGCAAGGCTGTTAATGGTTTTCGCTATAGAGGACGTTGAGGCGGATTCTGTCGGAGTACCCTGCTCCTCCGTATTCCCAGGCAAGTCTATCTCCGGACCAGTGATTCCCGTTCGTTCCGTCGGCCCGGAAATGCTCTTCCTCGCTCCGTACTCCGCTTGCAAATCGTGCCGTCGATCGCTCATTTCCGGTCAGTCGTAGATTATACCAACGGTCAGAAACGGACACTCGGGCGATAGTTAATCGGCAGTGAAGTCCTCTTTGTATTAAGTATAACTGGGATATAATTATAAAGGTATAATTCAAGGTATGGGTTGTTTCTAATCTAGGTATATAATATACAATATACAATGTACTGTACACTACACAAAGAAGAATTGGCGTCTATGTTATATTTGCTATTTGTAAAAGTATTATGCATAAAGAATTAAAACGATATAGGGTGGTTCTACGCTTTAGGGTTAGATCTCGGTAATCGTCTACCTAACGACACCATTAGAGTTCTACTCGGTAATGAATAGCACATACAGTGCGATTGTAGGCGTATAGTGGGCGTGGCGAATGGTATTGTTATTGGGCGAGAGGCGTGTTGACAATTTTGTATTTCATCCATTTCAGTGTTTCTTGTGTGTTGATAGCATTTGATTGTAGCCAGATAATACATCTGTAATATATATAGTAAAGTACTACACAAATATATATTTGTGTTTTTTATCTGATCTCATCTCTACACTTCTCACCTATAATTAACATCTATAATGAGATACGTATTTTATATCGTATACTTAGATAGTGTAATCTTGACTGTAATCTATATTATGTGATTATTAATAAATACTCATACAACTATACTAACATACACACACTCACGCATACACACACTCACGCATACACACACTCACGTATACACACACACGCATACACACACTCACGCATACACACACTCACGCATACATACACTCACGCATACACACATACACATACGTAAATATACATACAAATATACTAACATACACACACTCACGCATACACACATACACACATACGTCAATGTACATACACACAAAAGATTTTTACACATATATTTATTTTAAATTAATCATGAATTCAAACTTTAAAAGATCATTTCACTGATAATTTCAACCTATAGAATAGAGTTGTATGCATTTATTTTATATAACTATGGCTATATTTGTGTCTAATAACCCGATATCACTAAAGACTTACTAACGACGCACTAGTGACCTCTATTATACCTAGACAAGATGTCTGCAACCACCAGTAGATACAATATAATTACCTATATTTGAAATAATATTAATTAAAGAAACTTCGATATTTTGCTATACACACTGTATATAATATTTCCAAATCTCTATGACACAAATTATACTATTAAAGTAATCATTCCATTGGAAATTAATAATTATAAAATAACATATATATATTTTAAAATACTACCAAAATAATACAATATTATAAGTAACTGCTTAAAAAATACATTTGAAACCCACTTATATAAAATATCTTATCTACTAAAACTACTCGTAATACAATATAAATGAGTTATTAGCAGCGTATAAACCATTTGGTTTGAATAAAACAATGCTAAACCTACGATTACTATAAGATTATGTAATATTGGGTTACATCAAGTTAACTCCTCGGGAAGTAGGATTTCTAATAAAAAGTATTTTAATAACTACTGTTAATCTATTGTTAATCTAAGTTTCTCATTTTACTCATTGTCTTATTATCTTATGATTACGCAACAATCATCATAACTCGCAAAAATATTTATTTATAAATATATATATATATATTTATATATATATATTTATATATATATATTTATATATATATATTTATATATATATATTTATATATATATATTTATATATATATATATTTATACATGGCATGTACCACTCCTTAATAATGATCTATTCATTAGTAAATAATTTATATTAAAAGTCTAAAATGGAATATGAAGTAAAATAATAGCATTGCATATAATGAAATTCAGAAATATTAACCCTTTAAGTAATAAACATATGATATTAAAGAATTATTAAAGATATTAAAAAATAATTCCTAAAATGTACTCTATGTTTTAAAGAAATAAATTCACTAATAAAAGCACACTTTATAAAGCCAGAATTATTCTAGTATCGGGAGTAACAAGAACTTAATATTACTGAAATATTTAGATAAATGTAATTTAAAACTGAATAAAATTGTTATCCTCACCTAAACACAATGACCTACTAACTTTTAAAATTCCTATTCGTAGTAGTTAGCTTCTATCATATCTAAAACATTTACATATAAAATGAAATTATACACCGATAATAAATAAATATACACAAATAATGAGCTTATCCCTCCAATCATAAAGTTCTTAAACTTCCACTCGAAAATTTCCTATTTCTCCAACTAAATATTTATTATTTCTCCAATAAATCATTACGGTCTATTAGCTACATTCATAAATATGTTATCATTCCAATCATATATATTTTAATCATCAAGTATTACGTTTCTTTTCTTTCAAATCATAAATTGATTGTATATTGATTATGCCTAATACTGTCTACAATCACAATTATTCCATCCATTAATAATTTCCTTCTTAATAACCTACTATCTTGTAACTTGTTGTTCCTATATCAAGATTCTATATATATTCTATATATTCTATTATTATATCTATAAAATATATATATATAATAATATATTTATAATAATTAAATTAGCATAATTTAATAAACATTTATTTTACATATTTATATCATTTGAAATTAATGATATATTTTAAGTTTATATTCAAAAAATAATATTGTGATTTTATAGATCATTATTTCTCTGGAAGATCTATCAAAAAATACTTTGGGAGACCTGTCTTTTAAAAAAAATCTGTATTCATTTATTATAATACAAACATAATGGACGTATTTGAATAGTATTATATAATGTCATATTTAATATAACTATTGTACGATATTGTTAGGTCACTAAATTACAAATATACTATTTTTATTTCCCAACTTTAAAATATTAAGTTAACGTATAAGTTCAAGTTTAATGCCATTCATTCTAAATTAAATACTTATGTTAAATATATTATAGTCCGAAAATAAGTTACAAATAAATGAATTGGACTCCAAATAATGGCATGGGATATTATCTAGTTACTGTACTTAGTTATATGTACTTCTTTTTTACAAAATTATGTGCTTTGGAAGGTTTCCATTATAATGAGATGGATTTTATTTGGAATAAACACTACATTTCGTATCTCCGGAATTAATATATATATTCGTAATTTAATAACTTCTGTTGAAGAGAGTCATGAACAGTATAATGTTGAATTAGATGTTTATATATAATTATATATAATGTTAGTTAAATGTAATATAATTCATAATTTTACTAATTTTGTGAACTATTAAATATGTATTTAATATTATATCATAATTATGTTAATCATAATACATAACATTAAAAGCCGATATAGTTACTAGATTATTATGATTAAATGCATTTTTAACTACATAGAAAAATTAAAATGTTTGGTATATTTGAAATGTAATTAATATAGGTGTTTTTTTCACTAAGTAAATACATTAGTTTTATTAAGAAAATAAATTAGTTAAACATATAAATGATATGTAAATAATTATTTAAATAAATGATTAAATAAGTAATTGTTTGAATTTCCATTACAATAAAGAAATGATAAACTTAAACAAAAGGATTCATGTTTTTTTAGTATTAGAGATATTTAAGAGAAGTAGAACGGTTTAATATAATTATTAACTTTTATAGTAATATATTAGATATATCTGCATGATTATTAAAATGTATAAACTATGTTTAAGCATAATTAATCAATGCAATGTACTCATAACAAATTAAGACGTTTATAACAATAATATTACTAATTAGATGATTTGAACAAACATTCACAATTTGTATAGACGGATTATTTTTGATTAAATTCATGCAAGTATTCCGCTTTATAAAGTGGAAGCAGAATGTAAACAATTTCATATACTTAACTCCATAACTCCATGTGGTATACTCGTGGGTTAACACTAAAATATAGGAACTCATATTATAAAACTTACTTAATATATATTACATATTTTCAAAATGATTATTAAAATATATATGTCATAATAGAGATCAGAAAATATGGTAGAAGTTTGTAGTTAACTCATAATATTAGTATATTATTTAATTTATTACAATTTGTTATACAAACTGGTGAATATAATTGCTAGGTTATATATATGGTTATAATTATATATACAATATATATTATAAATATATGTATTCTAAAATAAATTAACTATTTTTATTTCGATTGTTTGAACGAAGGAACCGTGAAGAGGGTTTGGTTTTGGGTTTGGTATATGTTGAAGGATTTATATATAAAAATGTATAATTATATTAAAAATTGATCAATAATTAATAATTTTAAATCTAATGAGATGTATATAAATCGCTTATACTAGATAAAATTATCTAAAAAATTATATAATATTACAAATTAATCAATAGCAAAAGTTTATTTTTCTTTAAAAGTTAGAATTCATATGAATATATATATATATATATATATATATATATATATATCGTATAATATAAACAGGTAAAGAAAGCTGAGCAATGACAGATATATATATAAAGTTTATTATATCATCAGTATAATAATATATTGTATAGATCAATTAAATTAAATATATTCAAGATATTTACACTTATACGTGTAAATATCTTAAATATTGTATTAGTATTATTATCACACATAATACTAATACTAATTATAATTATCTATAGTACCGATATTATGAATAATATTATTTTATTATATTCGATATAACGGCAAATTATCTGACAAATTCTTTAACTTAAGTTAAAATATCAATTGATATGTATCATATTTGTTATATAAATAGCCATACAAAAAATTACAAATTAGCTATGGAAGTTATCCATTTGAATTGAATGTTTTATTCATTAATAATAGCTCAAGAGTTTGTAATATAGTGTTAATAATATAAAATATATTTTATTATAGAAAATAGAATATATTTGCAATAAGCCATGGGTTAGTTATCGTATCCCGAAATGTATAATCTACTGTATTATTAAATATGTCTTACTAAACAGATACATAATTGTAATAATACTGTTAAAAATGTTAAGTTAATTAGTGTAAAAGCTTTCTTTGTATAGCAATAATAATGTTCAGACAAAAACTAATTAGTATTTACTATAAATATAGACTAATCTATAATAGTTATATATATATATATATATATATATATATATATATATATATATATATATATAGTCTATAAACTACATAATCTCACTGGAACATGTATAATATTAGAACAATATATTCACAAATTATTTGAAATTAAAAAAGTAAAAAAAAGTAAAATACTTGTTATTCAGGTTTTAGAAAAAAATGTCTTTGATTTTTCTTTATTATTTAGAAAAATGCCAAAATGTGTACATTATTTATATATATTTTTATATTAAATAATTATATATATATTATATATAATATAATATAATTGCAGATATTGTTTACTTTGAGATAATTGCTGTTTCAATATATATATATATTAATATATTTCAAATAAATGTTTCTTTGTCCCATAATTGAAACAGGAAATTTCTCTAAAATAAGCAATATGTCACTATTGTTATATATAAATTAAATTATTAATTAGTTTACCTTTGACATATAAAAAACTTCTATTATATTTGTTGGTATAATACAATGATTCGCAAATTAAAGTCATAAATTATGTGTACACTAAATTGATTCATATTAATTATAATTAAAAAGCACAACTCACATAAAAAACTCTATATAGAGTAATATATATATATATATATATATATATATATATATATATATATATATATATATATATATATGTATATATCATTCGTCAAACAAAACTTCTTTATAATAATTATTTATAATACCTTGTTCTAAATACTAACTTAATGTAAAAACAAATCTACTGAGTTAATCGTATCCCATTATAATTTACATCAAATATATCATAGTTAGAATAACATAAAACAAAGTACCCAGTGCGTTTGCTTAGTTATAGCTATAATGCACGTGATGATATAATGACTTTAATCTACTCTTCTATATGCCGTAATTGTAAGTATAACCTATATCTAAGTATCAGCTATATCTATTTGATAGGAAAACATTTGATCATATAAACAATTTATAAAAATGTTCACAAAATAACTTTGCATCCTAATAAAGAGTTGAATTTATGTAATACAATTGTTATGAAATCTGTTGAGATTATTAATATATAAAATAAATCATGCCAAAAATATGGTTATAGAATAGAATGGCATTCAGAATATATTGCTTTTCGTTATTTTTCAGAATTATTTCATATTAAGTACTGAATAGTTTAAATAACATAATCTAGCTTACATAGTCGTTATATAAGTTAATACAAGGTGATTTAATGGTTACATATACAGGATACATTGATATACAGAATACAAATGCATTGGAAAGAAAAAAGCAATATGTTGCCAACTTATGTTGCATATGTTTTTGTTACACTATATTTATAATTTAATAATTAATTTGATTGATATCAGAAAATGCAATATTATTATTTTAGCAGTTCCTTAATGTATTAGATTATAAACAAATTACTTTCCAAATAAATATAGTAATCAGAGTTAAATGAAAACAATATATTTTATTTTTATAATTTATTTAAATATAAAATCTATAATAGGGTGACATATATCAACTACATAAATGAATAACAACAATAATATTTGACTTAACTTCATATCTATAACTAATGCATCAATTATATAATATAAGTTTATATCTGAAATAAATCTCATTAATAAATATTATAAATTTAAAGATTAATTTAAATCATAAAACTTTTAAAATAAGTCTTATATGTGAATATTGTATGACAAAATAATTTTAAAAGGTAATTAATTTATTTAATTACCTTAAATGTATTTCTATATTAAGTTGGTCAATAATGTAATTATGTAATCACACCTTTATTTCTATGTGGTGAATACTATGCGATTTGTGGGATTTATTGTAGAGTTTAGCATTTTTATAGTTACAGGCCAAACTTTTGGGTTACTCAGTTCAGCCTTCTTCTCTTGTTTGTCCAAAATGTGCTGCGAATGTTTAAATTTATTATTTATCATATTCCTTATTTAAATATTAATATCAAATAATGGTTCAATTGAATTATAACTTTAATATATATATATATATATATATAAAGGTTTTATTCTTCATTGATTGAATACTTTATATGCTATCATCTTTAATTTATAATTTAAATGCACTCCTATAAATATACCATACACTAAATAAACTATAAATTTGAATAAAAATAATAATGTAGGGTTCAAAGAAATAATAAATCTACTAAATAACAATATACTAATAGTGTATCGCTTACCTCAACATTTCTTTAACATGTTTTAATTTAAATATACTATTAAATTATATTATTTAGTTTAACTTAAATTAAATAATAATTTTAGTATGGATTATGATAAATTAATTTTGAGTTATATTAATTTTAATTTGATAAATTAAAAGGTATATCACCTAATATAATATATATTATATTGTAAATATAAAAATATTGTATTAACTTCCTCATAAAATTTCACTTTTGCCCCTCTTACAGATAGTAATTTTAGTTCCAATGGTCCGAGTTTCAGATAATCCTAGAAATATTAAATATCGATTAAAAATTAACAATAAATTATAATTGGGATACATTTCTTATAAATTAAATTAATTTAATTAAATTTCAATATAAGTTTAAATATTATTATATTTATAATAAAATTAAGAATTACTTACATCGAAAATGACATCATCGAAATTAAATTTAGAAGTAAGAATATCAAATTCTTCAGAAATTTCAATTGTGTCAATATCAACTGTTGAATTTATAAATGTGAATTTGAATTGTATAGAATTAACAAAATAGATGAATTACCAATATTCAATAACACATATTGTATTTACAATTTGAATATAAATTGAATGTATCTAATGTACCACACTAATGTATCTAATGTACTCGTGTATATCAATTATCTACCATTGATTGCTGGTACATGGACATCATCTTCATCATCGGAATTTGATTCATAAACTAATAAATGATGATATATTAAAAAATGTATATAAACCATGCTTAATTAATATATAATATATGGTAATATATATAAATTATATTTGTATAAATACTTGTAATTATTCAATAAGTGTATTGTATTTGATCTTATTGTATTTTACTAAAATATTTATTTAAATATAGTTTATTTTTATGTCAGTATCAGTATTTGATTCATTAACTACACTACAAAATTATATGTATTTAGATCAAATTGATATTTAGAATGAATTCCATTTACATAGAAATTTCATTATGTAAAATATATAAATATACTATATAATATATATATGTGTGTGTATCTATGTATATGTGTATGTGTGTATATATATATATATATATATATATATATATATATATATATATATATATATATATATATATATGTGTGTGTGTGTGTGTGTGTGTGTGTGTGTGTGTGTGTGTGTGTGTGTGTGTGTGTGTGTGTGTGTGCATGTGCGTGTGTATCTATCTATATATGTGTATGTGTGTGTATATGTGTATGTGTGTGTGTGCATGTGCGTGTCTGCGTGTGTGTGTGTATGTGTGTGTATGTGCTGTGTGCGTGTGTGTATGTGTGCGTGTGCGTGTGCGTGCGAAATGAACCTTTAGTTGGCAAAGAGAACACTTTATCTTCTACAGCCATTTGTATTGCGCTTTTTGGCCGCTTAGGAGAAGGTTTAAAATCATCTAAAATATCAAAGAAGACCATCAAAATAATATCAATAATAATGTCAAAATAAATATAATATAATAAGATTAATATAAATATATTCACTGAGTGTTTTATATAGCTAAAGGCTATACTATAGTGTAACATATTAATATGTAATTCTTCAAAATTGTATTTATGTTATTCAATTTCGAAAGGTGATATTTGAGAAAAATGATATTTTAACAAATTCGGTAACAAATAATTAATATTTTATTGAAATAAATATTTAATTCAATTCAATTCAGTATGAATATTGAATACATAATTATATTTATTTATATGCACAATATACAGCCATCTTGCAAAATTAATAAAATAAATGAATACCATACCTTCGGAGATCACATTTCTTAAATCCATTTCCAGAATACCTTCAGTCTCTAAATTCTCAGCTTTATCCGAAAATTGAGTCAAAAAGAAATTTCTGTCAAATTTATAAATTGAATCAAAAAAATAATTTAGAAGTTTTTCATATAAGTTCTCGTTCATAGAAATCTCAAAAACTGAAAATGTAATCCTCTTTTAAAAAGTAATTAAAAATTGTATATTTTCAATTTTACATTGTATTTATGATTACAGAGCAATGAAATATAATAATCTAAACGAATCGAAAAGTAAAGCCTCTTTCAGACCTTGAGATCTTGAGGTCTTCGACATTACATTCGAACAAATCGGACATCATATCCAAATTTTCACATTCCAACGCTTCTACATCTTGTTGTAACATATTCACTTCGCGGCTATGAATTGCTTCCTAGACAATATTATTTACTAAGGGATTTAGAATTGATTCTATTAATTAAATAAACGTATTCTCAATCAGTAATTTAAAAGGAAAACCACGAATATCCGAACAGTTTTCATAATATATATTTCAATATAAGATTATATATTATCTTAAAGAGTATATTCTATATTTAGTTTCGGTTTTATATCCTAAACAAATTAGAAATACAAACTAAGCAATACATTTGGACTTTTGTCGCATAAGACAATTGCATTAACGTATAGCTAGAATGACTATAGTAGTTTAAAATTATAATCTGTTTTGTAGAGGAGAGCATATAGTTTGTAGATTCTCAAGAAATATAACATATACCTCATAATATAGTAATGTCACATGTTTAGTCTACAGCCAGATTGAATGTATACGAGTTTCATTATAGAATATATTTAATGACCATTAGGAGTGTTGTACATACCCATTAGATGTGTTGTTGGATTATTGAATACCCGCTAAGCATGTTACAGTGGCTATTGAATACCCACTAACTATGATATAGGTGATATTAAATGCACATTATGTAATTTATAGGGTCTATTGAATATCCATATATGTATTATATGATCTATTGAATGTCCAATAGGGGTTTGTATCAAAGGGTATCATAGGGTATATTGAATAGCTATTAGATATACCATAGGGTCTATTTAAAATTCATTATTGACCTATCACATTGACTAAACACTATATATTATCAATTAAGTAATATATACACATTTATATATAGTAACATGTGCTCTTTTAGAACAATATTGCTATAGAATATATATAGAATTTACAAACCTCTCTTTTCAGCCATTCATTATCTATAACCTCCTGGCGACTGAATTTGTCCATGTGAGTCATCGCTCGCTACATTACGTAACACATCATTCAATAGAGTAAGCGAGTCAATATATAGATCAATATAAGTATAATTATATTTAATACATATATATTATATTGATTTTTATAAATTAATTTCCATTCCACTGATTATTAGAAATAACAACAAATGTTAACAATAGTAACTGTGAATAAAATGTAGTGATAAGAAATGAACCTGACTCGCTATATACTTCTGTTGGTCGACAGAGATGTCAGTGTCACATATAATCTTATTTCTAGTCTTGTTCCATGATCCTTGTAAATGAGCTAAATATAAATAGTATGGGTAGTAATCCATGGTCGTGCTAGTGTAAAGTTAAATTTGAAATAAAATAAGAATTTGTAAAAAATCTAATATTAAAATATTCTGAATTATAATATCACATTTTTACAAAGCAGAACAATTAAAAAGTATATAAATTAAATAGATATAAATTAATTTGTGTATACATTAAATAGATTTATTAAAAAATAGTTTTAATTTTAGCAGAATTTTTACTTTCAAACTAAAAAGTGAATATATTCTTATAGTGGTAAACTTAAACGCAACCTTTCATTTCATCAAATGTTCGCAACATGTCTACAATTTCCTGTTCCAATAAGAGAACTTGCTTCTTCTGCTGATCAGAACCCTTATCTCGATAACTATTCCACAGTTCTACCTGAAACAATGGGTTCATTGGGGAGACCTGTTATAGAGATAATACTACTAATCATGCAATGCAGAGCTTATCATAATCAAATATGGAATCACGATCTATAGAGCCGATGAAAAAATAACTTTTGTGAATTTCAATTAATGTATGTGTTTAGTTGAGCTATTAATAGAATGATTAGGAGAAGTCAGCAGACTGCATTCAGTGAGATAGATGGGTTAGGAATTAGAAAGTATGGTGTTTAGTTGGAATTAATATGACTTGGTTACAATTATTAACTATTTATTATAAAATAAGAGAAGAATATTCTTAATATATACTTAATGGTGTGTAATCTATGTTAAATGAATAATGTAAATTTACAAGAACAAAATCTATTATATAATAAAATATCAATATTCAGTTATTTACAGTTAATAAATTATAGAACAATGCCCATTATTATAACATATCATAAAGAAAAGATATGATGTTACTAAAATAAGATGATAACACCATATAAAGTTATATACTATAAAGTTATAAAAGCTATAAATAAAGTAGTCAAATCTGTCAATGAAATTGAGATAATCAGTATCTAGTCTTGACAATCCTAAGCTTGTTATATAACTTATTAATATAAACTTCAGCGTCAGTATCTGATATTTCCTTCTCCTTATCCTTTAGAACTGTGATGACCTTCTCCAAATCGGTTTCAGCTTCGGTGACAGCCACCCAGTTGCCTTTCATCGCCTGCATAGTATATATGTTTAAAAGAATATGCACTTAATGTGTGTATATATATATATATATACGTGTATACAGGTATATATATATACGTGTATACAGGTACATATATAACTAATGGAAAATAAATATACATAAGAATAAATTAAATAATTACATTTGTGACGTCACTCTTTGGAATAATGGGTTCTTCGCCTAAATGCTTGTTAAGCTTATGAGCTTCAACCAAGAGGTGTTCAATATATAGTTCTTGTTCTTCATTCAATCTCTCCAACTAAAGTAGTTTATTTTAACTTAAATTCATAAATTATTTATTTAAACATTCTACAAAATATGTTATTCTTAATTGTATTTAATAACTTAAAATGGAGTTATTTATAAGATAATTGCATTGTCTATACATTAAGAAGACTATACACAATATAAAATAAAATAATCAATTGATTTTTATTCGTTAAGAATACACAGATATTATATTTAATACTTATTATGTAAAATTAGATGATCGTAATATCCTTAACTCAATCTTTAATTCATAGTGGTATACAAATATACAAATTATAATAGAATGAATTACCCTTTCCTTGTGTCTTTCATTTTTCGTAATAAGTGCTTTTAATTCATTTTTTATTGCGTCTAAAGTAACTTGTTTGATATTTATTCTGTATTAAATTTGCATGTATATGTTTAGATTAATGTAAATTAATGTAAGGATTAATGTAAATTCATTCGCATATTTATCTATCAACTTATTTACAAAATTTATCTAATTTAAATGTTGTATATTGTATACTAAATATACTGTGAAATGTATAGTATATGCAGTGTATACATTATGTAGTGTATATTAATACAAGTAATAGTATTATAGATTCAATTTAGATTCTAATATTTTATATATTATACATTTTTGAATATTTAATAAATTATTATTTATAAATTTTAAAATATTATTAATTACTTATATGCTAATAATGCTTCTTCCCAAGTCATAGTTTTTTCAACTTTAGCTTTCCCTCCTTTCTTTCCTTTCTTTTTTGCCATTTTAAAGTTAAATAAAATAAAATAACTATATTAAAATTTATATATTAATGTAAATGTAAAAAGTAACTACATTTAAATTAATTCTAATGTTGCTATGTACCATTGATTATAGTATTTTATTTCTATATAACATAAATAGATTATTATATATATATCTAAAATTAAATCTTTTATTATATACAAATATATTATAATATATATCATTTACAAATATAGTGTTTTAAATAAATTTATAACACAATTTTTGAGTTGTGTAGATAAACTGAAGAAATAAATTCTAAATTTTTCAAACTGATAACTTCGATTATTTTAAAAAGATTAATAAAATATGTTGTTTTGTACTTGTATAATTTCAAAAACGTTCATGTATCTTCTCCTAATGTCGAATCATACAAGCTATTATAATATAATGACTAGTTCATCCTACGAATAAATATACAAATATTTAATTCCGCTTGGAAAGATGTACCCAGATCATCTATAATCAATGATCATATTAATCGGGCTAGGCCAGGACTAACCAGATCATGATTTACCCATGAATGTTTTAATATAAATAATAAATATAAAAACTCTAAACTTAATTAAGTTATAAACTTGTACAATATGCCAGTAACATCGCGTTTATTTGAATATATAAAATTACAATAATTTAGTAATATCTTACTCAAAATATTAATATGGTTAATATAACCATATTTATTATATTAGCATGCTAAAAAGGTTTAAATTAATTAAAAAATCATCCATACATTGTGTAGATATATATATGAAAGAATATACGAATATAATTAGTTCAATATTATGATTACATTAAATCACAGAAGGCATATTATATAATAACTTTATGTCTATTGTAACTATTAATATTCATATAATATCGTACCAAGTAATTATTATTAACGTTATTATAATGATAAGTTTTCGAAGTATTTTTTATCCATATTTCGATTAGAAGGAAACACAATGATGTTTTAATTTCACCAATTATAATTGGTGAAATTAAAACATCATTGTTTTTTCCAGGTATACCTGGAATATAAAATGTAAACATTTTAGTTGAGTTTATTTTATTTTAAACATGGAGTAAACGATACCCAAAATATGTAAAACGCAATCAAACATATACACCTATCTAAAGAATTGCTACATTATTATCAAATATAATATTTTTAATATATAAGAAATCAAATCAAATTAAATATACCTTACAGTTAATTTGATAAAATATAGTTTTTAAATTAATATATTAAGATATTGCTTAGGATAAAACCAATATAAGTAACTAAACATTATTAATTTTTATACCTAAGAAAATGCAAGCTAAAATTTAACATATACAATGTACATCTTAATTTTAACTGCATATTTATAAAAGAGAAACTTGTAATGAGTTTTAGCGTGATATATTTAAATTTGATAAATAATAAACTAATGATGCTAATATTCACGGTATAACTATAGATCATTCTGAAAAAAGATTTATAATAAATAATTGTCAATGAGAATTTTTATAATTTTAAATGTACCTTACTTTTCGTAAGTCAATTTGCGTTTTTATCAAATCAATCTAACATATAGACATTAACAATAAATGCATATTCCAAGCATTTTGTAATAATAATGGGTATAAAATAAAATCTGGGGAAGAAACTTGGGCCTTAAATACATTGAGGTCGAAATACATTAATTATATTCGCTAATGCCTTTATATCCGATATAATGTAATTACACTCTGCATTATTGCTAAGGTATGGGGTAGTTAGATGAAATAATCTTCAAATAAAAGATAGATTTTATGAGCTTTTCTATCCACTCGCCGTATCTTCTACTCCGCATTCTTTTGGGATACATTAGTGAAACGCATTCAAGTATAACTCCATGCCTTATAACAATGTACATATTCAGATACGGTATAACATATGTTATTAACTTTTAATGTAAATTTGAAATCGTTTCTATTCGATATCGCCTAAAAATATATATATAAGTACTAATTATATATAGTATATAATATTTAATTATATAATTATATATAATATATAATTATATATACGAACTTAAAATCATTAGTTAATCTCTTTAATTTCCATTCATATATTACTTCCTCTTTACAAATATTTGGTAATTAATTTTCACCTTTTCGTTCTTGAAACATGTAGGTGGCATATAAACATTACGTTGGCATATAAATCAATCATTAATTTAAAATAAGTTTTAATTTGAGTTAATCTTATAGTTATATATAACTTGGTCTAACTTGATCTCAGCCTTTCTTTTACATTTAAGCGCATTATTTGTATATAACACGTTTCGGTCATTCACATTAAGAAGAAGATCTCTAATAAGATTAAAAGTCGTATATGTAACGGCTCATAACATGCTGATCCCTTAATCTTAAATGCATTGCATACTCAATCATAAATAGTATGTTTTATTATTATTTGATTTTATTAAATAATCAGAAATTTAATATAATATTCTTAATAAATATATTTTTCAAAATAAATTCCACATTCTGAACATATAATACTGTAAGATATACTGTTATCAGATATTGTCTACAAATCTTAAATCAAATTAGTTATATAAATTTATTAATATTATTCAAATTGTAATTCACCTACTATATATATTACCGTACCCTAATTATGATGCTTAAGCATCGAATAATATATACTTTTAATCTCCAGTCAAAATTCTAATATAATTTCAAATTGCAAATTTACTACAATTGTAGTAAATTTGCAATTTGAAATTATATTAGAATTTTGATTGGAGATTAAAAGTATATATTTTAAATTGGTCGATAGTATTATAAATATACAATAAAAGCATAGATTTATAATTTAAAAAAAATTTTATGTGCCATAATTGTTGATTACACTTAACTTACAATGTTTATCGAAAATTGTGAAGTTTAATTTTCTACAACCAATCAACATTATTGTAACAAATAAATTTATCAAATAATATTGTCGACAAAAATTTATAAATTTATACATTTAAATTATATTCGCATTTGACAAAAGTCATAATCAAAGATATAAACATATTCACCGAGTTTGAGATGTTTTCACATCATTTTAATACAATCACAAAGTATATTCAATATATTAATAATCAATAATATTGTTTACTGAAGAGATTAATGATGCATATAACAGAATCTTCTTGTTTCGTAATAATATGATAATTAAATTACTGCATTTAGTATTGTGACCTTGGGGCAAGAGTTACAAAGATATCTCGATACATATCGCTCTCTACTATTGTTATAATATTATACAATCATATTAACTAAATATATACTATACTAACTACATATAGTACATTTATATAGTACATTTATGTAAGTGTTATTATATAATAATAGATTATAGCGTCGTTACATAACAATTGATTACTAGATTTGGATTAGATAATCAGGCTAATATAAATATATTCTTACCCTGGCTAAAAATAATAATTTTTTAATTATTTATTTACTAATATATATATATGATATCATATAGTCAATATAGTCAATATTGGCTATTTTTAATTGGCTGTAGAAAGTAAATACTGAAATTTTATTGATATATATTACTAATAGTTATTGCCTATGTTTATTGTATATATATATAAAATAATTATATAATGATCCATGTTCTCTACAAAGTTATTGATTTAATTTGTATGAATAACTCGTTATAATAGCTGGGAGAATTGGCTATCTCCTGTAATCTGACTACTTATAAGCTATAGCTATAGTATTCGGAATAGTATCGGGGTCAAAGGTATACCAAGTTGTTCTAACGATAGACGTATTGGCCCATGGTACCATGGTACCCAAAGGTACCAAGAAAAAAGTTTACATGTTGAGCTGTATCCGCGTTTGGCGCCTGTGAATATATGTTGTGTAATAGCCCGTTTGTTTTAGACTTCATAATTTTGATAATTAATATTATTTTATATAAATTAATTTTAAATTCATATTTTAACAAATGTGTATTTAATTAAATATAATATTTTATATTCTGAATTTTATATTTATGTAGTTTGATGTTCAAGTCTCAATACTCATAATATTTTTTATTTTAGCGAAATTGAATATCTAATTATTAATTTTTATTTGTAATCGCAATTTGCTCAAATTTTACATTATTTACTACACGTCAATTTATATTGCTTTATTTAATATAGTACTTTTAATTAATAAATTAAGAAGTACTTTTATTTAATATATCTTCACCTATTTGTTATTACCTAAACCATTATATTTAATAAATATTATAGTTTAGGAAATATTGTTAATTTTCACCAGTTTCTGTTAACCATATTTAGCTTATGTTACATTAATTAATTTAATACATACCTAGCTAAATGTATCTGATTAAGAGTTGTCATTTGCGTTTAACATATAACGTTATTATTATATTAACATTGCTAAATTATTTGTATTATATATCTTATTATATTGATCTAATCCGTAATATTGAGTCAAGACTATGTTAAGATATATATATTGCATACAATTATTGTTAATCAGTATTAATTAGTATTTAATAAATATAGCTTAAACATAAATATATTAATCCAATTATATTATGAATTGCAACAAGATAATTACATATTATTATATATATAATATATATAATTATTAAAATTGTATATCATAGATAATTTATATCAATAAATGTATCTATATTAAATTGATGTTTTATTATATTGAAAAAAAAGTAATTAATAAATAACAACTTTTGGTTAACTTTAATAGATGAAGTAAAATATATTTTATTAATTTATGTAATTCCTTTTTTATTAGTAATTTCAAAATACAAGAATTATAGATTAAATGAATTAATACATAATACTTGTAATATTTTGGTAAGTTCTTAATAGGTTTTATTTTTAAAATCATAAATTAAAGTTTAAGAAGTTAATTAAAGTTTAAAGAAGTTATTTTGATTTAGGTTTCATAGTTGATGTTCTTTACTATTAAATAGCAATTTTAATACTCTTAATTAAATGATAAATTATTAATAATAATTTTAATTGTCGACATCTATATTATCTCTAATTATTTTAATTATAATAAAATCTCAGTAGATAAATTATTATTATTATTAATTATCTCAATAAATATAAAATATTTAAGACAGCATGTTAATATAAAAGATAGTATGCATAAAAATGTAAGAAACTTAATATGAATTAATAAAAATAAGATTTGTGTGTGTCTGTTTAATAAATGATTTTGTTTAAATTTTTATTTAAATAATGTAAATTTATAAAAAAAATATGTATACAGTCAGAATTAAACTATAACAATAAAATACTTTATTAAAAAAATAATAATTATAATATTATTATTTACAAAACAACTTTAGGAATATATTTATATATATAGATGATATAAAATTAATATAATTCTAGTAATGTGAAGAAATAAGGCATATGACAAATGCAATGGTTGTGAGTATATAATACAATATTGGTGCATAAAATGCTATTATCATTGCGGTTTAGTCGGAATCATCTTCACTGCCGTAACCCACAGAGTTTACAGATGTACGAACTGTAAGTGTGAGTTAATATAATGCAAATTAATGCAAATTAATGTAATTGAAAGATTTAGATATATATTTTATTTTACTTTTAATGAACTGATTGTGTTTTAATTTTCTTCGAAATCTTTTAATCAAATGATTTTTTTAACTTTGTTAAATTCAGTTATAGTTTAAATGATTTTTAGAAAATTAAATAAATAGCTATAATCAAAAACTATTAAATTGTCTAAATAACAGAGTCTAATTAAGTTGACCTGCTTGGTGTAATATAGCTGCTACATCAGGTTTATTTGCAAGATCCAAGGCACTTTTATTCTCCTTATTCCGCAAGTCAGTACGAGCGCCTTGCAGTAAAAGGTCAAAGGTCAACACAATAATACAGAAATACAAATAATTGATAATGTTAAAATAATTCAAATGTGATAATTAAAATTATTAAATTATTTATATTTATCAACATAATTAGAAATAAATAAAATGTATTCCATAATTGTGAAGGTAATGAAACCTTTCTCTAGTAGAATGCTGACATTGTCCAAATGACCTCTCCAGGATGCGGCATGAAGAGGTGTATCTCCAAGTTTATTCTAAGATAAGGTTAGAGATGAAGGTAAAGGCGAAACAGAAAGAGTATAGCAAGCCGTTATCATACACACATATGTCATATATAACTTATTGCAAATTATATAAGTTGTATACTATTTATAGAGTTTTTATAGTAATTCATATTACAAATATATCAATAATATATATCTACGATATGAAAGAACAATACAATATCTATGAATATTTGCATATATTTTTAAGTAAGCAAATAGAAGAAATAAATATAAAGAAATGTGAAATATATAAATAATAAGGTTTAATAAAATTGAAGTGTTATTATTTATTATATTTAGGATGCAAGTCATGTGAGCCCTTACTAATGTAGATAGACAGAATTTATTAATAAAAAATACTTATTACTCTACTAGCAAATATTCATATATCATGTACGGGACTATAATTATATTAGTCTTGGAGCATATCTTACAATGACAATACATTTACTACTCAAATTAATCATTGATAATATAAAGACAGATAGGAGTATAAAAAAATAAGTATGTTTAATATTTTTATCAAATCGGATAAAATACTAAAAATCTGGTATCTCAAATATAAAATGTTTTTTTATATGATTTTATAATTAAAATATTTGTTATTTAATTATTAATTAAATAATTATATCATATTTTTAACAAGGTCATATTAATTTAAATTATGACATCAATTATTAAGCACAATTTTCAATTTAAAGTATTTTATCAAAAAAAATAACAAAAATGTAAATAATTGATCTTTAGTAAATGTGAATCAACTGACCTGCACATTGAATTTGCAGTTGTGATTTGAGAGAAGTTCTATTAGACATTCTGTATGTCCACCATGAGCACACCAGTGGAGTGGGGTAGAACCTGCTCTATCCAACCCATTCACAGAAACGTTGTTCTTTACGTAGCTCTAGTAGAGATATAATTAGAAATAAATAGGTGAGCGATGATAAGAGAAATTATAAAAATGATATTAGACATATCCGATAGAATTATAACAATAGAACGCTTTAATAACAACTTTTCATAGTTTTTTTCATAGTTTTTTATAACAACAGTTCATTTATAGAGTTGTTTATTTATAGAGAATTGTTCAATGAATATAGAAATTTTCTAATCGCAAACTTTTAAAAAATCCAGATTTCCTCTTTTACAAGCTTCATGTAGAGGATTTTCTAAAGTTTCCATATTTTCTTCAACTATATGTTTATAAAATAGGTCACAAGTTATTAAATATCGAACTAGAATTTCTTTATCCTTAATTATAATCCTAAAATTACAAAAAAAGCAATAAAGGTAAACATCTAAATTGATATATAATAAAAGTGATTAATACACAAAATTAATTGACGTATAAAAGAAATATAAATTAAAAACTGTATATTTATTCAAATTATACAAATTTATCCAGATTATTATTTGAATTTTTCCGTTGATACTATTTGATAATTTTGTAATGTAAAATTGTCATCAAAAAAGAAGATTATATTATAAGATACAATGGTTTCAAGTATTTCACAGGCTATGATTTGAAAATTGATATATAGTTATAAATAGTTCATTTTTATATTTTTTTGTTTTTATGAAGGTTAATATAAGTAATGTAAGTCAATCAAATGTAAAAAGTATTATAACTCATTACAAGAGGTTTTTAAAATATATACTTTCAAGTGATCATTGTAGATAAAAGTAATATTAATATGTGCATACCCATAAATATATAATTGTAAAATTATAAACAGAACCAAATAAATGAGATTTAATGATTAAGATTTAGCTACAACAAATGACCATAATTGCTGGGGATGAGACCGATTTTCTTGTTGCATTTAGCCTTCCACCAGCCAGGATCTGTCATATCGAGAATGTACAAGGTTTCATCTTCATTGAATGAGAGCTCATCTGCCTATTTGCACAAATATAGTTAATATTATGTACATTATTAATTTACATGTATATTAATATTCAGTATCATATTACTACTTATTAATAAATAAAGTATTAATTAACAGACATGCATTTATTTATTTATAGTTATATAATACATTTGCAAGAAATGATTTATTAAATATTGAATAAATAGTTTTTTTACTAACATTTTGTGCGACATATTTAAAGAGGGACCGTACTACTTTAACTTGTCCTAAAAAGTATTAATACGTAAGTATTATGAAGACGGAGGGATACTACAAAATGAATTTAGTTCATTTCAATTTTACTCAAGCTCACTTATACATTAATTATATATATATATATATATATATATGTATTATACCTATTATATCTTTTAATAGTTAATATCAATACAAATATTAATTGGTAACAATAATATGAAATGTTATTTTTTTTAAAACATACTAAGAAGTAATATAATTCCATAACTAATATATGTAATGTTATATTCTAAATAGTTTCATTTATATTTAATCATAAAGGAAATTGCAACCATGTCAATTTAAAAAAATATATTACACATATAAAAAATGTAATTTACTGTTACAATTTATGTAATAACACTGTTACAGGAGAAGAATTTGTTATTTCTGGGAAAATGTAGATAACATAATTTGTACAACACTAAATATCCGCCTTTATAAAACTTAAGAAATATGTGATATAAAGTAAACTTAGTTAATGAGTGAATAAAAAGGTAGTAAAAAGAATATATGTTAAAACATATAAAGATTGTTATAGAATATATTGACTACAAATATATTAAAGCAATTTCTAAATATATCGGCAAAATACCACGTTTCATTTAATACAGACTTAGTGAATATTAAATAAACATTCATTGATGGTTACATAAAGACTATTTCGCTGTTATTTAAATTATAACTGAAAAAAAATGTAATGAATATGATACTTATAAAGTAATGGGATAAAATATAAAATAATTTTAATGTAATAATTTAGAGTATTATAAATTATGCAGGCAATTCAAGTACACATCAAAATTAAGCATTTTCTCTAAATATTAATAAATAAATACAATTAATAATTATTTACAGATATCACACAAATAATTTTCAAAAATTAAAAACTGATTTTAATACTTTGCAAGAAAACTGATTTAAAAATATCTCTAAAACATAAACTTTATCCTAAAATAGGAACTTATTAAAAATAAATGAAATACATTAAACCTTATAATCGCTAACATGGATACTAAAATATTTACATTATATCCATTTAAATCGTCTTTGAATTATTATTCTATGGAATTTAATATTAATATATAATATCAAAAAATACAAAAAATAGACCACATATAAGTTGAAACTAACAGATTTACTACACATACCCTAGTGGAAGTCGCAGTTGTCAAATATAATTTGTATAATATTTTACAGATTTTTTTATAATATATTTAGCTTTATTTATATATTAAGAATATTAATATGAAACTTGAGATAAAAAAAGGAATATAAATAATGTTAATAATTAAAATTATTATATGTCAAAATAGTTGATATATAATAAATATAAAATGTAATTTTATAATATAATTATTATAAATAGTGATATTATTTTTACTATAGGTACATAATGAACCTGTAACTTTAATTGTTACAGAACCAGAATCAGTTATGAGTGAATAATTAGAAATCTATTCACTTTGTGAATATATTCAAATAAACCTACCATGAACCTTGTTATTTTACTTTACTGCATGTAAAATATAAATAATAAAGTACGTACTCTTTCAAGTGCATTTTCTCGGAATAACTATTTTCATTCATTCACAGTAATTATAAATTAAACAGTGTGTTCAATTTATGAGGCAATCCAATAATTTTTGTCTTTATACATTTTTGTATTGATAAAAAATAGCTTGTTTTTAGAATATATGTGAATAACTTCATATATATTCAATAACCCATTGAATTTATTCACAGATAATTGTAACTATGATTCAGTAATGTTCAAGACATGATACATTTATATATATATAATACATATTATGATAGCTTTATATTAATACTATCGAATAAATACCTCACCAAAATCTGCACATTACGTGTTAACTATAAGTTGTGAAAATATATTGTAAATATTCCAATAATTAAATCACTGACTACATTTTACGTAGCTGTATAAATCCCTACGTCTATCGTGTAAATATTGACAACAGTGGCATCCCTTAACTAATCTTAAAATAATGAGTATTTATAGATAACAAATTTGACCTAACTTAGACTCACATAAATATTAAATTATTATTATTATTTAAATCGTTAAACAAAAATGTTTATTTATAATCTTAGCCCCAAAATAATTTACGGAATAGCTAATAATCTGTTTGGATGAGCAACTTATACAATTCTAGCTGATAGTTATAGTAACTATTAATCTGTCTAAATTTCATCTAAATCTCACAATATACACTATATAATCAGATCAAGTCCTTTGTAAGTTCAAATTATGTGGGAGTTGCGTACAGAGTTGTGTTGCGATAACATTTTAAATAGGCAATGAATATGACTGACATTTATAATAGCTAATGTCTATTAATAACTCTGTGATTCATTATAATGATTCATGGTTGAATCTGTAAACTACAGAGAATTAAATATTAATGACATATATGTCATATATAATAATGCATGCATATGTTATTATATATATAATATATATATAATATATACATTAGATATATATCTTCACAGATGTTATCATAGATATAATATATAGTATTGGTACTTCTATATATTGAGTATAATTCATTTTTAGTTATTCATATTATTTAATAATGTTATGTAATATTGTGAAGCAATTAATGTGCAATGCATATTGACAAGCAACCTTAAGTAATGTATAACTATCATATATTAGAAACATTATGTGGCACCACAATCTTATATATAATTATAATGAATTATATGTGCTATTACTTCTAAAGAATATGAACACAATTAAATTAATACTACAAAATAAAAAACATAATTACATTTATAATATGAAATTGTATATGTGAATAATTTAATATAACTAGATGCAATATTTAAATGGGCATATGTATTCACTATATTTATAAAGTAGGTGTGGTTTATTTCACTGAATTAGATTTGGAGTGGACTTGAAAATAAGATGCATAATTTGAACTCGCTGTACAACGGATTCGATCCATATAATATATATACTATATTTAAAATAAAAATTATAACAAGAAATAAATAAAAATATTATGAGTATATAAATTATAATAGTATACTTATTGTTATTTTAGTAACTAAATACATTTTTTATTATATAGTATATTGAATATATTTTAAAGTGGAGTTATATTTAATAAATTGTTACCTGGTTTAGATGGTTTTGGTGGTGCTGGTCTATTAGGCACAGACATAACGATAATATGCTTAATATAAATTATATATTTACTATGGCGAAAAAGTATATTATAAGTATAAAATTTAAATATCACTTAAATTAATTAAATTATAAGTTATTTATTTCACTATAGAATGATATATATTTCCATTAATGGTAATAGGTATAATATTATGTATAACATAAATAAATATAACTAATTATAATTTGTAGAATTAATACTTAAAATAATGATAATAATAGTATACAAAAATAATTAATTACAATCAAGGATGCAAATTTGTATGCGTATTATTGTATTTTTTTATTTATTTCATAATTATAGGAAACAACGATATTGATATAATCATAGATACACAGACAATAATATAATAATTATAAAATTAAAAATGTATTAAACAAAATATCGTAATACAAAATAAAAGGAAACTAATGTTATAGATTTAATATTTAAGTTATATCTTATATTAGCGTAATGTTGAGTTAAATGTATGTGTTGTTTAATTCATTCAATGATATCCTTTCTAATAACATTCAATTGAACCGTAATTACAACACTTACATTCTTAAACCTTTTATTTTATTTAATAAATAATTGTTGATATAATTTTTATTTTAATATTAATTGTTTTCATAAATATGTTGGATAATTTCGGATAAATGTTAACTTTTCAAGAATTGCTGAAGTGAATTGAACACAGATTATTTCAAAGTGAATTTTCAATTAACATTCACATTACAATCTATGATTTGTATTTAAAAATGAATAATGTGTAATAATATTAAAAATATATTATATTATCCAAATTATATTGTATCAATTGCATCATTAATGTAAATAGTTGGTAAACTTCAAAAATGTTACGTCTAAGAAACTTGGTGAATGTCAGCCTAGTGCATTAAATATTATTATTAATTTGCAAATTCAAATCATAGATCGTTGAGTGAACTGTATAATCAGATAAGTAAAACATAATAAAACCTAAAGGTCAGAATGGAAAATTAAAAATGCAAATTAATAATTTTATCTCTGATGTGCGTATCGCATCTATTATAAATCATAAATAAAATTTAAATAGAGTAGTAAATATCTAGATTGTTTAGTGGGTCACTCAACAAATTTATAGTAAATATATAATACAAGATTACATAATATTGCATATAACCCAAGATTAATCTTGGTATAACTAAATATAATTGAAATGATTTGCAAAATATAATTAAATACATATCCTTTACAATTATTAAATATACCCTATAATAAACTGACTTGCAAATCACGATTACATGTATAGAAGAATAACATAAGTAACTTCAGTCTTAAACCGAACCACATCGAAAAAGTACCGTAAACTAACTTACGACACATGACTATTATAACCATGGTTATAAACATAAATATATTTACTATAGTAGTGTATTTTAAAATAAAAGAAAATACTGCGTTAGTGTATAACCATTAACCATCAAACATTAACCCTGCGAGAAATTAGCCTCGGGTGCACTATCAATACAAACACAAATTTTCAATGTAAAACTTGAATAATATTTGGTAAAAAACGAACCGCAGGTTTTATCAGGTAATACATATGCTAGCATAGGTTAGTATATCTGAAGAGTATCGAATCTCTTTGAGATCTATATCGTTACTAGCCTTTACATTGTACACTGTAAAGTGTACAGGCTATCAAAGCAATAGCGGCATGATCTACCTTATCTCACATATTTTCCAAAAACCTTTAAGGAGAGTGTAATAAAGCTAATTTCAAATGTCCCACGGCCCTCCATTCAGTCAGAATTTATGTCAATCACGGTAAGTTAGATTAGTTCATGTCTTTTTCATCGACTACTGTTATGTTACATCAATACTTGACAGTAAAATAGAAATTTAATTAAATAAACATAGCATAAAGCAATATTCTGAGATGACAAAGCAGACATTTAAATACAGATAAATAGAATTATTGGAAGAACAATTAAAATGTGGTTAAAAAATAAACCCTGTTTAAAACCTTAATCATACCTTAGGGCTATAAATACCTCGATACTAAATGTGTTGATCTCTAACATATGCGATAATCACATAGCGGAGTTTGGTTTAGATTACACAAAATTAGGCCAAGGCCAACTAAAAGGTAGACCTATTATTAATTATAATGTGAGTTATATTCGCGAATTTAACCATAGTATCAGCTATTATTATGTTTTTAAATGGATCGCATTCTCAAGATTTCACATAACAGTTCTTTGTAATTTAGCTTGAAAATATTATTATTCTTTGAATTTCAGGGATATTATTCAACCACATCCTCTCAGAAGATCACAATGACAATGGCATCAGCGAAGTATAGATAATCTATGCTAGAGTTAGATAAAATAATCACATGGGATTACCTGATAACTGCGTTGACTTGTGAATATCATGTTTAACACTACACAGTATTGTTACTCCAATTATATTTAATTATAGTATTTAAATAGTGTATACATTTCTAAAATATTGTAATTCCCAATATAGGATACATACGTGGCACCTTATAAGGAGATACTTAATGGGATAATGGGTTATCATCAATGGGTAACACTAACTTGTATACGAGCATTGGATGTTTTGAAGTAGGAATATGTTTAATTCGCTAGAATACTTCTTTATAAGTTTCACATTCATCATATCATAATTCGAGTCTCGGTAACAGGATTCGATGAAAAATAGGTAATCTTAATCGAAATTTCAGTGATATACCTAATTCTGACGAATTGGAGGACCGTAGGACATTTGATATTAGCTTTGTTATTCCTCCTTAAACTATGCTGGCAAATGGGTGAGATAATATAGATGTTGATTCATTGGATAAGAGGTATCTACGGATTATGTCTAACCAGAAAAACCTATATATAGTGTCTCAGTCAATACCGATATCCGATGGTATACATTGTATATGGTATATACAATGGTGGTAACTTCACCAATCGCTTGACATGGTGTATCGGTAAAGGGAAGGATTCTGAGATAATAGCGTTATCCCAGGATTCCAATATAGATTCCATCGCTTATTCATAATTAACATTTACGGTTTATCATTACCGAGTCTGCCCACTAAATCTACTTTAAACATTGAACGATCGACTGCGAATAAATAGCGTACAATTGCTAATCTATCTTGAGAACTCCGATGCCAGCTCCATCCACTTGGTTTAGGAGGTTCACCTCGGAGTAACGGCTCACGACCTCAGGTCATTGACCGCTATATTGATGGCACTTAATTCTCTATTATAATTAACGCCGGCGGTAGTGACGTATCTCGAATATTTTATATCGAATCTGATAGGGCGGTAAATTGAAAATATGGGCAGCCTATTTCATCATGACACACTCTTATATAAAATAAGGAGATACCTGGATTAAGTCGTCTGTGGTATTCTCTATATATTCTGGCGTATGTGTTACCTAAACTACTTTCAGTTTTTATTTTATCATATTATTATTAAAGCCTTTATAATTGAAATGTGTATGCGTAACAATTGTTAAAATGAGAGATCTCGAACATTCTCCTCCACTGTTAACTCCTAATAATTTGTATTTTGTATTTATTTATTTTAATATTTGCTATATGATGGTTATGTTCAGTTATTCTATTATATATACAAGTAGTTAGTAATTAGTTTATGATAACAGAGAGATATTCTGTAAGATTGAAGACATCGGCGGGGAACATTTCGAAGAGCTTCTTGTTAACCTACCTTTGCTTAGTTGCAATTAGTTTTCTACTATGTCTAGCTTCTCCTTAGGGCGACTATGCACTCGGCGTCTTAGCTTACTGTTAGTTGTACGATGTTGTTGACATTTTATAACTAGATATTTCTACGAACAGGCCGATGTCTCAAGAGAGCTCAGTCATCTCTCCCACGGAAACTCTCATTGTAAATCGTATACGGTCACCATTGCGGATTTATACAGATATTTGTACTTAATGAAAAATATTGACTAACTTCCATATATAATTTGTATCACTACTAACTTACAATATACCTAACATAAACAAAATTGACAATTTATTTAATGAGACATTAAGTTTATTAAATTACAGCAACTATATATTGAAATAAACTTCTTACAAAACTGTTTAATTATCAACATATTTGTATAAAAATAATTTTAAAATACTTTATTTGCGAGAAAAAAGTAAACATATTATTATAATCATCATATTACTGTATATAATTATAATATAAACATGTATTGCAATCAATATACAAACAAAATAATATTTCTATATGATTTTTCTAACATTTTAATATAATTATTAAAAATATAAACATTATTTGAATAAATAAATCAATTAATAAAAATAATCCTGTGGTAATTAGATCTTATAGATCTTATAAGTAAATAGAGATTGTAAATATATTTATTTAATGTTTTATTGAATGTGTAATAAAACCATACTCGATTGAATTAAAATAGTATGAAGTGTGGTAGAAACTACTGTAATATTAATTCCAAAGTATACATAAACTATATATTATATAGAACTCGGGTCACATTTTAACCAAATAACTAATTTATAATTATTAAATTGATGATTCAGTGTCTCGATTCGCAGCATAAAAACAAATTTAATTTTCAAATTTATGTTTTTAAAATAAGATCATTTTTATTTGCAACTAAAAGAGTAGTTTTTAGTAATTACTTCAATCTTTTGAACTAATAAGTAATTACTTCAAATGGTTATATTCACAAGTGATTGAGTAGTGGAAATCATTACTAAAGTTGTGCTACAAAATAAACAGAGTTCATACTACATGACACCATATGAGCATTTTAATAACCTTGATACAAACACATATCAGCTAGATTTGTAATCTTATATCACGTCATATCAGATGATGTTGATTTACTGTAATCTATTTACTAACTGAACAAGAAAGAGAGCCAATTTTATCATAGTTTTAATTGTTAAATAAGTTTTATAAATTTATTTAATTATAAATATTATCTATTCATTCTATCTTTCATCGCTGAAAATATTTTCTTATCCTATAAAATCACAGTAATAAATTATTATTAATTACATTAAATTATATTAAATCAAATTAAAAGAATGACATTCAAAAGAATAAATTTACGTAATGGAATATTAAAAAAGAATAGTTTAATATCGAGTTTTTTACGCATATTTTAAAAACCTTTTCGGACACCGATGGCCTCACTGTGAACAGTGCTTTGTCAAAGTGTTCAAGTTTCACCAGCGGTGTAATGAATTCCTTGCAGTTGTTCTCGATGCGTATCTGCATGTACTCCGAGAGTGACAAAACACTGGCTTCTCTGACCAAAGCGGCTAAATCAGCACCTCTAGTGACCAATTTTAAATTATTAATAATTTAATAAATTAATCAATAAATTAATCAATAAATGTCAGAAAGTAAAATAATCGTGAATCAAATAAGTAATCTAACGTAAACTTATCACTTCTTTCTGCAATTTCTCCCAATTTAACATTTGTATCAAGCTTCGGTTTTGTTCCATTCTATATCAGAATAATTTACAACATTAATAAAATAAAAAACTTTTTTATCTGGAAAAATCAGATATAATTAAATATAATTAACAATAATATTAAAATTCCTAGATTTTATATATTAAGGATATAGTAAATAGGTAGTCTATCAACTATAAGAAATCTTATATACTATACAATAATATACATTACGCTATACTAAACACTGGAGGAAATATACCTTTGTGAGTGTGATGAGGATATCTTCTCTATCTCGAAGACAAGGTAGACCAACATACAAGGTTTTGTCAAGACGTCCTGGTCTCAGTACAGCTGGATCTATGATATCTAGTGGAAAAAGTCATATACAATTAAAAACATTTTTTATACTTACCGTGGAAATATTAATATTACTAGAATTATAAAATTACTGGAAATAAAATGAGATATTCATTTATATGCCGGAATAATATTTATTTATCATTTCGATAAACTTTATATATAAAATTATAAATAAGTCTTAATTTGAAATAAGTTATGGACTTTTATGGTATTTAATAAATTATCAGTATAATTAATGTGATAAAAAACCAAATCAATAAAAGGTATCTACTATCTGATCATTCTCTAGTATTTTGATAAGGTATCAACCATAACTTTCAAGGCATGTTAATGATTGAAGTTTATACAGAATATATAATTGAAATTAAAGTTAAATTATTGGACAACATATAAATATAAATATAAATATATATCTTTAAAATTATGTTGGATAAATAAAATCTAGTTATCAAATTAATATAATTATACTATAAATAAAAATAATATATATCTGCAGATAAATGAGATTTTCAATATTCTACCTATTTAAATAAAGCTATAGACATATATAACTATATAGGCTTATACAGCCTAATTAAATTATTAAAAATATTAAATATTAATATAACTAAATTAGGAAATATTTTATATAATAATAGATTTACTATAAAATTAGCAATTATATGCAGAAGATTATTATTTAAAAAAAAAATAAGATATTATTTAAAAATACCTGGTCGATTAGTGGCCGCCATGATGAACACTTGTTTACGTTCTTCTAGGCCGTCCATTTCAGTGAGGAGTTGGTTAACAACCCGTACCGTGGAACCGCCCTGGTCAAGGTTTAAGAAATCAACATAAATAAGAAAGCTAGTAAGAAGATAGTCCCATAAACAAATATTTTGAAAGTTTTGCCTTATTTTTAAACTAACTAAAAATACATTCTGTTGAATCAATACTATTAGTAATTTATAAAATATTGTTTATTATATTCAAAGAATACTTTCAAATTCTAATATATTGTCTAATATAATAAATAATAAATTTTCAAAACCCATCAGCGGAGCTAACATCGGAGGTGTGGCTTCGACGGGGACACAGCGCATCTAATTCATCAAAGAAGATCACACACGGAGCTGAATTCCGAGCTCTTTGAAAGACCTGACGGACGGCTCTTTCGCTCTCTCCAACGTACTGCATCGCGTGCGTAGAGAAGGGTTCAAAGTTTTAATAAGAGATCATATCCTGGACCCGTGTCAAACGACGTTTTACAAACCATGTTTAATAACTCCGGACCTTTAACGGAAATGAAATTAATTCCTGATTCATTAGCGATTGCCTGTTTAGATACAGTTGTTTTAGATATTTTAGAGGTAATATACATTAATTTATTACATTCTAAATACTTTAAATTGATATTATTTAAAATATATCTAAATGTATATTTCAAGATATTTAGAATAAAGAAAATTAATTTAACTGATATAAAATTTGTGAATATTATATTTCAAAAACAATAAAGTTACTAATCAAATTTATTCTAGGCAATATAAGTTGTTATAATTTGAATCAAATGATTTGTTAGTTTATAATAAATAAATTAGTTTGCCTTAAAATAGAAGTTTCAGAATTAAATATATGTAATATAAATATATCATAAGATAACAAATGACTGTAACCTTAGCCAAAAGTGTCTTGCCACATCCAGGAGGACCAGCCAATAGAACTCCAGGTGCAGTTTTCATTCCCAAAGCGAGAAACTCTTCACGATATTTAACTGGAGCCTAATGAAATAATTCAGGATAATTAATTGCGATACAAATGTAAAATACAAGTGTTTAGGGCAGTTAAAATATTGTGTAAATATATAATAGAGAGTAATATGTATTGCCAAAAGATATGTGAGTATCAGTTGAGTTCATGAGTCTATTAGTTAATATCTATTTTAATAAAGGTATTATATAATAGATTTCATTATTAATATGTGTTCATATTAGATTTATACAATAATTTTTAATAAAAATCACAAATTAATATTTTGACCCAATTTTTTATATTTAAATTCCCATAAGTATAAAAGTAGGTATTTATGTGTAATACTTATATACAAGATTGTACTCCTTTATCGAAAACAATTGAAGAAAAAATTAAAAATGTATAATTATATTAAGTAATTTTATATATTTGTTATATTAGTTTTTTTTAAGTATATATATATACAACTATAATGTAGTATTTGTTATGTATTATTTAATATATAAGTTTATAGATAATTCAAATTAACAACTAAAATTTCAGCAAAAATGGCATTTATATTAAATCTTAATAAAAATATCTTATTTTATGGGTCATCATTTTATAAAATTATTTAGACTTACACTTTGAAATGTAAAGCTAGAATTTGATTGAAATACTAACAAGAATTGCTAGTTCCAGATCTCGACGCACTTCTTTCAAAGCTCCGATATCATCCCAAGTTACATCGGGAACGGTTGCAAATCCCTCTCTTTTTGCGGATGGTTGTACCTTTGTTAGGGCTATCTGGAATGGAAGGCTATTTAGTTATGAGGTATCCAAGCTATAGTTGAATGCAAAGTGAACACATTTTAATTTACAATAAGTAACTATCAATCTTTAGAAAATAATTCATTTATCACTATATATGATACGAGGTTATATTAATAATTACACATGAGTTTTATATTCCAGAGATAACTGAATAGAAAATGTATTAACGAAATAATAAACGAATGATCTAAAAAGTCATTTGAAATAATCAAACCATAAAATCATTTTGCGTGATAAACAAAGATGAAAGTTGGGTCGAGGACATGGGTGGTGTATCTTTTAACCATTCTAGAACTAAATGAAAAGTGAATTGATATTATAATAATAACTTATAAAAACAAATCGATGATATTAAAATTTCTGGATTATCTAGGCATGTAATACACAATATTTTGATTCATACTATATTAATATTAAATTCATTTCAAGAGTATAATAGAAAATATATTAGAAAATGATGACAATATAATTGTAGTCAAAATATTTGTTTCACAACAAACTTATGTATAAAATATATTAACAACTAACTTTACTAATAAGATATTTCAAATATATAATTAATATTAATTATTGATATCATATTTTATATAAATGATATTTAAGATACAAAAGTCTACAGATATAAAACTGTCTATACCTTGATTTAGTTCCTTCGATCCATTTATAGAGTCTGATTTATCTGGTTTGATCTCACTTGGCATTGATGTTGTACAGTTATCTGTTGGCATGTCCAACTCAACGAGGCAACAGTTTTTATTGTCGGTGTTGTCAGGGCTGTCATTAGTTTCACCGGAATTTAGAACCGTACTTCTTTCTTCGTTCAATTTGTTAAATACTCTAAATATAATATAGAATTATTATTAGAAATAGAAATGCATTAAAACAATGAACTTAAAACAATGATTTTTCCGAAGAAATGTATGTATAACTAAACCTCGACGAATATCATATTATTTATATAATAATGGGTAGTGTTACATCATTTTTCTTTTATTTTAAAAGGGGATACTATATATCTATTATTATATCTATATATGGTGCATTATTACGTGGTATCGTCCTAGGTGATCTCTGATCTCTCTAAATTTATGAAATAAAATATCTCAACTTTATATTTATTAATTTTACAAATTAAAGTTTGAGAACAGAAATATTCAAAAATTAACCTTTATCACTTAATAAGTAGTACTTAATAAATAGTACTTAATAAGTAGTACTTAATAAGTAGTACTTAATAAGTATTACTTAATAAGTAGTACTTAATAAGTAGTACTTAATAAATAATACTTAATAAGTAGTACTTAATAAGTAGTACTTAATAAGTATTACTTAATAAGTAGTACTTAATAAGTATGTGATATATACCACACATTACTATCATAGGATGCCTGTAATTTCTGACTCATCGCAGTTACTGACCTATCGACAGCAACAATAGCAGCCTCGCGGGCTAATGAAATGAGATCAGCTCCGACGTAGCCCGGACATTCGTGAGACAATTGAACGAAGGAGAACTGATCCTCCAAACACAACTCTTTACATATTACTTTCAGGATTCTGTGCGCAGTTTGTGGTCGGACGTGTAAAACTTAGAATTTTAGCAATTTTATTCAATATAAAAGTTGAAAAATGCAAAAAACAACGGACTGGTATAAATTTCAAGTGTAAACGTAAGACAATAATATTACGCTTGCAACGATAACGAAACAGCAACCTTTCTCTCGCACGTTCGTCGGGGATTCCGAGGGAAATTTCGCGATCGAATCGGCCGGCTCTTCTCAACGCCGGATCCAAAGAATCCGGACGATTTGTGGCGCCAATTACCATGACGTGACCCTTAAGGTTGTCAGATGCTGTATAGATAGAGTGCGAGGTAGAGTGCGAGGTAGAGTGCGAGGTAGACATTATGGATGTCACGCAATACTTATAATATAATGTGAAATTACGGTTACAGTAAATTAATCTATTATATTCAACTAGTTACTAAACACTGAAATACATACAGTTTTATCTTAGATGGGAAGTAGGAAAATTATAAGTAATTTTTAACATATTTAAATTGTATTATAAATACAATTATAATCTTACTTTACAACGTTTACTTAATACTAATTTAATAATTTTAATAATTGAAATATCTTATTAAAATAATTATAATATATTTCCAATGAAATGATTTTGATCCCACAATTTTATAAGGATGAAACAGGTTTAAGGATGTTATGAAATACCGAGTAATGTTCAATAGTGCCGTCGATTTTGTAAACCATTCAAATCGTCCATACAGATCAGCAGTTGGGCGACTATTCGCCTCTCCATGTCTTTGGAGGCATTTTCGCGTTTTTGCATTATCGAGTCGATCTCGTCGATAAATAAGATACATGGAGCATTGTCCTGCAAAATAGTTCAATAACAATAAATTATATTTAAATATTAATAAATATTAATAATCGTCAAATAGTATAAAATGTAGTATATTTTGTTTTATTATTATAATTAAAATAAATTATTTCTATTTTAAAATTTATGTATGTGAATGATATTTCAATTCAGTGTTCTTAAAAAATGCACAAATAAAGTTTAATATAACTTGAATTGTGATTTAAACCAGGTAAAGTAATATATAGTCACATATTTATTATTTTTTCGCACTACCTAAAATATATATAAAATGATATAAATAACTCATTAACGGTGAATAAATAGAATTCAGAATGAAGTACAACAATTAGTCTGGAAAATGAACAATTTCAAACAAACCATAGCATTCTCAAATAGAGATCTTAATTTCTCCTCACTTTCCCCAGACACTCCCGAAATGATCTCGGTTGCGGCTACTTTAATCATTGGCATCTCTAATTCCTATAAAAACATGAATAGAAAAAGAATAGATGATAGTATTGTAGCCACTATATCTAATATGTTAGTATCAGGAAATCATCAAAACCTATAAATATGTCATACGAACACAAAATTCAACATTTATATTAAAAATCGAGGTATTTTTTATAGGAATTACATGAATTTATAAAAGATTATAAAGTATTTCAGTTGATAGATTAATTTGTGAATTGAAGTGAAAATGTTATTTAAAACAACTGGTATCAAAGTTATATGCAACAAAACTAGATATCCCATACCTCTAGTACTCATACTATATAGAGTCGATATCATTACCCCCTATTTACACAATCCCCACTAACTCCGGCCACGGCGTGCGCCACCAAGGTCTTACCGCACCCGGGAGGCCCGTGCAGTAAGAAACCCCTAGGGGGCTGCACCCCGAGACGGGTGTAGATCTCCGGGTGTTTCATGTGCACCAGTAACCGGCATATCTCCTGCGTGGGAGGGCGGGTGTTAACTTAGTCGAGCCGTCGCGTGATTGGTTGGGATAGGCGATGACGTCGTGGTTGCAATTGTTTCGGGAGTTATTTGGAATATTTGCTGAGGTATTTGTGAGGTATTTTAGAATTGGTAGGGAGTGGTTACGAATATGTGTGTGTTGGCAGGATATTTAAAGTAATTTAAAGTGTCAATGTACCTGGATCTCGGTATAGCGTATCCCTCACATGCTCATGCAATATACTGTGGCTAGATATAATACTAACACTATCTAAAACTATGATGAACTAAGGAGAAGTTTATAACTAGATCTATGAGTAAGGGATTATATATGCAAGGAAGAATCTTTAAGAAGGTGATGTGGGTTATGTGAGAATGCTTTATTATAAATTGTTTATAATATGCCAATCGATTAACAGGTATTTATTGTAAATTTACTTTTCTTTTATAAAGTATAATACTTCATTCACGTATAAATTTCTAACTTATCATAATAAAGAAATAAAACTAATAAAATAAATCTTAATTAAGAATATTGAATATTTTATATTATTCAACATTAGATTTTTTTTTGTTTTTGATAAATATGTTTAATATTATTTTTAATATATATTTAAAAATAAAGTGCTATCACTTTCAAATATTAGGAAATTTATAATATTACTTATTAATTTATGATATAAAGGTAATATATAATGCTTAGTATGCGAGGAATATTTTAAAAGATGGATTATAACAAATATTGTACTTTTTAAAAAATCAAAAAAACTGTTTTGTATTAAATGTTTATAATAAATATATTATTTTTATCATTTTTATCATATGAATATTAATGAGAGAAAAAAAAACACCAAAAAAACCATAAAAACTTATTAATAAAAAGAACTACAATGGTTTTAATCAGACATGTCATACTGAACCATAATAGAAGTTTCATATCCTCCAACATCGCAGAACTTCACTTTAGGAATATCCATTTTACCAATATTCTTTTTCTTATCATCTTTCTCGGGTTTCTTTTTCGCTTTTAATTTGTTAGCCCGTCTATCTAGAATTTTCTATTTCATATGATAAAATTGATACATTTTACAAAATAATCATTGAAATATAAAAATATGATATATAATAACTATTATTTTTATAATTGAATAAATAATAAATATAAGCATGTAAAGATTTACTAAAGTATATATGAAAATATTTAATTTAAACTTTATATTTATTTCAATATATAATCAATAAATAAATTAAACTAGTTTATGCTATTGAAAAATTATCTGTATAGAAATGTTATAAATTTGTATACAAAAATAATAATATTATACTAAGTTTACATTGAAAATATAAAGTTATTAACATAAATAATGAGTTATTAACAATATAACGATTTTTAATAAAAAAGACTCATAATTTATATATACACATCGGTTTATAAATGTAATATGTATGATAACCATTTTATTTGAGAGCTCATCTTCATCATCAATTGTAATGACATTTTTTAGTTCTGTTTTAATAATTGGTACTTTACTTTGATCTATATAGGATAAATAAATTACAGATATTTTGTAGTAGTTGTTTTAAAAAGTAGAGTGTATATTAAACAAGGTTTACTATACTACACTAGAATATATTTATGTATGTTATCTATAAGTTTTATATCGAAGTAAGTAGATAATTTATAAACCAGGAGATAAATCATCCTTAATAGACTTTAGATTTTCTTCAACTTTCGCATCTTGGATTGTATTGTCAAGCGAGTTCACATTACCATCTAGTGTGATATTTCCGGGTGGGTCTAAGTTTATGGATCCATTGGTATTTACTTTAGAAGGTGCGGGTAACTCAACTGGTCTGTACAACTTGGATATTTCACTGTTCATCAGACTAGATTGCTGAAATAGGGATTATCAGAAGTGAACATATAAATTATAGGTCGTTATCAATTTCACAATGAATTAACAGTATTCTGTTCAAAATTACCACCCTAAATCACAAATATATTTCATAGTCTACAATGATATTTTAAGATAGAATCATAAGTATTCATTATTCAGATTATTTATTATATTTTAGATACGACTTTTTGTCTAAAATAAATACTATTGCTAAGCATCTATCAGTAGAATAAAAATTACCTTTTTTCAATTGAAATTTAACTAAAATTTAACATCTGCCATTATTTTTGTTTTTAATAATCTATATAGGATGCAATATTAATGCATTATTGGCAATAACAGAAATATTCGCTAGATTTGAAATAACCCATTTTAAAAAATGAATTAAATATTCGAAAAAAAGTGTATTAATTTATTTCTATCGTGAATAATCAAATTAGATTTAGATTTATAGTTTGATATTTTAAATAGTTAGACTTTTTATAGATTATGTAGATGTTACACAATCCGTCCCTTTATATGTTCTCAAAGTACAACTTTTAGAGAATACGCCCGGGACCAGATTACTGCCGAGTACATCATCATAAGATTCGCGAAGTACTCTAATACTTATAACTCAATCTAAGATAGAAATAATTAGTCGGAGTCATTTCTCAGATTCTGAATTAATAAGTCTGAATAGTCAGTTACTGTATTAGATATAATTAATGTAGATTATAACAAACTTGTGTAGTATTCAAACAATCCAATGATGATATCGTCTGTCCAGTATCGCTATCAGTACTGTAATTATATAAATAGTGAAATAATGTGATTAGATTTCTCGAACGTAGTAAAAATATGATTGTAAAGTTTGCAGGAAAATTTGTGTTAATTTGTAGAATTCTTATATTTTAAAACATAAATTTGATTTAATTACAACTTTATATGAGTATAAAGCTTAATTATATCGCCATACAATATTCAGAAATGCATAGCTACAAATTATAAAAGATATGCCGTGAAATAATAACCTATCACAAATCTCCATCTCTGGTAAAACATGGTCATATATCTTTTTCACCGATATTGAAAATACATTCTTCTTTTTCCTCATATACTCACTTTATTAAGTTAATGTATTCTACAATTAAAGTAGGCAGATTTCATATTCATTAAGTTATAAATTAATGTATGATCTAATAATACACGATGACACTTTACGTTTAGTAAGGTAACACGAGAATTTAAAAAATTCTTATATTTAAACAAAATATATGTGTATAATACGTGTGTCTAGGAGTTCCATAAGTGATTTACCAACGGGTATTGCTTGATTAGAGCATCAACAACTTCAATGACTGTTCTTGAGGAATTGGCATTCATGATCTATACATAATTACCGGAAAGAGAATAGTTAATATTACTATGATAATATTTTGTTAACGATAAACTATATTTATTTATTTAATGTACTTATTCATAAGTTAACAATATTAAAAATAAATAGAGTTTTTTAATTACATATTATTTATTTTGAACTACTATACACTTGATTCCATAATGAACAGAAGGTAAAGAATATTTTAACAAATATAGCGTAATTACTGTAGTCAGGGATATTAATAAGTTATGATAAGGATTTTACGAAATTATGATTTGTTTAGTTATATTGTATTAAATCATTTATAATTGAATTATAAATTTTATTTAATTTCGACTTTTTTTAATAAAATTTAAAAAATTTTTTAATAAAATTTGCACTAATCAAGTATTTGTACTCATCAAGTTATCACAAATTTAGTCTTAAAATCGTAAAAATATGAATCTCCTCATGAGTATTCCCCCTTAATGCAATACTTTATATTAAAAACTCAGGGGAAATGATATACACTATAAACATGTATATATAATATATTATCACTCAAAATAATCAATATTATTTAATTAAATTTGTATTGATATAGGAATAAATATTATTTAAATTAATTAGTCTAACATTTTTAACACGATATAATAATCTGGTATCGGTGATATATCCAATATTTTCTGAATTATGTGATCTCTTACTCATGCTATATAATCGGCTTTCAGAAGCATTTCGTTTCATATTTAAAATTTTGTGAAATTAATATGGTTTATTTTTGTATACCAAGCACAGTTTATTAATTAATTTGAAATATTAATTAAATATATACTATATTGAATATATTGGATTAAAGTAAATTCGATCTATTTATATTTTTAAATGAAAATAGAAAAGAATATAAAAACCAGAATAGAAATGATAGCTTATTTATACAATCATAGATCTAGTTGGAATTTTATTTGTTTGAAATTTATTATGTAGAGAATAGGTTTAAATAGTTAGGAACACCATTTGTTATTATTAGAATTTATTGGCGGTAATTTAATTGTATATTGAATTGTAAATCTATTTGTAAGATAGTGAAAAGCATTCATAAATTTAGAAATATTAAATATTCATTATTTTGATGTCATATATTCTTGTCATTACTAATAAAGGCATGCAATTCATTATTATTGCAGTTTATTAGGTTACTGTATCAATAGTAAATTGCAATGATTAAGTTTTAGAAGTAACAAAGGTAATAAATATTTGTTTTAAAACAAAAACATATTCCATCCTCAATCTTCTATTATTCATTATAAGTAACTGGTTATAAGATAATAGTAGAATATTGACATTATTACACATTCGTCTTACATATAGTTACATATAAATATACTGTTTCTTTAATCACCTTTTATGTGTCAAAGTAATAGACAATATCTTAAGTTGATCATACTGCCAGATGATTGTAGATTGTTATTATTTTCTTCAGCGAAATAGAAATATAAATATATTGTAAATGTATTAAATATATTCACATGGGATAATTATATACAATTAATAATATTCAAGAAAAAGTCGGAATTAATAACAATCTAAATATATTAGTTTTTAGTATCTAACAAGTAAAGTATATTAAATTAATCACATTCATTTATTAATTATCATTAACTAGCAGATGTATACAATTCTTAAACTATTATTACATCAATTCGTACATCTGTAGAATTGACGCTTTTTAATATATACCGTTATTACTTTATTATTCTTTTGTACTGAATTAATAAATTTATATCAAAGAGCTTAATATATAACTGTAATATAAATTAATATAAATAAAAAAAACATCGATTTCAAAGTAATCTTTACAATATATTTATACAAAATCGATCTAGACATAATAACAACAAATATAAAAACAATGTCACTATTCGATAGTAGAATATAAAAATATAGCAATTAAACATAGCGATAGTAGTGAGAATATGAAATAAAATCTGTATAATGAATAAAAAGTTAAAAAATATGAATTGTAAAAAAAGAAAAATTATTACTATGGATTATAGTAACTGAAAGTGAATGCATTCGTGACCAGTAATAATACTAACAGGATTGTACGCTCTCGAAGGTTAAACATAGAACTCGTATTCGGTATAAAATGTAAAAAATGGTTTCATGCTGAGAATTTCGAAGAAATAATATCGTTCGGGTTTACGTTTCGTCTCGAGTTAGACTTGAAATTGTTTCTCCGTTATTTGTGACAAATCCTGCATTAATCCTTCCAAGTTCATCATCTCCGCCGTTAATTCCTCGTTGCTATTACTCTTCTGGCAAATAAACTTTGTTTAGGTGATTCGTGGGTACGCATTTGAATTATTTTGATATTTGTTATATTTATAGGGTAGTGTGAAAATACAATAGCTTTTAGAAATACTAAAATTGATACTAAAAATAGTGAGAAATTTGAATATTTCTAATTATCTTTCCGAACAATAAAATTGCAAGTTTTAATACCTACCATCATCATGTCCTCTGGAATAGAAAATTGCTTGATCAGCGAAGGAGACTTGTATGGAGTTACTTGAGGTGTCGGTTTTACTAACAATAAAGCTGATGTATATCTTTACAAATTTAATATATTGAATTCAATATATAATAGGATAAATATAAGGGATAACGTTTTGCATATATTAGAACACCAGCGGGTCTAACCAGTGGGTCTAACCAGTGGGTCTAACCAGCGGGTCTAACCAGTGGGTCTAACCAGCGGGTCTAACCAGCGGGTCTAACCAGTGGGTCTAACCAACAGGTCTAAACAGTGGGTCTAACCAGCGGGTATAAACAGTGGGTCTAACCGATGTGTTTAGGGGGCCCATCGGGTGGGGCGGGGACTGTAAACGACTTGAGGGGATGAGAACTCCTTGGTAGTGAACGCAAATCGTCGTGGTCAACGAGTCCTGTAATTACAGCAAATGTATCAGGGGAAGATGAGTTACGGCGCCCGAAATGAGTTGATTTAGTGCAGACGGGATACATGAGGAACGGTGGTTTGGTAATCAAAGGTAGGATTGACCGACGCCAACTGACCGTTGTTGATATCGGCTACATTGACTCTCGGCGTACTGGTGTACTGTTTGTTGAGCTGGGTGCGCGGGTACCCGGAGCTGTTCAATGCTGGAGGTCGACGTAACAGCGATCCCTCGTTGTCGGACATCAGCGAAGAATCAGGCGTATATAGACCTTACGGGGAATGGTCAGGTGTCATTGTTGTGTTGGCTATTGTAGTGTAGCGCAGGGCGTAGGTTTGTTAGAGAATTATAAAGAAAAATACTCAATGGAAATATGTTAAAATAATTTTAAAAAATTATTATTTGAAATATATTAATAGATTATTAATAAAGTATTGTTTGTATTATTTGTATTTTTGTATTGTCAGTATTGTTTGTAGTGTTTGTATTGTAATTCCATCCATTGATTTTCTGTTAGACCTTGTCCTACACAAAAGCGACACACGTCTCATCTTCAACATTATTGAACTTCCAACCAAAGTGTCGCCAGTTGCAGTTTATCGAGGTCCACACTAACTATCGTTGCGGTGGTCGACGGAGATCATCATGGGTCTAGGGGAGTTCATGTAGGGCTTATCTTCGTGGTGTTTCAACGGCATGCGCTCCTCTTGGTCATCTGTGACCTCGTGACCTGAGATCGTTGCGTCGAGGGAATGTTGAATTCGTTAAGAAGAGAAATGTTGTTTATTTTACGAGGTTCGAATAAAGACCTCGAGTGTTTAACTCCATCCACAGGTCGGGAGGTGAAATAGTATCCGCGACTTCATTCTTCACAATCGTCGTAGTGACATAGGAAGCGCTGGAATGATGAGGCAAATGGGAGTACATCGAAACTAAGGTCAGTTAGCTAGCGAGGAGCGAAGAGATGCACAAACTTTTGTTTGGTCGATTTGTATTGGCTAGATCCCCTTTTCAGACACAGGCATGCGATTAGTAGAGCCACCACAAATACGCAGATAGTGGTGGCAACGCCTCCTATAACCCAGAGACGTACGTCGTCAAATAGTGATCTTTGAAATCCTGGCTGCGATTCAGCAGCCGAGGCTGGCTCTGCGATGATTGCGAATTGGGAGATTATACATCGCGTAAAAGAAAATACATTAAATAAGGAAAATATATTTAATTTATAATATTAAAAAATCTAATGTTCGTAATTATGTTATTTCATAAGTATTAACTTAATTTAATACATTAAACAATGGAAATGATTTAATTTATTTATATAGAATAAACTCCTAAATGTAGAATATGCAGTGACAGTGAATCATGAATATTTATATTAAAAATAAATGATATTTCCAAAACATGATATTAAATTATCAAATACATAAATTGCTATTTTACTAAATCAAATTTTCATAATAAAAAAACAGAATACAAAAAATCTTTAAAATAAATATTTTATAAATAAAATTTGCAATTTAAATATAAATAAGATTTGTTTATGTTTTGATCTCATTTGGAGTTACAGTATTTGTACTGAAAATTAATTTTATAAAGTTTTAATGAAGTACCTTCTGGTAATATCACTGACACAGGTTTGCACTTTGGGCCGTATCCTTTGGAGGTGCTGGCGGACATCTTGAAGTAGTAGGTAGCGCCTGGAGATAGGTCTTCAATGAAGTAATTCAATTCGCTAGCATGTACCGAAGAATCTTCAATCCACAATTTGGTGACATCGGCGGTGTAGAAGATAGTGTAGCCTGTGAATATGGTGTAGAAGATAGTGTAGCTTGTGAATATGGTGTAGAAGATAGTGTAGCCTGTGAATATGGTGTAGAAGATAGTGTAGCTTGTGAATATGGTGTAGAAGATAGTGTAGCCTGTGAATATGGTGTAGAAGATAGTGTAGCTTGTGAATATGGTGTAGAAGATAGTGTAAAAGATAGTGTAGCCTGTGAATATGGTGTAGAAGATAGTGTAGCTTGTGAATATGGTGTAGAAGATAGTGTAGCCTGTGAATATGGTGTAGAAGATAGTGTAGCCTGTGAATATGGTGTAGAAGATAGTGTATCCTGTGAATATGGTGTAGAAGATAGTGTAGCTTGTGAATATAGTGTAGAAGATAGTGTAGCCTGTGGGAGTGCAAGTGTGAGGTGTGCGAGGAGTGCAAGTGTGAGGAGTGCGAGGAGTGGGAGTGTAAGGTGTGGGAGTGTGAGAGTATGAGGAGTAGGAGTAGGAGTGTGAGGTATAGGAATTTGAGATATGGAAGTGTGAGGTGTGGGAGTGCGAGGTGTGGAAGTGCGAGGTGTGGGAGTGCGAGGTGTAGGAGTGCGAGGTGTGGGAGTGTGAGGTGTGGGAGTGTGAGAGTATGAGGAGTAGGAGTAGGAGTGTGAGGTATAGGAATTTGAGATATGGAAGTGTGAGGTGTGGGAGTGCGAGGTGTGGAAGTGCGAGGTGTGGGAGTGCGAGGTGTAGGAGTGCGAGGTGTGGGAGTGTGAGGTGTGGGAGTGTGAGAGTATGAGGAGTAGGAGTAGGAGTGTGAGGTATAGGAATTTGAGATATGGAAGTGTGAGGTGTGGGAGTGCGAGGAGTGGAAGTGTGAGGTGTGGGAGTGCGAGGTGTGAAAGTGCGAGGTGTGGGAGTGCGAGGTGTAGGAGTGCGAGGTGTGGGAGTGTGAGGTGTGGGAGTGTGAGAGTATGATGAGTAGGAGTAGGAGTGTGAGGTATAGGAATTTGAGATATGGAAGTGTAAGGTGTGGGAGTGCGAGGTGTGGAAGTGCGAGGTGTGGGAGTGCGAGGAGTGTATATGAAATGGAGTTGTGAATTGTAGAACACCGTGTGATATATGATATACTGAGGGAGGGAACAGCAACAGTAAAGTATGGCTAGAGAACCTGTGAGAACCCCATTGGGTCTTAGCGGACGTTGCCAAGAGATACGGACGCGACGTCCCCCCGTGGGGGTGGCGGTGAGGTCGGCGGGTCCGTCGGACGGACTACTCTCGGAGGTCATGCGTTCGAGGGTCATCGACCACGGGGAGCTGGAATTTCCCACCGTGACCTTGACGCGAATCTGGTAGAACGTGTACGGAGACAAATCTCTCAGCCGACAAGTCAATTGGTTGGTAACACGACGCTTCCTCTCGTTCTTATCCTGGCGGTGTCGGGAAAGAGGTGACATAGGTTAGGGGAGGGCGTAGGTGTCGTGTACGAGGACTAGGATTAGGGATGGGGTAATGGGGATAGGGAATTAGGAAGGTGAGGCTTTTAATATGGCTTAGATGAGCACATAAGTGTGGGAATGGAAATAGGGATGGGAAGAAGTATGAGGATTAGTGAGGTGTGGTGTGGTGGGGTGTAATGAAATGTGGTGAGATCTAGTGAGGTGTAGTGAGGTGTAGTGAAGTGTGGTGGGTTTTACTGAGGTGTGGTGAGGTGTAGTGAGGTGTAGTGGGTTGTAGTGAGGAATAGTGAGGTGTAGTGAGGTGTAGTGAGGTGTAGTGAGGTGTGGTGTGGTGTGGTGAGGTGTAGTGAGGTGTAGTGAGGTGTAGTGAGGTGTAGTGAGGTGTGGTGTGGTGTAGTGGGTTTTAGTGAGGTGTGGTGAGGTGTAGTGAGGTGTAGTGGGTTGTAGTGAGGAATAGTGAGGTGTAGTGAGGTGTAGTGAGGTGTAGTGAGGTGTGGTGTGGTGTAGTGGGGTGTAGTGAGGTGTAGTAGGTTATAGTGAGGTGTAGTGAGGTGTAGTGGGGTGTAATAACTGAAACTACTTACATTGACAGATATACTGATGGTGTAGTGTCGTTTAAGAGAACTATCATTATCATCTGCCCACTTCACTGTAATGCTATTGGCATTGTAATTCGAGCAAATAACTGCATATGGACTGGTCAAAATCAGATTAGCCTCTGCAATGTTGAGGTCGGTGTCAGGGTTAGGCAGGGTTAAGCTGGGTGTAATTGTAGCATAAACAATAGGAGATTATGTTTAGTTCTTACACATCAGTTGGGTATGAGAAGTTCACACAGTACATGTATAGAGAGTAACTAGAAGTACATCTATAGTATATCTGGAATAGTTGGTACTTAATACAAATTTAGAATCGAGTGATGATTTTCGTAAGAAGTTAATTAATAGAGTTGAGGTTTTGTATTCGGATAAGAATAGATTTTTATTTCAATGTTTTCTTAAATAAATTAGTCTAGAAAATACAAATATTTTGTATTTTATAACATTCTAATTCTAAGTTTGGATAAAAAATATTAAATACCTTTTTAAACTAATTGGTTTAAAATAATATTTACATATTATTTATAAAAGCGTAACTTAAAATCTAGATTTATGATGAAAATTAAAAATATCATACATTATGTAATAGTATTATCTTATTTACGAATTCAATCAATATTTAAAGGATTAGACATCGCACATTTGTTTTATTGATTATAGATTACTGGTGTTCCATACCAAATATAATCTATCTTGAAGCCAAATTGAATCAGAAATACAGAAAATATCGATACAATAAAAGCATTTCTTAATAATTTAGATATTACGTAATTTGAATCTAGGGGCTAACTTTTTGGTGTTTTAAGTTCTTTTCTTTTATAAGATCCATGTCCTTCTTTGTTCATTATGGCGATTTGAAATTGATACATCGTGTTTGGTTCTACAATTATATAAATTAATATGTAAGTAATAGCATTAATAATAGTTAATGTCAAACGAAAGTGAAATAGAATAATATTGAAGTGTAAACCAGTATATAATTTGATGTAGGTTAATGGATGTAAAATTAGACTAAACGAATGAATTAAATCACATAACGAGCAAATGACAATGATATAATGCGGCTAATATGTATAGACGCCTGAAATATAATACAACTCCATTGTCTAATGGGTCACACAGTTTATCTCTTGGCAGAGAATAACTATATATAACTATATATAATATTCACAATACTACATTAGATAATCATCTTAATAATATATACACACAGGGCAGAGGTGCATGAAAGCACTTTACTGTTCTGAACAATTTAGTGGATATGCTTTTCACAGCAGAATGTCAAGCATATTAAGACATGTAAATACATTAAGGATACATTAGCAGGTATCATGTATCATTACATTTACAGGTCTTACACCCTTGTAAATAATATCATTTCATTAACATAATCTGTAATATATTTTATATATGCAGAAAGATCCTTTCAGAGAAATTTCACATGGTTCAAAGAATTTCAGGTGATTGGGTTCAAAGATCAAATATATTTGATGTTAAAATGATGTTTTTTGTTTATTAGGTTCATTTTCATCTACATAGTTCTATCATATTATATATCATAACAAAAAATCAGGAGATAATAAAGTATTATTATAATATGTAAATAATGAATATATGAATGAATATATATCATTATAAAATATAATATATAATTAAATATAATAATAAATATACTGAATATATAATATAATATAATATACTGAATATATAATATAAAAAATAATAAAATAACATAATATAATATAATATACTGAATATATAATATAATATAATATAATATAATATACTGAATATATAATATAATATAATATACTGAATATATAATATAATATAATATAATATAAAATAATATAAAATAATATAATATAATATAATATACTGAATATATAATATAATATAATATAATATAATATAATATAAAATAATATAATATACTGAATATATAATATAATATAATATAATATAATATAATATAATATAATATAATATAAAATAATATAATATAATATAATATAATATAATATACTGAATATATAATATAATATAATATAATATAATATAATATAATATAAAATAATATAATATACTGAATATATAATATAATATAATATAAAATAATATAAAATAATATAATATAATATAATATACTGAATATATAATATAATATAATATAATATAATATACTGAATATATAATATAATATAATATAAAAAAATAAAAAAATAATATAATATAATATAATATAAAATAATATAAAATAATATAATATAATATAATATAATATACTGAATATATAATATAATATAATATAATATAATATAATATAATATAATATAATATAATATAATATATATATAATATAATATAATATAATATAGTATAATATTATATAATATATAACCATAATTAATATGTAGAATACTCTGCAAATATTGAAATCAACTTAGTAACAAATGAACTTAATCATGTTCTAAATAAAATAAAATAATGGACACTCCCAAATCTTTATCTACCCTCTAAACAATCCAATTGTAATAATAAACTGCAGATAATTGACCAACCATACCCTAGAGACATACTACATTTACTAAGACATATAATACTGCCACTAATCATGTGGTTAGTAATACTTACACAGATATGGGTTTTAGTGAGGTGTAGTGAGGTGTAGTGAGGTGTGGTGATGTGTGGTGAGGTGTGGTGTGGTGTTAAATTACCATAACATTAAAAACACACTATCAAATAATAATTCTGGTCAATTATTATACAACTGCAAAATGATTTTATATTTGCATTAAATAAACAGGAACTAAAGTTGGACAGTATAAACATAACACAACTTAATACAATATAATGTAGAGTTATTCTTAATTTGTAATTAAATATAATAATAAATATACTGAATATATAATATAATATAATATAATATAATATAATATAATATAATATAATATAATGTAGAGTTATTCTTAATTTGTAATTTAAGATCCAGCAAAATGTGTATAAGACGAACCAATCGTTCCATAGATACTAATTACTTATAAACTAAAGAAATCAAATTTGATTATAAGAAGAAATTCAATCTCTATCATACAGATATCCAGCCTCGTACAGATCTATCCACAGCACAAGAAACTTACCAACTTACTAAGTTACTACATAAACAAATATAACTTTAATAGGATATTTGTTTCGTTCTATATCTCAACGTCATTATCTAATTTTAGGAAAACTATAAGGACAAAACACTTATACAACTTCACTATTATATATTTACATATTACATAAGACAATAACTTACTACAAGAAAAGCATATTTTATAAACTGTATAGATAGAGTCAATTAAATATATAATAATTATTATTAATAAGTTTAGTTAAAGAATTGAATGCAAATTCATTTACAAGTTCATTGCATAGAAATGAATATAATTTGAAATTAAAGCATAAGGGTGGTATACATCGTTAGGGTATTATTATATTAGTATTATTAAGATAATCGATAGTAGAAGTTTCAATAGCGTTGTCAGTCGACGTCTAAGGCCCATAGCGAAGTCGAAACGGTAGCGACGGCAGCGGGGACGAGCTACAAACCAACCGAGCGAAGCGATGAGGTAAACTGTGACGTTTACGTCCGCAATCTCGATACGTTTGTCCGGAACACTGCGACCGTAAAAGATGAGGTAGCCGTTGGCAGTGGAGTCGTCGCTGCGAGACCAGAACAGCTTTATCGAGGTGCTGTTGTGGGTACTCAACTTGAAGTTCTCCACCTCCTTCAGAACGGAGCAATCTGCGTGCGAGGTCGGGGGTCGTCGGAACGGGGGTTAATGGGTTAGGGATCTACGGTAGAGAAGAGATTGGTAGCTATGGAAAATCTGCATCGAGGTGGGTACTACCTTTAAATTATGGTCGGGTTATACAAAGTACAACTTAATGATGATTTGAATGTAACAGAAGTTTTGAGGATAAAGGTAAATACATATTACAATTAAACTTTACATAATCTATTTTAAGTTAATATAATAATATAGATATATTAATATCAGAAAATAGTTAAAAGAATATCATATAACTTCTAAACAAGAATCAAGTTAAGAAATATAAGCAGTTATTACTTCTTTTAAAAGAACTTATCGGTATCCAGGTAATGTAATGGGTTATAAATATTGATTTATATCAAAAGTAAGCTGTAAACATTTCAAATACGAATATATGCAATGATAGTAGAATCATTTCATTAATCACATATTGCGAAATGCATTAGTAACAATATATAGTGTAGCGTTATTTAATGTATTTGTAATATATACATCAAAAAGGAGATGTCCTACATTATTCTAAGTAAACAATCCATTTGATTTCGTATTGTTGTGATTTTATGGTTATCTTTTTTAATTATTTAAAATAAAAAATAAAGATAATGTATAAATATTAGCATAGTAATATTATGTTTAAAATAAGAAATAAAATATTATATAACAAAAAACTAAAATAACTTTGATGGTTTTCTAGGATGAATGCATTTTATAAAACATCAGAACTTAATGTATTGTATTCTATATAGAGTGTGCAATTAGTCAATCTCTACTATCTAATATATTATACCACTCAGCTATAGGTATCTGTTAAATAATACTTTATATTTTCCAGTCTACCCATTTAAAATTGTTATAACTATGGGCTAATGATTTTAATTTCTATTTTTCACATTATTAATTTTAAAAGGTTTTACTAAATAGAAATATTAAAGATCATTGGAATATTCAAATAGTTCTATTTTATAATTGAGTTGAAAAATAAAAATTATAACAAGTTTATTGGTGATTATTGATTTAAATATGAATCATATTTATTACTTTACATAATTACCTTATAACTATTGAATACATGTAGATAGAAGAATTAATATAGATGAAAGTTATGCAATTCATTCAAAAATATTGCAAACTATTTCTGGGAATGTTAATGATTGGCATTTTAATTATTGTCATTAAATGTGTAAGAACATTTATAAAGTTAAAAAATAATTAAAATTAATATCCCAAAATTTCATATTATAAATTATAATTTACAATGGAACAAAAAATAAATGCATTCTAATTTTATTGATTTTTCAAAATATTTTTTAAAAGGTCATTTCTGGTGATATCATAAAATGAAGGTATATTAAGCGTATATTTTATTCTGTATATAGATGACAGTAAAATGTAGTGTAATAGAGTAAGATACAATGTCATATCATTGCATAGAATATTATATAAATAGTATGGATACTGGCACAACTCCTGTCATGAAATTGGAACTGTATAATAATACACATGAAATCATACTGAAAATATATACTGAATATTTTCTTTGTATCTATGTTATAAATATAATATTAGATAAATAAATATGAATGTAATATAAGAATCAGTTTGAGAATATGTTATAAAATTATTACACATAATTCTTACAATCGTAGAAATAGACTCAAACTCACAAACAAACTGTAATGTATCATAACACCGTACAGTGTACACTGTACCATGTACTGTACACTGTACACTGTACCGTTTACACGGTACACTGTACAGCCTATGCAGGGTAAAGTAGGCATCTCTAATAGATACCCACTACAGCTATTAGTACATGTACTGTACACTGTACACTGTACAGTGTACAGCATATGCAGGGTAAAGTAGGAATCTCTAATAGATACCCACCACAGCTATTAGTACATGCTAGGTAAAGATATCCTGCTGTAGATAAACCATTACTTCGGAGGCTTTTATAATGATGGGTTAATAGATAGTATCAAGTAATCAACAACGTATACATATGGCATATACATAATGCATATTATACAATTACTGATTTACATAGAGTAGGTACCTTATATTGTATTTTACATGTACCAAAGCAGTATATTATATTATATATACTATAGCATGAAGCACTTGGAATACAAGATAGATCAATGATATTCAATACATGATAGAAAATGATAGAAAATTAGGTAATAATCAATGTAATAACATGATATAGATGAACACCAGTACAGCACTCAGCACTGTATAATTAATAAATAATGTAAGATATTTTGCTTTGTTAATAAAGATAATATAAATAAATTATGTAATTTAATATTTAATTTAATATAATAATTTGGATTTTAATAATTAAAATACAGGTGATTTTAATAATTGGTGTTAATTATTTCATAAAAATATTATATAAATCTATTTTATTGTTTTATGTAATGTTATCCATGCAAAGCAAGTAGAGTTATATAATTGTTATATAATAGTGTATAGTTACATCATGATGTAACTCTATATAATCATATTTAAAATATAAAATATTTTCACTTTTATTATATAACAAAAAACTGAAATGACCTGGATAGTTTCCTGGGATATTACAAATATTGCCTAGATTTTTATAGTAGTATATATTATATAACAATAATAATAAATACATTTATGAATGTATGTAAACAATGTTTACTAAACATACAGAAAAACACAAACACAGAAAGGTCATCTCTTCGTAACCAGTAACGACATTACATTGAATGTGTTAGTCGATGTCGAGTATGATGCAATAGATGTGCATTGAATGTATTAGTCGATGTCGAGTATGATGCAATAGATGTGCATTGAATGTGGTAGTCGATGTTGAGTATGATGCAATAGACATGCATTGAACGTGGTTGTCGATGTCGAGTATGATGCAATAGACATGCATCGAATGTGGTTGTCGATGTCGAGTATGATGTAATATACATGCATTGAATGTGTTAATAACTAGCATGTAGTCTGAATTTAAATAAATAGGTTATGTAAATATAGGATTCTACATTCACCACTTAGAACTAAAGGCGAGACAATTTTAGTAATAGAGTAATTTCACTCTATTATGTACAATTGTCTGATTTATAATGCACGAGTAATAGATATTGCCATATAACATATATTAATATATATAGTTAGGTGTAATTTAATTTTTCTGTGATTCAAATCATATTTAAATATAATAGATTAGATGTATATAATGATATTAGGAAATTATATATATTATATATATATATATATATATATATATATATATATATACTTATATTAATAAATACTATAACATAAATTAACACTAAATTATAAAATAAGTTCTGTACTCCTATAAATGTACTTATATAATTAGATTATACTACATTGTAAATAACTATAATTATACACCATAGTTTATACTTTATAATATATATTATATGATGTATACATTTTCTTATACTATAAGGTCTAGAAATCATTTATTTCTCGAAATAATGTATTTCTTAAATAAAGAAAATATTAATAAATCATTACTTTGAATAATGACTTTCCATTTAATTTCCATAGTCAGTAACAATAGACCAGTAATTCACATATTTATGATAACCATACATTATAATGTTGACATATAATCATAAACAAACTATAATACCTTTTTATTCTTATTTGACATTGAATACTTGTATATTAATAAATATGATATTAATATGATGCAATTGATTTAACTTAGTAAGAAAATATGATTTTTCTTCAATTCATGATATTGTCAATAAAATACATTTGTATGTATGTATGTGTGTGTGTGTGTTTGTATGTATGAGTGTGTATACGTGTGTGCATCTGTGTGTGTAAGTGTGTGTGTTTGTGTGTGTGTGTGAGTATGTATGTGTATATGGGTTTGTGAATATAGGATGTGTGTGTGTGTGTGAAGAATTTATTAACCACAAATAATTTAACAAATATTAATAAATATTCTACAATGTGGAACCATACGAATAAAAATGAACGATAAAGTAAAATAAAAAAAATAAAGTAATGTAGCGTGTCAAGGTAAGTGTTATAAAATAAAATATAAGGGAGGTGATTAGTCTCACCTAAGCAGGAAGCTTTTTAGAAGCCTGTACTTAAACATGTTAATAGTGACTTTGGGGGATAATAGTATTTTAGGAAAGTGGTTCCATTTGTTTGGGGCTAGGTGGCGGAAACTTTTGTTTTAAACCGAATTTAATGGCATGGGAGGTAGTGAGAGGGTTATGAGGTGAGAAGGTTGTAGTTGTCTGTAGTTTTCTTTCATATTTAGTACTTGTCTTAAGTTATGTGGTTGGTCGTAAGTTAGGGTTTTCTTTAATATGGTTAGTAGTTTATAGTCGATGGAGTTAGCAGTTGTCATCCAGTTTAGTCGTAATATTTTAGCTAGAGGTAGCTGAGAAATAGACTTATTAGTTTAGGTTATTTTAGTAGTGGAGTAATTAATGAAAGTTTTAGTAAGTCAGGTACTGTTCTGTAAGTCAATGATTCATCAATTATTATTATAAAGGAGCTAATGTTGATGCAATTAATTTAGTTATAGTCAAGGGGTCATTAGTAGATTATGAAATATATTATGATTTGGTGTATAACTTCTTGTCTTGCTTTGGGATATAACTTCCTGTGTTGAACACAAAGGATATTGCAAATTTACGAGAGATGTCGAGAGTTGAGCTTTATTGAGCTAATGTGTTTTAGAGCATCTCAATGGCATCAGGGCAAAACTTTCACACAATCGAAGAGTTGAGATATAACATAGGGTAGATATTATATGATGTGTATGGTATGACTAATGCTTTGCAAATATATATATATCAATGTATCATTGCGCATTGAAAATTATAAGCTGATTATTAGCACAAAAAGAAATATATTATGAAAAATACCATTAGTATGTATTTAAATTATGTATTGAGAATAGATGCAGTACTCAGTAACATTAGTAATCATCAATATAAAACTTTATATCTATAGATATACAAATTATAAAGAGTAAAGTTATTCTATTGATTAAAATATATTTCACATCACAATTACTTATTAGTAGTAATGTAAATGTATTGCAACTTGGTAGATGTGGTTGAGAGCTTATATAGGTGTTAGTCAATCTAGGAATCTGTCATAAGACCTGTCAACACCTATATAAGGAAAACTTATAATTTGGTCCCTTATGTCTACATACCATATGCCACTTTCTTTATAATTACATTGTCTATCATTATATTTCTAATTATTTTCGACTTTGACATTTGACAATATGTGAGAATATATAATATTTAGTAACAATACAAGATATTAGTTAAACTACCAAGTATATGATAATGTACAAGATATGATTTTTAAAATATCAAATCATAGTTTTAAATTGATTTAGAAATTTTTCCAATATTTGTTAAAGAAACATTGAGTCAAATATCTCATTTAATATTATTTACTTATATATTTTTATAATGCTTTTTCTAAGGATATAATAAATAATCTATAAATAGATATAAAATCTGACATTTTCTCATATTAGCAAATTGTATTTCATATTAAATATAACCATATAAAAAAATACATTTACTATTTCTAAATATATGTGTATATATATATACAGGTATATATTCTATACTGCTCCTGGATAAAGGTTATATTTGAGCAAATATAATTATTGTAATATAGTTTAAATTATGATATTTTAAATACAGTTAAATACAAAATAATCACTTATTAAGTTAATTATTCTATCATCATTATTTGTATTCAATTTATAAAGGAACCAGTTAAATTAGAGGATCAAATTAAATATATATATGATTGCTAATATGGTATAGAATAAATAGACCATTAGTCATTTGGGATATAAATTCCAGGCCTGTGACCGAGGTAAGGCCGAGGTAAGGCCGTTGACCAGAGATATGTACTAGATTAATCAATAATAGATGCTAACCACAACATAGGCCTCATTTCTGCGAAGAACAAATCAGCTAGTAATGCAGTATATGATACACATAATATTACAGTAATATTACAGAAATAATATAAAAAAATGTGTTGGTAACTATTCTAATATTTACTTTATTGTAATATGTAATAAAAATACGTACAAAATACAATCCTTCATATCATGAAATTTAATAAAGGTTTACTATAATTAATACCCATAAGCAAAATAATCTAACTATTTAAATTTATTATAAAATTATCAATACAAATAATAAAGTTTCACTAATATAAAAATGTCATTGTAATGTTTGCCGAATATATAATATATTACATTATAACTTATATATATATATATTTGTAATAAATATATATATAGTTTTTATATAATTGCATTTTTTAATAATTGGTTTAACTACATTTAAATAACCCATATATGTCTTATTGAGAATTATTGATTAAAAACAAATAATTATTTTGTTTTGAAATATATTCAATAAATAGTTAGTTAATTAGTTAGTTTAAAAAAGTGTATTAAATGTATATAATAATTTCAATATTATAATTATAATAAATGTTATATTAATAACATTATTTTAGTAATACAGTAGTTCAAATTAATATTTGATAATATAACTAGATATCATTTAACTTGAATTTCTATATTTATTATAAAAATAACATATTAGAATATATATATACTTTACAATTAATTAATAATAATTTTAATAACTTTAAAATAATTTATGAAACTGTAAATAAATAGAAAATAAGATGTTCAAGATTTGTCTAATTTTAATTTTAAAAATCAACTACAATCTTGATCAATTTATAAAGATATAGAATAGAAAATAACTTTAAAAAGAAAATAGATGAGTTTTTTTAATTAAACTTTTAATTTATTTTTAAATCAATTATATATCTGATATATATTACATCATATTTAACATGTATCATAAATAATAAAAGTATAAATATAAAATGGGATGGGTATATTCCATTGTATATAAGTCTGGGAAATTCAGAGTACAATAGTTATTAGCTTTTATCTAAAATGATATGATCACTGGGGTCTAATCTCATTCCATTGCTGCCATATTGGATTACAATACCAGTGTAAATGAATATATATCTACCCAGTGGCATTGAAATAGGTATTACAGATAAATGATAATAATGTACAATGCAATATATAGGATGGTATTGACAATACTACAGTGAATACGGTAACATTAATATAAACAATGATTAATTTAACATAACAATTACTTTATCAAAATATTACATTTAGTTGAATTATATTAGTAAGAAAAATATATAATAAATAGTAATATCATATATAGAATATTAAAAAACATGTTATTAGATATATTATAATATATATAATAAAATATTCAAATTTATTATTATTTATGGAATTAGTCTACTATGGATAAATAATGGTATGTTTGTAGTGGTCAATAATAGGGGAGTCATATAAAGATGGTTATGTGATTGGTAGCTGTCTAAAGAATACAGACAATGCTCATCATGATAATGATATGTTCCTGTGAAGATGACAATGATATAAGAGAAAGATAATAACTAATCAAGCTTGCAATGTAAATGCAATCTAGAGAATTCATAGAAATAATAAATATTAATATTAATGTATAGGATTACATAGAAATTCGTGAACTGTGTAGAAGACTCTTTTTATATTGCAGTTATTTAAAAAATATAAATCAATTAATGCATATAAACAAATATATAAACAAATCGTTTTAATGAACATTAAAATTTTATTAAATTTAAATTCAATAAATAACTCAGTGATCTTTATAAACTATGGAAAGACTATTTATAAAAGGTCTGAATTATTTCATTATGATTACTAATAGATATAATATAATATTAGGTTTGATTTAATAACTATTGTGATTTTAATACTATGCTTGATATTCATATTTTTAAAAAAAATATTTTATAAATAAATATAAGATATATATTACATATTATATAAGATCGGCTGCATTAGGGAACATGGAATTCTGGGTAATTTGATATCAGTATTTGATAAGATAACTAAATGCATATGTCGACTGTACCTATATGAACCAGGCACCACCAGCGTGGTAAACAGAGATGTTAATTACCGAATAGTCACTACAGATGTGTTCATCAAATGTATACAAATAATGCGTTTAGGTCAGCTGCGAATGCATGTAAATAAACCGTAATTGAACCATATTTTCAAATCTCAATGAATCAATTTTAAATATATGGATTTCTTATATCTAATCATTTATTGAATTAATATGTATTTCTTTATTAATGAGAGAATAGAAATACAAAATGTTATGAAAAAAAGTAAAGCATAACATTTTTTAGAAGAGATGTTTTATTTTAGCATTACAAAAATTAAATATGATTCCTATACTGTATGTAATGACTTAAACATGGAAATTAATTAAAATATTATAAACAATATATAAAAGATAAAATAAATGTATAAATATTAAATTTGGTGATAATGCAAACAAAAAATTATGTATTATAGATTCTTATTAAAAAATAAGAAATAAAATTATTTTTTAGAGTCATTGAATTATCAATTCAATATTTGGTGAGTTAAATTTAAATAAATTGTAACTGCTTGTCTTCTTAACAATATTTTGATAGATTATTATCTGGAGGAACAATTGACTGAAGAATTGACTTGGAGAACAAATAATGATAAAAAACAGTTATTGGTATTTGTTAATCTTTCTTTCTGCTATGTAAGTTAATATATCACAATGTAGTACTCTTGAGTTTCTATCAGAATTATACATTTATTTGATCAATGAGAATAACAGAAATTTATAAATAAGTAATAGAGTCCTGAATATGATGACTTTCAACATATGAAAACGTTATATAATTCAATACATTGAGGAGAAGACCAGTTTTTTTTGTTTAGATCATTGTAACACATTATTGACTCTACCATTATTATTAGATATATAATATAGAGTTGATTCAGTTGTTCTATAGCAATAATTGTTCACGTATTGAATACTCATAATGAATTAATAATTAAAATATAATGTTTGGTAAAAGAAATGATTACTCCTATATATGTATATAGCATTACTTTTGAATACCCATTGAGATTAACTCGTAAAAAAATATTAATATATATTAATCACAATATTAATATATATTTTAATTCAATTTCAGAAGTATACATTCACACAATTTTACATAATATATCCATTTATAGATATATTGAATTAACATCATACATCTATTGAAATAAAGCTTTTATATGATACATTTAACATATACATATAATATATTTAATATAGTAAAATAATACTAATATTATTTAAATATAACTAATATGTATAAATTAAGAACTATATAAATTACATCATACTATTTAATCAAATAGTTAATAGTAGTTAATATATATGTTTATATTACTAACTAACTAATAGTTTTTCATTAATTATTTATCTTTATTAAGTCCTACAGAAAATACTTGCTAATGTATCATAAAAAGTAAAATCATGATAAATATCATTTGAATGATATTAAAAATTGGATACATATAATAGCATATAATTAAAATATTAAAGATTAAAGATTATAAACTTTAAAAAATGTATTGCATAGACATTGACGATACCATTGTATTGTATATTCACTTGTATTATAAACATGATATGATATATAGAATTGATGAGATAATACAAATAGTATGTGTTACTATGTATTGTCTACTCTTTAATACAATCATATCCCTATAAAACCGTACAATTCTAATTCTATAACTTCCATACTTTATCTGAAAATAACTCCCAACATCCCATACATCCTAACCCTAGAGTGTAGGTCTTACACCTACAATGTAGATCCTGCATTATCCTCCCTACTTATCCTTCATAAATCAAATAATTCACAGTATATCGACAATACTGCTAAAATATATATATATATTTAAATGAACTTAAGACAATACATTTCCAAATATATATAACATTATATAATATGCACCTATTATGTATGAGTATGATGTATATTAAAAATCAATTAATTAGTATTTGTATTAATCTTAATCTCTATCGGGCTCACACCAATAACTATGCATCTAATAGTAATTATATATTTTATATTAATATCTTACTGACAATGTTATACAATATTATAACAATGCACCATTTAACTCTTTACTGTACTATTCTACATCTGCCTGGTACATATTATAAGTAATCCTAATATCAATAAACTCTACATATTTATCTAATGTATGACTCTATCTATAAGGTTATTGATCAGTTTGTATCTTTTTGGATATAATATAATTATAATAATTATTATAAATATATTATTAATTAAACTATGTTTAATAATGATATCCAGTGATGTAGAACAAAATCAAAGCTAAATAAAACCGTGCAATGGATATAGCGAGAAAAAAAATTTAATTTTATATTTGTTTATATTTTTTATATATTCTATACTAAATTAATGAATCAATTAATAATAATAATATCTAATATACTTACACTTATTACTAAACAATATGTAGGGTACCTTAAGGTATTCTAATAATAGGCTATACTATTAGAAATAATATTTAAATTTTCTATAATCATGGGTTACATAAATGTTACTTATTATGTTACTTTAATTAGAAAATGCATGCTAAAAGCATGTCAATATGATGCTATTCATCGATAAGTATACACCACACTAAAAATGTACTCGATAGAGTAGATTACAATGAAGCTATACCTAGTAGTGTACACTACAAGAACAATATTTAGTCGTGTACACTAAAAACTATTACTAGTTGAGGGTATAATAGAATTATAAATAGTTAATTAAAATACAATAGATATTGTATCGTTATATATATATATATATATATATATATATACACGTCAAGTACATCATAGTATTTAACGAAATGAAATACATCAAATATAGACACTGATAAAACATTTCTAATACAACAATACATTAAAATTATATACAAATATTAGCAGGGTATTGTTGATGTCTTAATAATATTGATTACATAAATATTGTAATATGGTTAATATGGTTTTAATAACTTGTAAGTGATTTAATAAATTAATAATTTAATGTATTAACAAACTATTTAATAACAATTAATTTACAATATATATATATATCATTATTATAAAACTTACATGAATGATTTATTGATAATAATAATATATATAATATAGTGTAATAAATTATAAAATACATTATAAAAATATATAGTACACACAGATAAAAAAGAATTTGAATATTAATTTTTATTTACATTGTTTACAGTGTATTTATATTGTTGATTGACATATTATTAAAAACATCCGTTTAGAAAACATAATTATCCATAGATATAGAAATCATAGGATAGATATGTTCAAAATTATATAATTAATATATATATTTATATTAAATTAATATATATAATGTGTAATTATTACTATAGTAATTTATTATAATTTCATTATTTATTAATTATATATTATTTTTTCAATAAATCATTATAAATTATGTATAATCTTTTATTACTACTTATATAATATCATTGAATAGTTTAGTAATTTTATTAATAACTATAGCACATAGTAATATTGTCTATAGACACAATTGATTCAATCCAATCTTGTTGGATTATTATGACAATATAATAATATTATGACAATATAATAAGCTAATTATTTGTATACAGGTTTCAGAAAATATTAAGAATCATTGTAATATTTAAATATTACCTTATACATTAATTGAATAATTTAAACAATATATATTATTATATAGTTTATAGTTAATATTTTAAATATAAATATTTATACAAATTATATAAATTATTATACAAATTGTTAATCAATTTTCTACTAAACCATGATTAAAAATGTTAACATTTTACATTAAGAATATAATATTATTAATAATAACGTAAAACTTGAAGTATATATAGTTGCAACTATATAAACATGTTTATTAATGAAATTCTTTTTTATTATTAATTATTAATATTAATAATGAAACTATTTTTTATGAATATTTGATTTTGTATATTAATATTTTAATTAAAATATAGATATTATAGCCCTTATATTTTACTAAATTTTAAAAATACAATTAAATTTATTAAACTTTATAAACCGATAAGTTTACTAAAATAATTGCTATTTAAAGTTACTGATACATACATTAATCGTTGTATGTAGTTTATTAAATTTATAATTTTAAATTTCATAAAATACAAGATTTATAATACTTTGTAAAATACTAAGGATTAATTTATCTATTAGCAACTATGTATTTTTAACTATTTATTATTATTAAATGATATTTATCACGTTTAGCTATATAATAATATATAGTTTATGTATTTTAGTTATACAAATAAATTATATTTAAATATTTAAATATTATAATATATTATATAAACAAAAATATTACAATATTATATATTAAAAAACTAGTTACAGCTGTATATATATAGTCATACAGTAATATAAATTTATAATGCGGTATAATCTAATACATATAATAATTAATAAACAAAATGTTTAATTTAATATTTTAAATGAATTTATTATTTGTTGAATATTTTTTATTTCATATTTTACAATACATTTTAGATTTTAATTATGTTGTTAATTAACGAATACAATAACAATTTAATATTATATTTTTCACAAGTTAAATTAATGATTTATAAACATATATATTTCGTATACGATATAATATTCATAACTTGTTTTGATAGTTTACATAACTACAAAAAATGAATGAGGATCCATCTGACAATGAAGATGTTATTCAAGGTGAAGATGTTGATAAAGTCGAAGATGAATGTATACACGAACTCGGAGTTATAGAGCAGCAACAACAACAATTGAATACAGGCTTTATTTCTTCGAGTTCACTTGCCAAACCAGAAACTTCCATTTTAGAGAAATCAATTGAATGCAAGGCGAATACAAATTCAGAACATAATGCATCCGATATCAAAGTAGGGTTACATACTTAATATAAAGTATATGGACTATAAGGCAGTACTTATAATCTATTGACTCTATTGGTTATAACCAATTCTAATATTTCTTATAGAATTTACATTAATATTATTATACAGACGATACAGTTTTCAACGTTGCGAACTTCTTTATTTATTATACAGTTGTATTTTAAATTAATTATAAATTAATTATGAATACGTCGTAATTTAATATCGTTATATGTTATTAATGCACTTGTATTATGAACTCGTTTATATATTATATTATAAATGCATGTGTATTATAAACTATAGTTTAGCATATATGCTTAGTGTTAAAATGAGTTATATATAGGGTTATTAATTCGCGTGTATTGTAATATATGTATTGGGTTTATAAATTATTATACAATTAAAGAATCATATGGATTATATATATATGTTTATTAATTATAGTTATTAAAATATAAACTTATAAGTTTTTAATATAAGGATATTAATTTTCACATTCTTTCGTGGAAAATGTGTGACTTACAAACCTGAATATAGCGCGACATTTAATAATTTAATAATACATTTCAAAAACACTATAATACAAAATACATCCTTATATTATGCGATCCCATTTGACAAATTATATCACAATTTGATTCATTTAATTATATAGAAAGATAAGAAATATGTATTATTCTATATTAATAGTATTAGTAAGTATATATGTGATGCATATATAGAATCAGCTATCTATTATTTCATTCATGTAATGTTAAATTGTATTATATCATATACGAATCGATCTTATACATTTGCTATATAAAGTGCCTCCGTACACATAGCGATATAGTATTTTGTATAATTATTTGATATCCTAATAAAAATAAAAATGTATATAAAAGTAAGTATGCGATGTAAAAATTGAAATGTCCTTTATAGTTTGATTGGGTAATATATAGACTATATATTATATAGAATTCAAATATGACAATTATAAATATTTTAACAAATATTAAAATAAAATTTATATAATTTGATATATTTTATTATACCTGTCTATTGTTTATTATATATTTTTTTTTAAATACTGCGTATTTTATAAGTAAATATATTCACATCACGGTATTAGTTGGTATATTTTTGAGAATTGATTTAATATATATTTATTTATTTTAATTACTTGTAATTTACTAATACACATTTTAAATATGAAATTCCTTTCATTAGTAATTGTTAATTCATTAATAATTGTTATTTACTTTTTAATTTGTATTTACTCTTATATTAAATATGTCCCAGTGAATTTTCATGAATATCTCATAAACCCGACAAGTTTATGTTTGTGATTATATTTTGTTATTTACATTATTTCCCCAAAAAATGTTCCTATATGGAATTTTCAATTTATTTATTTAGCAGTACTAAAGAATACAATTCTGAATTACTATTTATTAATATTATTTAAGAAATTTGAAATTAAAATTTAAAAAGTTAATTTATACTGTTTACAGTATTTATACTGTTTAGGTAATACATATTTATGTGTAATATATACACAATACAATATGTATTCGCTTTATGATATACATTATAGGTCATTTTTGTAGTTTTCGATACAATTTATAGATAACATTTAATTACAAACATATTTCAAATAATACAATAGTTTATGATTATCATGATAATAAAAACTAACCAGTTATCACTTACCGTTAAATACCCAATGTATTATTATATATTGACCTAATTTATATATAATACAATTTAGTTAATAATTTTTAATTGTTTTGTTTATTGTAATTTTATAATAATATTGCAGAATTCTAATAAGTTATATATATATATATATATATATATATATATATATATATATATATATCATTAATATACTCTACTATTGACATTAACATATAACGTTAGTTGATTACATATATGCAATGTAAATTAATGCAAGAATTTTAGAAATGATTTGTATCAAGAGTTCATTTAGAATATGGTTTTGCATAATGCTCCATATCCTGGAGAACATTATAGACTTCAACAAAATACGCATAGACTTGTATAAATAAAATGAATTGTTTATGTGCTTTAGTTAAATCTCATGATAAGATATATCTCTATTAAATCTCTATTAAATAAACCAAACATTCAATAAGATACGAATAGATAAATCATATGCCATGCTATTAACACTGATTTGCAACTGGCTATAAATATAAAATATATTGAAAGTATTGATAAAATCAAGAATATTGCCATGGAAATCTGTAAACAAATCTGAATGAAGTGTATATTCTATAGTCACAAAAACTACATATATTTATTTTTTGTTCTTATATGAATCATATATATATCCATATAATCTTATAATTTCCAATATCTCTATACATATCGGTTTATATATGTAGATTATAATTGAAATAAGTTCGGAGGGATACTTATTCTATAGCAACTATTTTCTAATTGTGTACTTTATTAATAATATCTAAACAAATCTATTTTTAATATTTGCTACTATGATATATTTAGTTTTCAATACATTTATATTAAATATATTTATAACTTTATTTATATATTTATATTCATAGTAATTAAATATGATCATTATTATTAAGATCTAATATCGCTAGTTATATTTATAATTTTATAATCAAAATAGATGATAGTTGCAGAGCCGATGCAGATTGACAACGATAATAATGAACTCCGAGTAGAACAAGTAATTAGAGAAACTCTCGACCATCAGGTTGAAAATAATGAAGAATCTGATGAAATACGAGGTGGAAATGAGACTGGTGCGGTTGAATGTCCTTCGCCTGAAAGGCAAGAGTCGAGCACGGCGAATCGTTGCGAAGAAGACTTGGATACACATCAGGCCGATACCCAGTCTAACCACTCAGAAAGCAGCGATGCCATTAGTAGCGAAAGCAGCGTAGACGGTAGTAGCACAGGAAGTAGTTCAACTAGTAACGCAGAAAGTAGTAGTGATAATAGTGCAATCAGTAGTACAGACGATACCAACGATGAGGACGGCGATCACGATGATATCGGCGATCAAACTGTACGCGACCTGCCCAGGCTGTCCGAGCATATTTTGCAAGCGGCTCAACAAGCCATCAATACTATAAATGCGGAACACGACGAACACTCTAATCCCTCCAGCCTGTCATCAGTGTCCTCTTCGAGCGAATCAAATCGAGGAGAAACGGAACCTAGTGATAATGCTGACGAAGAAGTATCTGAAGAAAGCGCTGTACTTATTGAAACAATTGCAGATGTAGTGGAAGGTCAACCGATAGGCGATCAGGAAATAGTTCCCCGCGATACACTAGTCAGCGAAGCTACTAGCCAAGAAATGGTCGATCGAGAATTAGTTACTGGAGCTATAATTGGTCGAGAAGTAGTTATTCAGGAATTAGATAGACAAGGAGTATTTGGTAAAGAAGTGTTTAACAAATCAGTTATTTGTGATACAAAAGCCATTGATAATGTTAACGATGATTATCACATTATTAGTGAAGATATCCAATGTGTATCGAAGAACCACGACGAATCTTCGAATTATGTTGTATTACCGATGGAAATTGACAAGGAAGAAACCTGCGAATTGTTTATAACAAATAATGATAACGAAGTTGAATCTTATAATCCTTCACAGTTCCAAAATAATGATGAATACACACCGAGTGATTGTAATATTACTAATACCACAACTATTTCACGACAACTGAACACTGAAACCATGGATATGGAATGTAATAAGAGTTCGATCGAAAGTAAATCCGACTCATCTTTGGACCGAGAATACAATATTAGTATGGCGACTGAAATCGGCATGCAAGATGATAGGTCCACTGAACTCGCTGACATGGAAATGTTTCTGCAACTCAACGAAGGTATTAGCGCGAATAGTGGTATGTTTATCGGTAAAGATGTCAACTACGATACAGCCCTTCAAAATGCAATCATGACTACTAATAAATCGCTCAAACCAGAAAAAGGAAATCGTCTAAAAGATG
>OZ038314.1:6741350-6753850 GCA_964035775.1 Osedax frankpressi
CCGTACGAAGGTGTAACTCCGCCCGATAAACCCCCAGCTACGTATTTTGTAGTTTCGTTATTACCGTCCATGTTGTAGTAACCGGAAGGACGATCCTCGGCATACTTTGTCCATCTAGTGTACGTAATTGTATATAATCAAATATGTTCACGAATCTAGTCACTTAATATCAGAGTATAGTCTGCCAGCAAAGGTTATGCGTATGCGGATAACTATTATGTAAAGTTTGTTTTGTTATTTGGGAGCATTTGGCATATGTTAATTTCAATATAGTTCAATATAAGATACTCAAAAGTGATATAAAAAAGTGATTTAATTGATGTCAGGAGAATATATCATGTACATATTAAATATATTAACATTTAAAATCTAAATATAATATGTTAACATACAAAATCAATATCGCATTAATAATTATGTATAATCTATGTATTTATATATGTATTATATATATATATATATATATATATATATATATATATATATATATATATATATGTTATGTGTAATATATATAACATCTATATATACTACAGTTTCATTAGTATCTTCACAATAAGAAAATGAAGTGGATATTTGAAACTGTAATTACGAGTAAAATATACACTTGTACGTAGTACTAACAGTACGAGTAGTATGGGTAAAGCCATGATGGGCCCGCCGATAAGGAATACGAAACCGGTCAAGGCACTGGTATTCGCGGCCTGTATTCCGGTGTGCACAAGTGGACCAAGGAACACGGTGAGAGATTGTACGCTGTGCAGTAGAGCATACACAGAACCTGAAAGTGGAGGTGATTAGGTCACGCCATGTCCGGCGAGTGACGCACGGGTCCCACTGTGTTAATACGATCACTAGCTGGTCAACGGATGGCAGATTACAATTGAGATATGCCGTTCTTTTCCACTATGGAATATATCATATAAGTTATATATGTAATTATCGGATATCTCGGAACCGCGCACTTTTTAGTTAAATTAAAAAGATTTTCCATATACAAGATATATAAAGATGAGTGATTAAGGAATCCTGAGTATCCTGAGTATATATACTAGAACTAAATGATTACATAGGTTTAGGTATATTTTGTATCTTTATAGTGTAGTTCCAAATACACCGTACAGTGTACGCCATACAGTGTACGCTATATAGTGTACGCCATACACTGTACGCCGTACAATGTACGACATACAGTGTACGCCTTACAGTGTACGCCATGCAGTGTACGCCATGCAGTGTACGCCATACAATGTACGCCATACAGTGTACGCCATACAGTGTACGCCATACAGTGTATGCCATACAATGTACGACATACAGTGTACGCCATACAGTGTATGCCATACAATGTACGCCATACAGTGTACGCCATCCAGTGTACGCCATATAGTGTACGCCATCCAGTGTACGACATACATTGTACGCCATACAGTGTACGCCATACATTATACGCCATACAGTGTATGCCATACAATGTATGCCATACAATGTACGCCATACAGTGTACGCCATACAGTGTACGCCATTCACTGTACGGCGTACACATCTTATTTGAACTTCACTGCAAAGATGAGAAGAGTATTCTCATCTATAGATTTACTAAACTCCTTCGTTATAATCTACATTTACAGCTGATACCAAGTTATAATATCATATTATCTCCAAAACATATATATAAGTTTTAATAATAATAATATAAATATCATATATATATATATATATATATATATATATATATATATATATATATATATATATATATATATGTATATATATATCTATATTATATATTACATATATATTATCAATATATATATATATATATATATATATATATATATATATATTTATATATACATTACAATTTATATCAGTAGCAAAATATAAATTCTTTGAATTCTAAAATATTTTATGATCTTATTACAAAATATCAATAATATCAAGATTCCTTAAACTAATGTTGATAATTAGTCTATCATATCATTATGATTTCATTTCATCTCTGCATGATTATCTGTCTAACATAATGCTAATTTATGTCCAATTAAAAAAACACGTTTTCCACGTAAACAGTTGTTTATGGATACAAATCATTGGATATCGAGTACGTTTACACATGAATGTATCCTACAGATAATGATGTATTACACATGAGAATATTGCCCGTGTGGAAATTAGAAATGCTGATAACTGGGCATATCTGGCATGCGAGAAGAGCAGTTATATATAACCTTACACGTGCGTAAATAAGATAATCTAACATATGAGTATTATCTATAAATTAGTATATATTACATATAAGTGATTATTTATATGAAATAAGTCATTATATTCTAAAATGTATACTTTTTAGTTATAACTTAAATATATTTACTAAATATAGAGATCAATGACTTTATAAAGTAACGATAAATAGCAATATATTAAATATATAATTACATTTAATTGTGACTAAGTAATATTAATAATTAATATTACTTCGAATGGTATTTAAACAATAAATTTGATTTATCAACCATTAAAAATATCTATAGACAAATTGAAAATCTTTATTTCAATATAAATTACGTTCATTAAGTTTAACTTATTATTTAATAGAAACCTAAAATACATGACATATATACTATAATTTAACTTCCTCTGTGTAAATTATACGCAAATAATTTTTAAAAAAATTAAAATTTTATTTTTAGTTAAACATTTATTCCTGTTTACATCTTGTTGAATTATATATTGATATATGTTATTATTTATTTTAAATTTGTATTTTATATTATTTAAATAGATGTCTAATTAATAGTAAATTATTTGCATATATAAAAATCATCATAATAATCTACTTTCCTACACATTTACACAATGAAATTAATAAACCAAATATACTAAATAAAAAACTACTAATTAATAAACCAAATATAAAATAAGAACTAATTTATATATATATAATTTAAAACTAATATATTAAATAGGATAAGTATATAATTAAAATGCTACATATATGAAAATCTAAAATGTATAAATTGTAAAAGTATAACAAAATATATATTTGTGTAAACTTTTTATAAAAAGTCGAATTAAAATTTAAATGTTACCTATTTTAAAAATATCATATTTTAAAGAACAGGCAATTTAACAAATTGAGACAATATAAATGTCAATATAATTGTATAATAGTAAAGTTATTCATTTAAAAGTAGATTTTGTATTGTATTGCAAAATAGTGCTATAACATCTGATATATTATACACTTATTTGAATGATTCCTTAGTCCAGGGATGTAAGTCAATGTAAAACGATAAAGAAAATTAAGAACTGTACAATGTACAGTTCATATCAGTGTACAGTGTACATATCAGACAGGCATTGACATTTTACTGGTTTGGTTTGGTTTATATTCTTCAATAGAATATATTAATAATACGTCATTACGTATCTCCCTGAATGTCGCGATAAACTTTTCTAAATGAGATCACTACACCGGGTTCATAATTACTTTCGGAAAAATACTACTTCCGGTTCATTACATCAAGCTAGAGTTCATAGGTCATCGTCAGCTGCATTTGAATGATCCTCCACACGAATTGAGTGTTTTAAGTGAAAGTGCTTACATTTGTGAGTAATCGTGCCTGGAGCTTTTAGCTTATAATAAAACGTACATTGCACATATATATTTCATACTGAGCATATATATATATATATATATATATATATATAAATATATATATATATATATACACATATATATATATATATATATATACATTATACATTATATGAAATGTACTATACAACATGTAATAAAGGCTACATATTAAGCTATACGTTTTATGTAATACACGAAATTCAATATATATTTTGTATACATAAATGTATTATATTCACAAAGTTGATAGGTCTTATATTTGTTTGTGTTTAGTGATAGTTATGTGTGAACATGTGTTGCTATTATGTCGTATACATATATGTATGTATGGCTATGTCATTATGTAGACATATTATAGGGTGTCATTTTATACGCGCGTATACACGGCGGTGCAATTTGTAGATTTAAACGCATTATAACATAATAGAACATGACGTAATGCTAATTATTAATGTTTACACCTATTTGTAGTAGTGGGCATTGTTATGTTATTGTTATGAAGTACCGTACAGATGTGTGCACCATGTAGCAGTATACAGGTGTAAAACATATCATCAGATATCTGAAGGTAATTATATCTCTTCATATAATTGGGACTTATATTATTTTGATAATAATAATAATAATAATAACAATGTAATAATACTATTCTAGGTCATAAACACTTCATGTATATTATGCATTACCAAATAACAACTTCATATACACAATAATAAATATATGTATATATATATATATATATATATATATATATATATATATATATATATATATATATATATATATATATATAGCCGTGCAATTATATTGAGTTATATAATCCTCGACAACAAGTCATTATTAATACAGCCTAAATTTATCTTGATAACCCATTGTATTCGACTCAAACCAGAATGATTCAATTGATTTGAATAATTAGAAATGTATTGAATAATTATAATATATTTATATTTTGAAATGAATGTATTCCTGAAATGATTCTGAAAATGATTTAATATATCCGACATAATCTACTAATGAAATGCTTAATAACCCCACAGTAAAAATATAACTACAAAAACATAAATATTTAACAATACATTTTAGTAAAAAGATAACTAATTACCCACGTATTATTATATCTGTTCAGATTATATAAACTCACTTAACTCCACTTACCGCAAAACTATATATTATTTAATATTTATTACATACTACAACCATAATATACGACTGAAACATGGTTCATCGTATTTGATCTAGCGACTGTACAAAGACGAAACTATACAATATTTAACTAATTGTTACTAAATAATGTAAGAATTCATATAGAAATTTAAATGTGCACTCATAAATAAACTACTTAACAATATCCTCTCTAATGAACTGAATCCTAGATTTTACTATCCACATTTGTAATATAAATTACTCCTCTATATTATTATATTATAAATCTGACTTCTTGAAACCACATAAAACTATTTAAAATAGATCATCACATGAAATAAAAATGTATTATATTAATAACATACTCCTACTTTGTGACCTAGATTTAAACTATAGTTGAGTAATATATTACTCAATAACTACCATATAACTATCTATAACTACCTTGGATACTTTGATCACAAGAGTACATCTCCAAAAATGTTATAATTACCAAATGTATAATTACTTAATGTATAAACACTTTATCTAGTAATTTCTAAAAATATCTCTTACTTTATTATATCACCACTCAAACAAATCTATCTTTTTCAAATATTTTTCAAAAATACTTCTTAAAAATACTTAAATATAAATGTGTCCGACTTTTCGTAAAACAACTCAACTCACACAACGTACAAAAACCATAACTAATATTATTAATTATTTCAAAAAATGAATATGTTACTTAATAAACCAAATAAATCCCCGTCCGAATTTCCTTATTGATTTATCTTCTGCCAAAATATCGAAATTGTATAAATAGCATAAACTTTATAATACATCATAAACAAATATTTCTCGAACCCATAAATATATACAAATATATATATATATATATATATATATATATATATATAGATCTTTCAATAACTACTAAAATACATGAAAATACTTTATATCAATAACTAATTGACTATTTACGTAACTACCAAATACTAAACAATAAATAATATTCTTTTCAGAAAGAATCATAGATCTAAAACTTTGATTTATTTACTAAATCAACTTCTCATAACATTCATTAATATATACATTTAATATAATAACATACATACATACATACATCATAACATACATTAATATATACATCTAATATAATAACATACATACATACATACATCATAACATACATTAATATATACATACATCATAACATACATTAATATACCAACCGTGTCCATTTTATTAAGATATTTTTATCTTTTAGTTATTTTTGCATCACCGCCTATCGCCAATTGAATTAAAAATATTTCATTATCTAATCTTATCAAATCCTATCTTAAAATCTATCTTAACAAGTAAGCCAATATATAGAAGTATACGAACATACATATAACTCTACAGCATAACTTATTTCTAAACTCAACTAAAATATAAATTTACATATACATGTTAACATCCCAAACTTTCCCTTAAACTACCTTAATAATCGCTTATATCTACTAATAAAGCAAAATAAATGTTTATATTCTAAGCTATTACTTTATCTTAAATAATAAATAATAACTAAAGCAAATCTAATACTATAACAGATGTATACATTACGATTTAAACTAATTAACTAGTTAACATATATCGTCCAACTTATATTAAAACTAAAATCTATATATATATATATATATATATGATAATGCCTATATACTTATAATTAATTTTATAGTCGCTCTAATTGATTATATATAAATGTATATGATTTATAATTAAATATGAAATTAGTGCGTATAATATAGTATGTTATAGAGTAGAAAAAGAAAACTAGAGAGAGTTATATCTCCACATCGAGAGTGTGCGAAGTCTATCGAAAACCGGAGAGGGATCGATCTAGAAGGAAATACAGTTCATTATTGCAGTGCATTATTGTAGACGTCGCGAACATTGATCACCGAACGCTTACCGATAAAAATACCAACCTGGCTACGTAACCTCCGCGTATCTGTATCTGTTTAACTAATATGTACATCGACAAACGACCTCGACAGTTGATCTCGGTACTCAATCATATCCGCTAACTAGGTCAACACCGGCGAAATCAAAGCCTCAGGTCAAATGGTGTTATGCGATCCCATGGAAATACAGGTGTACCCATCCGTTTAGGTTGTATACGTGTGGCACACGATGCCGACCTATACTTTCGGTGCCTTATTCGCTTGTACGCATTTGTTCACTTTTCTTAATCACGTACCAACTCATATGTGTACTCATTTCATAAATACGATTTATTATTAGATATAATGCAATATTTAACGTATATTTTATAAACTTTATAATATATATGTTACCCATATATATTAGTTTATTTAAATATGATTAAGGAACGTGTTAAAATGAATATATATCACGATTATTACCTAGTTGATGTTATTTAACATTTAATCATGATAGTTTATAATATAGTTACATAAGATGTATACAAGTAGATACTAAATGATACTAGGTACGGGTTGTGGTCTATTAGGAATAGTAATTCATAAAAAAAACTACGACAAAACTATACTCTTACGTTTTTAACTAAAGTAGTTTGTTATGAATATCAAATTAGAACTAATATATATTTTAGTACCTGGTTTACATATTATTATATATACGATAATTTTAATTTATAGTTATTTCAATTATCATAATTAATTTATATGTATCTTCGTTTAGGTTTTATTAATTAATTATGTTTTCTTATAAACTTAATAAATAATAATTATCATCAACATAATTATTATTAGACGCTTGAACCTCATTTTAATATTGATTCATCTTGTTTCTGAGATAATAACTTATATCGAATGTGACGGTTTATTTCGCCAGGAGAGTAATTAATTACAATTCACATCGTGGTAATATTGATTAATTATTAAGATTGATATTATTTAGAATTATTTACATTTTACATTAATAATGCAATTCTCATATTTATTCAAAATTTAGTATATGTGTTGAACCTAATAAAGTGATGATCAATTATAAACAGTTTACTTTATATTATGTATATATTACAATATGGTATGGATGTATACATTGCATAGCCTTGGTAGAAGAACTCCTTATTTTATTATGTTAATATGTTAATATAATTAATATAATTAATGTAATTAATTTGATTAATATGTAAATTGTTATTATATTAAGATGACATATCAATATAAGACAATAAGTCATATACATTTTATAGTATTTATCTTCGAAATTGTTTATAATCTATTTAATTAAGTGATAATGGATGAATAGAGGTAGTCGAATTTAACTAATCGTAAATGCGAAAATATATCTGTGTTTTAGTAATTAAAAAATTCTATTGCCAAAATTATAATTATCGAGTTATCTATAACAATTGAACTATATTTATCGCATAATTAAAAATTATGTAAGTCATGGGACAACAAATTTATATTTTTTGTGATAACTTTACCAATTTCATTAACTAACAAATTTGACAATTAAAATTATATTTTAGTATATCAATCTCGTCAAAAATGTATATTTATTTATAACTATATATATTTAATGCCAAATATCATTCTTTGCATAATATATAATGTAATATAATATATAATTATTACTTATAATAATGATTAAAACGTATTTATATTGATAGTTTAATACTTTAATAATACACGCACCCTTAATAAACACTCGAATTTGTTAGCATCGAGTAATATTGCTTATCCGCTAGGCATGCCATAAGATAACCTTGTTCGCTATCTCCAGCTTGTTTTGAGATCAGCGATCTGGACACAGCGTAAGGGGTCAAGTGGAACATCTGTATCAAAGAGGCTGCGGTGGTGTAAGGAGGTTTAAGTTGGGTGAGGTCTCCTGTGATAAGATGAAATAAAATTACTCACTTGCAGACTACGCATAAAATAAGTCATAATATATCAAAACTATATCAATTATAGACATGAACATAAATTGACATTTACATAAACTATATATAAAATTATAGAAAACCTGATTTATCAACCTTATTATAACATATATATAATTATCTTTACAAGACATATCGCTGCATTATGAAAAATGCTCTTATATTACACATATCATAAATTATATATTATATAAATCACATTTAATTTACATTATATGATTTTTGTTGCCAGATGTATCCTTATATGGTTTATTAAATATACAAATTTATGGAATAGTACCAAATTTAAAATAAATCTAAATAGATCGTTCAAACGATAAAATATAGGATTTTATTAACAAAATATGTTAATATTTACTCGATATTATATAATAACGCATTTATATTTAGATTATTTGCATATTCAATCTATAACAATCAATTTACATCTTTAACGAGCTCGCCACAAACATAAGTAGACCATGAAGTTGCCTCGCGAGAATGCCAGTACCACCGAGCCCACGGCCTTGGTTCCAAACGCCAAAACCGCTATGAACTCATCGTCGAGGTACTTGGACAGTACCGGGATCCCGGGGTAACATCCTATACCAGCGATGGCGTACAACACGAATAGGAAAATTCCTGGTCGCCATGGAGATATATTTATTTAGATAGATATATTATTATATTTGATAATAATATTATACACTAATATACTGTATATAATATAAATATTATAAAATATCAATTTTATTAACTGGTTCAGCTTATATGTTAGTTATATATATAATAATAAATGTTATAACTAATTCAGAATAAATTCATTCAGAATAATTCGATATATTAAAAGATAATTCTAAAATGATGTTCAAATGGAATTTGATATTTAACCTATTTTTAAAGATCCCCAAAACATGGGTGAATCTTGAAGGAACAATACAAATGTCCTCTCTTGTCCTTGTTGCACAAACACATATATCTAATCAGAATATTATTTATTATGTGTTATTATTCAGATTTGTGATATATATTTTATATATATATAAATAATATTAAATTCATATAAATTAATTGAACTATTTATATATGATAACATTTATAGACATATAAAATAGTATAATAATCATATTTGTAATTTTATCTAAACAAAAGTATACAAACCAGTATAGTATAGACATATATTGGATGTAATGTATTTTAATACGATTAGTAGAATTAATTGTTAGATAATTTATGTCTTATTTTTAGTAATGATTTTATTCGTTTTATTATTTCATTCTAATACAATTACGGCAATTACTCGGCACCGTTATCTATAATAAGAAATATCAATTAAAAAATCTCATACCTGAAAAGAGATGAACAATGCCCATAGCTTTTTCTGCTGGAATGTACTCCATCCGAACGCTTTTCGTATGCCTCTAAAGTCCTTTATCGCCGAAATGTTGATGTTAAGGTTTTCTGTGTCACCGTTGGGTTCCTAGAATTGAGGAACATGTGTTTTAATCTCTTGATATAGTCCGACTACGGGCGATTTATAAGTGGTATATTGATTATAAACGGATTTACATATTAAAAGCTTTGCAATAGGCGAATTAGTCAATTATAGTGCGCAAATTATTGATGGTTATGTCATATGACCAATTAAATAATTCATCATAGTGATATATATATATATATATATATATATATATATATATATATATATGCATAAAATAAATCCATAAAAGGTATTTAAAAAACCTAATAATTATTAAATTTCACTCGTTATTTTTTATAAAAACAATAATCATTTAAACATCGTTATATTTATATCATCTAAAGGTTACATAATTTGATATCTATGTTAATTCAGTATAATACTTATTATATACAGTATGTATATATTACTAATATTATAGTAGATGATAGAAGACAATGATACTATGATATAAATGTATTATTGCTACGTAAGAATCTCTAATAATTCGCCATTTTGCTTTCATTATAAAACATATTTACGGTTACATTATTACACCATGTTATGGCAGATACGGTGTACCCGGTATACCACTAGCAAAATGGCGGTTATATGTAACCATGGTAACCAGTCAACTCACCTATTTAACACACGCGTACACTATACATTGTACATCCTTTATATAGCTAACATATTTCGTTACACGCTATGGCATGTCAACCCACCGATGGTTTCAAATCCAGTCGTTTTCGCTGCAAATAGTGTTCATTAAACCATTCAGTTGCAGAAACTCACCGTATTAATACCGTGAGGTAGACTTCCGTGTATTATAAACTGTTACCCTCGTTATGCTCATGGTGTACGAACATATCAATAACAATATAACGGTGGTTATTAAACCATTCAGTTGCGGAACCCCACCGTATTAATACCGAGTAGACTTCCGTGTATTACAAACTGTTACACTTGTTATTCTCATTATGTACGAACATATTAATAACAATATAACGATGGTTATAATTACGCGCAATTAAATTGTGTCCCTTTTGTAATTATTTTACCACTACATGTGCGATATTATATTCATTCCGTTATGTATTCGTGAATCGCACTCTCAGTGTATCGCTGAGTAGTTATATAACGATGTGTTTATAAAAATGAATAAACAATACGGTTTACGAGATCCGTTTACAATGCTAGCACCGTGCAGGTGTAAATGTGATATTTGCCATATCCGGTCTCAATCGATTGCGAGGTCACGCGTAAGTGTTATTATCGGAGCTCACGGAACAATCGATAGGTGGCGATAACCGAGCTAATCATCTCAACCGTTTATTGCTGACGTTTGATTTAAACGTCTGATATCCAATACTTTAATCGATATCGCACACTGAGCTAATGTTGCATGGTATTATATATATTAAGAATGTTCGTTTATTGATAATCGTTTAGAAATATAGTATTACGTTATATAATTTAGATTCGTTTTATGGATTATACAATTATATGTGTTAGTACATACACCTATGCTGTAATATTATATATAGATATATTTAACTAAAATTATATAAAATATTTTAGAATTATTATTTGTATTCTCACTTGTTTGTTACGAGACTTTATATTCTGACTTTACATATTTTTCATTCTAAATTACTATTCGTATTATTAAACTAGCATTTCGAACATATTTATAAGTTTATTTTATTAAATATTATTTAAAACCCTTTATCTTATTATTTGTTTTTATTATTATATTACGAAAAGTATGACTTCATATTTTATTTTATAATATTTTTATCTTATTTCCTACGAATACAATATCAAGAAGTTAATATCTACTCCTTTCTTTTTCTTTATTCCTATATATGTCATTTTTATCTTTATTATTGCTAAGCTTTTGTGGAAAGATGCCTATTAAAGCCATTCTTATGTGTCTTCCGATGTGTTACAACTCTATTTGATTCAAATATTCTATGCATTATATTTATTATGTTCTTTATATATATGTATATTTTATTTTTTAATTCAATTTAAAATAATTGTAAGTATTTCTTCTTGATATTAATCTTTATTCTAACAAATAAAAAAGCTCTATAATTAAGTTAAATTGAATAATACATTTTCCATGAACATGGAAAATACGTATTGATTATATAGCATAATATCTTTGCTTAAAGATATGTAATGTTATTAATATTTAATTTCAGTTCAAAGTACTTTATTCAATTATACTTAAGGAAATAATCTAAACTTTTTATATAAATATACACATGTATACGAATTATATATAATTGCTAAATTCACAATCATATTATAATTAACGTGTTATATCATATATGTTATATTTCAAATAGTAAATATTTAATATTTAA
>OZ038314.1:6758850-6761403 GCA_964035775.1 Osedax frankpressi
ATAGCGTACGAGAATAATACATACGCACGATATAGTGTGCACGCGAAATACGTACTAAATACTTCCGCACATCGAGCGCACGTAATGCGCGCGTCAAGATTACGCGTACATGCGTGTGCACGCCCGCAGCACGACGCGCGCTCGCGTAGATAACGCACGCGTACATACCTTGGTGGCGGCGCTGTCTATGCGTCCATCGCACGCGTACAACGGTATTAGCATCCCTAGCGAGTAGATGGCATTTCCCAGACAAGGCAACCACATTAAAAATTTACGTTTTCCCGTCAAATCGCTCCATATTCCTAACAGCAAAACTGCGTTGTGTAGAATGAATCATCAACCATTGTTACAAATACATTATTATTAGATATAAAGAATATACAAAATATAAATTATAAATAATTATTATATAAAATATATATTAAGCTCTATTTAGTATGATAAAATATTAATACTATATATATACATATATATATATATATATATATATATATACATATTTATATATATATATATATATATATATATATATATATATATATTGTATAACATATTCCAGGAAAATATATTCCACACGTAATAGAATATTATATAATATATGTAATCAAAAATTACATATAGAATACATTTGACTTGAGACAATAGTGGCATAGTATTATATAATGGCATAACATTAACGAATGAATCCTTCTTTCAATGATCTATTTCATTTGCCAATTTACAATTTCACTATCAATGCGATATCAGTATATAGACTATAGATAGTCTATAGACTCGATGAATCGACTGCGATAACGATGTTATCGCGATGTTGCATAATAAATGCACCCGCTGACCGATGTGTTGTTCTCGTGCGCTATTGCGTAACCGGTGATGCATTGTGCAGAGTATTACGCAAGACTACGATATAGCATAGCGAGTGGTCATGTGTTTTTTATGAAATGTTACTAGGTCGTCGTACAGTGTGTACGCCACACTGTACACTGTACACTGTACACGGTACACTGTACACGGTACACTGTACACCGTACATTGTACACCGTACATTGTACACAGTACGCTGTACACAGTACGCTTTACACAGTACGCTTTACACAGTACGCTGTACGCTGACATTGTACGTGTACATTGTACGGGTACATTGTACGTGTACATTGTACGTGTACATTGTACGTGTACATTGTACGTGTACATTGTACGTGTACATTGTACGTGTACATTGTACGTGTACATTGTACGTGTACATTGTACGTGTACATTGTACGTGTACATTGTACGTGTACATTGTACGTGTACATTGTACGTGTACATTGTACGTGTACATTGTACGTGTACATTGTACGTGTACATTGTACGTGTACATTGTACGTGTACATTGTACGTGTACATTGTACGTGTACATTGTACATTGTATAATGTACATTGTACGTTGTACAGCGTACATTGTACGGGTATATGACTTATCCACACATTAATACCCGTAGTGCCTATGCTAATTAATTCACTAGTACGACTGGACATTAATGACTACATTATTTGGGTTTACCTATCATCGTACTGCAAATTGTTAATATTTTACGTACTACCCAAATAAGTAACGCACTGGGTGTAGCTTATGAATTACCTGTATAGATCACTGAAGGTATGCACATCTTCTCCAGAGAGATAAGATCCATATAATGTTTATTACTTTCGTAAAAATGAAACAGAATTTTGTCTCAATAGAATTGAACGCAATTTATTATGAATATCAGGCTCCGATTACATATTAAATTTATAACTGTCCACAGACAATCGATGTACAATGTACATTGGACACCTGACTACCTTCGATGTATTAATACAGCAAAGTTAATAAAGCGTACAATGTGTATACAAACTGCACCCCAGAAAACAAATGAATTAACTATTATATAGTCTTACGTAATTTGTCGAAATTAAAAATAATATAATATATTTATAATTTAAATAAAATATATTTTCACTTTTATTATATAACAAATTAACTATAATGAATTGGATGACGTAATATAATTAAAATAGATTCTATAATAATTAGTAATATCTAAAAATTATTAAAATAACCTGACTAACTTAAACTATAATACATTTATTAGATATAGACACTACATTTACTAATTATTAAATGACATTAATGAATTAGTTCATATATGTAATGCTATTAATAAAGAATGTGTAATATATTAAAGAATATATATATATATATAAATATATATATATATATATATATATACAGATATATATATATATATATATATATATATATATATAATTTGTTAGCTTTTCACCAACAAATCTACTGCTGTGCAAGCCATGTAGTTAGTCCCTAGCATCTAACCTAAGTAGTAAAGTATTATGTATATAAAGTACCGTATGTTATTAATCATAGTGTACTTGTGTAAATAATAGTGTCAATAGTTAGTCAATAATTAGTCTCGCTGAATACGAATGTTAATCAAAACACTACCAATAGATTCGTATGTAATTCTACTATATAAAATAGTTATAGTTATAGTTATAGTTACATATGCT
>OZ038314.1:6761603-6865953 GCA_964035775.1 Osedax frankpressi
ACATTAAATATGGTTAGGATAAGCACATACATAGAACTATGAAATGTGATGTAGAATAATGGAATATGAGTTAGTGGGGCCAGGATTATGTGTTAGGTATATATAGCAAATAACTATACCAACATTCTCGCAATGTCGAGAATGTTGGTATAGTTATTTGTAGTACGGGATGATCACAGGTTTATTTATTGCTGTGATAGGAAGTAAATAAGATGTGGTTGTGGATGGGGGTTTGGTGTGGTTATTGATTATGGTGTCGGTGTATTTGATGGTGTGATATTGTGAGGAATGATATGCTATTTATTATTGAAGTTATTAATCAAGTGTAGATTAAGGCTTAATTATATGTTTAGTTATAGGATTATAGTAATATATATATACAATTATAGTAGGGTTTATTGGAGGGAATATAAGCATAGTTATAGGTATGGTTATTATTAGGTCATATGTGTCATTAATATAATTATGAGAAAATATGGGTGTGATAATTTGAGGTATATGGCCTTGAGCATATGGAGTAGTTATTAATTGTATTGTGGATCTACTATTGAGTTAATGAAGGGGTCAGTTGTTAGATAATCCGTGGTATTAGTGGAAGTATTATATGTGGGATTATAGGTGTGGTTATGCATAGTGTTAAATAACATATGTAGATATGTATGCAATAAAGTCAATTCTATTTGATTAAAGAATATTTTGGAAATGATATTTCGGGTATGGGGTATAGTATAGAAGCATGAATGTGATAGCTTATCGGTAGTAACTCTACGTACATGCAGTAACTATACATAGAGTAATACCTGGTATTCTCTGGTATTGACTATATAGATACTTGTCAAATGAAAATGTATACATTCCGAATACAATCGGAACCCTAATCTCGTGGGTGAATAGTATTAACGTGGTTAACTCGTAGTCGTGGGCTTAACGGTTTAACGGTTTAACGCGCTAACCTATAATCGCCGAAGGTAGCAGTTCCGCGATATTAAGGTACAAGATGATCAGGTTACTCTCCTGCCCGATTTGATTGAGCAGCGCCTCTCGTTCCGGACTCGGGGTGGGCGCGGCCAGGCCGACCGTCGTCAGGGTGCCGTTGACGGCGGCCGCGGAGCCGCCGGTCAAGTCGCCGGTCAAGCGGTCGCCGGCGATCGTGACGGCCGCCGAGTCGGTGAGGTACTTGCGCGCCACGAGGAAGTAGATGTACTGCTGGGCTAACGGCGTGATTCCGTTGCGGGCGACGAAGTAGAGAACGGTGCTCACCTCCAACACGTAGCGTTGCGTACGGCCCAACAGCTCTCCGCTAGCGCTTCCGCAGCCGCTGTCCAGTACCACCGCCGAACGGTCTTTACGCATGGTCTGCGGGTGGGTGGGGTTAGGGGTTAGGGGTTACTTGACATAGGCGGAGTTAGGGCGGGACCCGACTGGTTGATTGAGTGGGGGGGGGGGCGAATATCGGCTGGTCAGGCGCATCTTTAGTGGTTTTGGGGTTATGGTAGCGATTACTGACGGGGTTACTCGCGTGTAATGGGTGCCATAATGTAAACCTTTATATACGCACTAATAACGTAAAGGTTATTCTAATCTTTATATACCGCTAATATATTAAAGATAATTCTACCTTATACAAACCTTACTATATTTAATATACGAAAGGTTAAAGATTATTATAACATTTGCAACTGCTAATCAATTCATATCGAACTACATTTAATATCTTGTGAATATAATATTTTTTCTGTATTTAATTTCCTTTGCATCTATTACTAGTTTTTCTGTATTTCATATTCTGTGAATCTATTAATGTAACAAATTAATTATTCTATTATAAATCTAAAAAGGCTGGTTAAGGCGGCCCTTAATATGTTTCAATATTGTTATCTTGTGGATTTATCAATATTTAGTAAATCTATTAGATCTATTAATAGTTTTTCTATATATAATAGCTTGTGAATCTATTAATATAGTTTTTATACATTTAATATCTTATGAATATATTAATAGTTTTTCTACATTTGATATCATGTGAATATATTAGATATTGTTATGCCTATAAAAGATCAGATATATATTACATATATACATTACATTAATACTATTATTAAAAATACTCTCTTATCGATATATATGTGTATATATATATATATATATATATATATATATATATATATCTCTGATTAAATATAATATAATTTTACTAGTAATAAAATTCGTTAACAATTGTATTGTTCATGTTTGTTCTCTCCCATCGCTGCTTACCAATATATAGTTACGTAATGTGTACAATGTAATTCGACCGGAAGTTATACTCGCGGCGAATGATTGATTGGCGAAAGGAAATAGAATTATATCCATCTGATCATACTGTGTACAGTGGTCATTCCTATTGTACTTTAAGCAAATAATATCACATCCAATCCTTTGTACTGTGTAGTTTTGTATTTCAAAACAATCGTTCACGGTAAATAATGAAACGTCTGGAACGAATATATAATTAGCTCTGAAAAAAATGAATGCATTATCCATAGCTTACAGGGATTTACAACTACGTGTTCATAAAGACAATGTCGGTGATCAGTAAGGTGTTCATTTTATATTCTAATTATTATTTCGTGTTCAACAGTTTTAATATGCTATTGAATTGAGGTCCTACAAGGTTATTTAGTAGTGGAGTCGGAATAACGTATACATTGGATGTGCTAGAGATTGAGTATTGTAAGGGTTAGCGTTTGAGATGCGATAGGACATTGCTAGACAAGATGCAGTAAGGATATAAGAATGTAGTGATACAGTACTTTAGGGTAGTGAGATCTACTTCTATAGCATGTGTAGTACACATTTGTAGTTTAACATAAAACGATCCCTATAATAAAACAGCCTCTAATTTAATATTATTATATATATACAAGCAGGGTAGATTTGAAGTTCGATATAAACATCACATATATTATAATAATATTAATTAATAGTCGATGTGGCATACTTCTATACGACATTTACCATACGAGCATCGGCTTGCGATTTGACCTTTATTCTAGCGGACCCTGTCATTTCACATGCATACGTGTACGCCGTACACTACACGCGTAACGGTCTGTATATAAATAATATCCTTTTAGGCACAATCTATGTTATGCATTGAACGTATAAGATACCTAATATGTCGTATAGATTAATATCCACGTATAGTGTTTAATTATTTATATTAAATAGGCATTAAAAAGTCTATATATATATATATATATATATATATATATATATATATATATATATATATATATATATATATATATATAAGAAATAACAGTATGTTATTATGCTTATTGATAATACTTATATATAATCATTTATCAGATACCTAGATTATTTATTTTTCTATAGCTATTTTGCTAAATGTTCAGTATCGTGTCACCGTTAATATATAATAATATGTCATATCCTCTACGGCAACATTGTACTCCTACATATAGAGCTATTATTATTAAATACATTTTTAATTGAAAACTATTTTATAAGGTGGTAGCTTTATTTAAGCAGATAATCAAAAACGTAACGTAATTATGCCGCGTCAATGTAAACTAGTTCAATCAAGATAACAAATATATTTTAATATTGCTGTAAAATTGTGTTAGGAATAAATCACCGTGGAATATGAAGGGGTTATTTATATCTAATACTAAGATTTGTAATGATATTAGCTAATCTTTTGATACATGTAACGGTACTGAACATAACATCAATTTTCTAAAAAAATATGTTTAATATCTTAATATTCACAATCTTACTAATTCTGCTCTCTATTTTTAGATAATATACCATTGTATTATTGTTTAAATATTATATTAATTTATTTTAGTATTTCATTCCCTTTTTCATTAATCTTAAATATAATCATCTTTTTGTTCGTGTAAATATTCCTTATGGCGCTGGATCACCACTTACATGTAAACAAATATAACTTTATAATGTAAAATATGTAAACATGCAAAACTATTGTCAAGTAATTGTTTGAACTGCACATTTAACAATATTTAATAAAGTTCTGCACAGTATTAGTCACTTGAATGTCCAACTCTCCGTTACAATATACAAATTCATCATTTGAACAATGTAATTCTTAATTTTTCAAAAAGAATATCTTTCTTCCGAATAATACAACACGATCAATTCTCCAAACACTACTAAACGATACACCCAAAGTATACTATCTCATATAGCACACATTTATAATAGAATTAAGTGTCTATATCGTACTGCAATAATCAATACTGATTCAAAACAGACCATTTTACTCACCATCACATTTCTCAATAGTAAATCACTTCCCACCAACATCGCCATAATAAAACAATACGTTGAACATTATAAACATGGTACATATGCCTTCGATGAAATTCAGATAACCCTAATGACATGTGCAACCCAGTTTCAATTAAGTGCCTTAACTTCTGCATCCATATTAGAACTCGCTCAAGTAGACTATCAAACGGAGTCATACCCCGTCTGACAATAAACCCCATCGGAATAATGTTATGCAATGCATAATAATAATAATAACCCCCTACGTATTGGACAACCTAAGAATCACCGCTATGTTTTCTAAGTATAGTTCACATCCACCGTCCATATACTCGAATACAAAATATACCGAGATTCACTATCAACTTTTGAAAAATATTACAACCAAACTTATAACCACTCTGCCCAGAACTCCACCCCAGGCACTATCAACTTTTGAAAAATATTACAACCAAACTTATAACCACTCGGCCCAGAACTCCACCCCAGGCAACATGCCACAAATACTATTAATAAACTTGGTAATGATATAAAAAATCCAATATAATAACCACAAATAAAATGGATAACAGTTTGTTGCATCTATTTACAAATAATGATCGCAAAATTGTATTAGTTATTAATATATGGAAATATTTGTTTATAGAAATTGATATATGCCTAATACGATAAAATATATAATTTAAATGTAATTATAATTGATTTCATCAGCTCCGGGAATAGTAAACTAGATTGTAATTACCATCGACTTAAGGCAGTAGAAAATCAGTATTAGTCAACTACACAGCAAATGTTTATAATATACAATGAGAGATAATGTAATGTGAGATAATCTTTTTCTATATATGTTCATTATAGATGATACGCTGACTGAAAGTATAGTAGTTCAACAAACGTATGTTATATACAAAAACATATTTGTTAATTCCCTTGATAAGAATTTTACTAAATAGTTTTAATTAGTAAACTAAGAAATTATACGTTCACAACTAATATATATAGGATATAAAGAGTAGAAGTTAGGTAATATTACAATATTTTTGACGTATAAAAAATATCAAGTTACATTTAATTATCAAAAGTTTATCTATTATCGATTATTCCTACACATTTATTAAACACATTTATTAAACAGCCAAAACATTATAACACTATAAAATATAATACGAATATATCAATGATAATTTCAAATACTATTAAGAATACAACTAGATCAATGACAAAATTAAACAATAGTTATTCTACAAACAATTCAAATATCAAAAGAAGGAAGGATATTAATATTATAAAAGCTACATGATATTGGTTTATTAATATTGTATTGGATGCATATTATATATTATTTATTTATATATATATATATATATATATATGTGTGTGTGTGTATGTTTGTGTGTTTATGTGCGTGTGTATGTGTTTATGTGCGTGTGTATGTGTGTATGTTTGTGTTCGTGTGTATGTGTGTGTGTCTAAAACATTGTATTGCTACTTATATTGACAAATTCTATTTGTAAACATTTATAAGATATTTCGATTGTTTGTTTTGATTATAGTGATTTCGCGAAATGTATTCGTGCTTGACTGCTAATATATAAGGACACTCAATATCCTGAGCAATGACATCTAGAATACAGAGGTATCATTACAGCCAAGAATCGGATGGACTACTGTTTGTGTTTTTTTATAACAAATATAAATATATAAATATGGTAATTACATATATTAAATGGATACTTTGATATTATATCTGTATATTCTTCTTGTAAGTAAAATTTATTTACGCTGTAATATTTTTATTATTTAGAATATTCCAAATCAATATTATGATAGGAATATAATATAATATAAGCATTTACTAGTTGCATTTTGAATTACGTTATACAATATAGTTTAATAAGAAAGTTAATATTTTATATTTTATTGATTGCTATTATTGATTGATATTATTATTATTTTTATTAATATATATTATATATATTCGTTCATAAATAGTTTTCCAAAAATACATTTAGCATATATTATTGTATAACTATAATATTTCATATTCTATAATACGTAATGATAATAATATTAATTATTGTTGGCAGATTAAGTTAGTATCTCAAAATAAGCTTTATATCTACTCAATACATCATAACTACCTAATAATTATGTACAAACGTTTCAATGAAATTATGTAATTGTTAATATTTATTAGTTAATATTGAATTAGTCATTTAAAAAAAAGTACTCGATACCTAAACTTGAGTACAAATACACTGCTACCGGATACCAATCTGAAGAGAACTGATTGGTAACAGAATTTAGTACATTTTTAATTCAATGGAAGATGATATCATTAATGTCAAATAAATTTGTGTTTAAAAATTAGAATTGAATATGTCGAGTTGCCTAATTATCTTCATTTTATCTCGTACCATTTGTATATATGATATTATTCACTTATTTGTTATTACTCGTTTAATTTAATTTAATATATGTATTGTTTCCATCTATATTGATTCCATATACGATAATATACTATATACAATATAATATACTATAGTATATATGATTTTTGAATCAAAATATTCTTACATTTTTTTTAATTTGTAAAATATATTTATGCAGTTATGTTTTTTGAATGACAAATTCTATTTATCTGGTACCAGAATGTTAATGAAAAAATATAATTCAATTTAACACAATAATAATAATAATAATTATTATTATTATTATATTAATAATAATAATAATGATTATAATAAAAATAATGATGTTTTAATAATTTATAAATAATTAAGACATAAGACATAATTAATATTCATAGTGATAATAGAAAACATAATTGTAATATAAATGTTATATCATTAGTCAATATCAATTTATAGTCGTGGATTAACTCGTAAAATTGGGATAAACATGTAACATATTGTGAAATATAAAATTAGTTTAATAAAACATATGTTACTATTGAACAAGTAAACATATTCAAACCAAAACAGAATTAAACGCGTTATTTAATAATGTATACGAAAGTTATTTAGGACTTACCTAAGGTAATGGATGCTTTTGGGCCCAGAAATCCGTTGATCTATATTATTTTTAATTTACGAAAAAGACTTCGGCTATAATCGTTGGTCGATGGAGTCTAACATCCGTGGTTATGGTGTGTACCTCAATTCGGCGAGGACGACCGTTGATCCTAGAAGTGAGGTGGTGACAATTTCCGGCGTGGCGTGAGTCACGTTAAAGTGGGCGAGTACGGTGCTGTACTTAATCCATCGAATCGAATAGAGGTGAATCCGCGACGTACGACGCACGCCACCCACGGCGCGCAACGTTAATTCGGAAACCACAGAGATATCGGTGCACCGGTCAGTTCCATAGATTATATAGGATGTACGATGTACAAATCTATTCTCCTTAGTCCGCATCCTTACACAGATGTAAAATACAAAGATAAATCGTACAAGATAATTATCTCATGCTAATTGCTTTGTTAATTAACTATGTATACGTATTGCGAGCATAGTAGAGTTACGAACACCTATGCAACAGGTATAGATATCAATATCACAGATGCATACAGTTATTAATATATTAGATGTAAGGTCGTGGTCGGTATCACGAAGACAGTAGCGTATCTCTAATAAAATACCAATGTCATTATTTGCAAATTATGATTGCTAATTATGAGTGTATGAATAACTATTATTTACGAATATATATTCATTCTTTCGTGCATTTTTATTCTTAAAAGAATGTACACTAGTTTACTACAAGCACGACAATGTGTATTATGTATATTGTGAATATTTACATACTTTATTACAATTCGTTATTTATAGTTTATATATAATATTATTAGCAAATTTTGATTCTATGGAAACTGTGAAAAAATAATAAATTATAAATCAAAATTAAAAATTTGTAAATGGCTTTTTTAGAGTATGAAGCTAAACATTCATTTAATATAATAAATAGAACATTTGATAACATATTTATTTAATAACCCGGAATAGAAACGACTCATTTGAATAACAATTTTAATATAATAGATATTTGCAAATAGATTGGAGTTCTATCAATTATATAAGATGCACAATTGTAGAAGGTTATTATATAAATCTAATAGATTAATTAGAAGCTACATATCATAGTATGCACTAAGTTGAGTATATACATCATAACTTGTGTATTTTTAAAGATCTCGGTATTACTTGTGAGAATTATAGATTTATAATCAAACTATAAATAATATATATATATATATATATATATATATATATATATATATATATATTATCAGAATAATGTTATTGATAAATCAATTAAGCGTATATCTTAAATTGAATATTTATATCTCATCATAGCCAGTAAGCCTGTATATAAAAATAGGGAACAATGGCTTAAAGTTAAAATCAATGTGGATACAAAATATATATAAATCTAAAAATTAGAAACAACTGAAGAATTTGGACAAAAGATTCCAGATGCTTTCAAATGCTAATTCTTTATTGTTTTCATTTTTTGTCAGGGATGTTAAACTCTTCCTTTATGACATTATTACAGGGATACCATGAACCTAATGAATCTACCTAGAATGCATGGTATCGTGTAACCCAGGTTTGAGTATTTTTCATTTTTACTGCCAATTCTATATTAGTTATTGAGTCGAAGGGTATCGTATCATCAATAATATATAAAGCTATTATGATTAATAATTCAATCTGGCATTAATTCGTCCTCTGAAGTATGATAAATATCGTAATATTGATGATGATATTTGATGATGAATCAAGGAATGTTTCGATGATATTTTGAATTTCGTCATGTTTAATTATAATAATACCGTATACGAATATACACATGTTACATGAATATTACATGTATATTACATGTATATTACATGTATATTACATGTATATCATATGTATATTACATGTATATTACATGTAATATACATATAATATACATGTAATATACATGTAATATACATGTAATATACATGTATATTACATGTATATTACATGTATATTACATGTATATTACATGTATATTACATGTATATTACATGTATATTACATGTATATTACATGTATATTACATGTATATTACATGTATATTACATGTATATTACATGTATATTACATGTATATTACATGTATATTACATGTATATTACATGTATATTACATGTATATTACATGTATATTACATGTATATTACATGTATATTACATGTATATTACATGTATATTACATGTATATTACATGTATATTACATGTATATTACATGTATATTACATGTATATTACATGCTCCGGGGTTTCTTCTTTGTAAAACATCATTTGCATTTATTATCAATGGAGTAAAAGTAGGATTTATCTGGGAGAGCCTGTGTTCATATGCAATAGGCTCCAGGTATTGAATCTAAATGTAGAGTGATGTGATAAAAACTCAGGTATTAACTTTCAGCTTGGATCAGCTATTATGCACTTTTATACGCACCATTGTAGTAAGTTAATACATTTGAGACTCCATTGTTGACGTAGACCTAGCTGCAAGTTATGTATATTAAATAAGGAAAGACATGTGATCATATGATCCATTTTTCAAATTCATTGATTATTATTCCTCTATAATACTATGCACAAATTTAGTATTTAACATATTTTAACTACATATCTATATATAATAGTTAACTATATATATATATATATATATATATATATATATATATATATATATATAAATATATATATATATTTATATATATATATATTTATATTCTAATTATAAAATCATTGTTATAACTGAATTATCTGAATTATCATAAATTGAGATAGTTGTCCATGATTTATAATTAAATAAATATATATAAAGATCAATATAGATGAACTGAAGGAATATATCTTCAAACAAGCAGTTACAGTTATTTAAATGCATTCATAAAATTTGGATCGATATATAGAAAAGAGGATTTATATATTAAAACATTTATTCTATAAAAACAGAATAAAAGATAGACGATATACTAAATAATAAAAAGAAAATATAAATATCTAAAACTAAACTGATTAAAACTGAATTATATGACTACTTTACTGATATAAATATTTAAATAGAAAACATATAGGACATAACATTAATACACTTACTGATTTAATTATTTAAATCAGAACAAATATAGGACATAACATTACTAAACTTACTGAGATAAACATATTTAAATGTGATCAATGTTTTACTGGAAATGAAAACATTAATGAATATAATCAAGAATCAAAAATTGTAGATAACATGAAATCCTCATTATCTAATACTTACTACGCTCCTGGAATTTGTTTTCATTATTCCTATAATTGTCTTATAATATATTATAATATAACTATACTCAGACTACACACACGAGAGAAACATTCTTGGATAGTTTAAACATGTTACTAGCATAACGAAACTAAATATTCTACTCATAACCTAACAAATTAAATACACATTTCTCAATAGTCAATAATGGCGAATTTGTTGAAAAACTTATTGCAAAGCAAATAACTATAAACTTAAATTTAAATCATACATTAACACATATCTGTTTATTGAACATCATATAATTACATAATTACATAATCATATAATCACATAATCATATATTAATGTAACTGTCTTACTCTATGATACTAACTAACCTTAACACTAACAGTCCATCACAGATTGTACTACTAAACTTAACGTCATCGTTTATCAAGATTGACTAAACAATACTACTACATAGAATTGATTTATTGAAATGATCACAGCATTTTAACGACTACTGAAAGGATATCTATTCACAATACTTACAGAAAACAAAATAACTATTGAATCCTATCAATAAATTTCCGATATGATATTCCACAGCGATAAACCATAGCACAAATGTAACCATTAAATATTAACACAAATATATGTATGCAACTCTCTGCCGATAACTACACTAAGCGAAAAATACTTAGATATAAAAATCATTAACGACTTATAAATCATAACATACATACGTACATAACTAAACACACACACACACACCACATATACACACACCACACACACACACATACACACACACACATACACACACACACACACACACATACACACACACACATACACACACACACACACACACATACACACACACACACACACATACACACACACACACACACACACACACATACACACACACACACACACACACACACACATACACACACACACACACACACACACACATACACACACACACACACACACACACACACACACACACACATACACACACACATACACACACACACACACACATACACACACACACACACACACACACACATACACACACACACACACACACATACACACACACACACACACACACACACACGCGCGCACACATAACTTAACAGATATCGCTATAGTTTCTAACGACAGAAATAATTACTTATTTGCCAACGCTCTAATATTCTCACAGAGATTTTTTCTCTTAATTACCGACTAACTGTATACAGAAACACTATACACCACTAGACAGACTAGTCACATCTATAGATAACTAATTGTATACTAACACTTAATGACTAGACGCCAAATTCAAACAATATAAGATCAATAAAAAACTACTCGACGAAACATATAAGCTAACGCACTTAAATATATTTAGTACGTACTCGCATTGGAAACAACTAATATATTACATAGACTAAGAAAATACTTTACAAACTACCCGAGTGTACCCATAGGTACTGGCAGTGCATTTACAATGACAACATACTCTGGAAGAAAAGCTTTTCGATGTTCTGTAGTTAGAATATGGAATACATTACTACTTAAATTAGTAACGTTCACCAATCTTCCATTGTTTCCTTATTTATATATTTATTAATACTTATTGTTATCTTCATATCAGCATGTTAAAACAAAATTACGTTATTATGTAGTATTTAAATATATGCTGTATATTTACATATTATGATTCAACTATTTTATGTTATGATCATTGATATATAACTATGCGAATTCGCTGTATATAGACTGTAAATATGTATACATTGTACTGTATACATATGTATACATATAAATGTATAGGACTATCAATAATTACTAATTTAAAATATGCATTTAAATTTATGATGCATATACATAGAATTATGTAGGGAATACTATTCATATAAAGTAGAATAAATAGTAATTAATTTTGAAATACCAAAGAATTTAAATTATTTATTTATAATACTAGATATAAATACATCGTAATATATAAATATACACATAAATATACACACATACAAACATACATACACACCCACACACACACACACCCACCCACACACACACATACACACACACACATACACACACACACACCTATATATATATATATATATATATATATATATATATATATAGTTTTGATCTCGGAAGGGTGTAATTGTAATCAATTAAACAAGTATGTTAAAGTTGTATATGATATCTGTATAAAATGGAAGCAGATAATTAGTAAATAAATTAATAATTATTATTAATCTAACAAAATATTTAAAAGCGAATAGATATAAGGATGAAAAACAGTATTAATAAATATATATATTAATAAATATATAAAATGATAAAATAGACTATATGTATAATAAATATATATTAAATATATTTAAAATTTATAAAATTATATATATTCGATAAATAACACTTTTCTTATTACATATAATTATTGTTTATACGTAATATAATTAAATTCATTGGAATAATCAATTTATTGTAGATTTGTATATCAATTGTTCGTTCCATTATCTAATATGAAGACATATGGAAATAGAATATATAGATTATCATCAAACAAAGTATCAATCTTGAAACCTCTGGTATCATATTTATTTCTAGACAATGAAATTAAATAGATAATGAAATAAAGTTGACAGATGTGTAATACGATATCAGTTTTAATATAAGGTATTTATCTCTTCAAGTTAAATGAATTGAATCGTTCTTATTTCTGTTTTCAATTTCTTTTATAACTTCGTTCAATATATGATGAGCTATGTTAAAATAGCACTAATTTAATATTTTAGGTTATCAAATAAACTATGTAAGGATATTTTATAAATTACGTTTGGATTAGTTAAAAAATAATAATATATCATTGTTATATTCTAGTTATATACAGAAATATTACAATGTATACTAAATAATGCTGAATTATTTAAATATTTGATTATAGTATACTATAATAATTATACATACACATACACAGACGCACGCACATATACGCGCACACATACGCGCACGCACACCCACACACCCATATATATATATATTGTTGTATACCAACTTACCTTTATAGTTACTTTACAGATAATGCAAATTCTTTGTTATTTATAGTTTCAATTATTATGTTTTTAATATATTAATTTATAATTTTATTTTTAATATATATACTAAATTTAAGATCTTTTTTCGGATAAATCGATCTCAAATTGTATTTAATATATATAATAACTTAATATCTTAAATTAAATAGTATGGCAATAATATATATTTACATATCAATAATTTGTATAATTATACATTACTATTGTAGAATACAACAATACAATACAACGAACGTCTCTATTTTGAATATATAGTATACATTTCCTACATAATATGGTTGTTTTTCTACATGATCAAATATATCGTAAATAAGAAATTACAGATAATTAATATAATAGTACAATACATGGAGTAATATATTTATGTAGGTATTACAATAATACAAATATATGATTAATATTAAAAATTTCATTCTGGAATTTCTTAAAATAGATAAAAGTGAAAAATAATATATATCAGCGATATATATATAATATCATAGATATTTAATCTTAACATTAAACCTATGTATTAATTTTTAAAATACAATATCCATATTTAAAGAAATGAATATAATTCATATGATCGTTGTAAATATATTCTCCATTCTTAATATTAATCACGTGATTATATAGATAAGCACCGCACCCGATAGCCAATGTAATTTGAATAATGAATTTGAATTTAATTTAATTTTGAATTATTTCTTATTAAATGAGTTAGTTAAATTTTAATTAAACTTATGGTTTATAATATTAAGAAATAACATGTATACCAAAATATAGTAATATCTAACAAGTTGTATAATGTACGATAATATAAACATTATATATAAAAAACATTGAATTGTTAAATTATATGAATTTTAGTTTCAATATAGAATTCCATGCATATATTGGGATCATACTAGTAAGTTACTACATGTTATAATTACATTCGAGTCAACCTTACGTTTAGTTCACAATTGTTAGCATATTAGTATCATGTAGCCCATTTTTAGTCTTGTTTGGAGATCACTAGATTTCACGTAAATTATAATTTTTAATATTGCTCATAACATTATCTATTATTATAAAACTGTGAATATTGTGAATATAAAAGTATTTATAATATTAAACATAATATAAATATACATAGTATGTATTCAGAAATACTAAAGTATAACAAACACGGACATATATTGTTTTTAAATAATTGGGGTAATTTACATATTACTATTTTACTAAAGTAAATACAAAACTAAAGTATATATATAAATACTTTAATAGATAAAAAAGTAACTATTGCAGGCGTTTTAAAATTATATATAAATAATGAATACATCACTAGTTATGATATATATTTTAGACGTAGTTTAGAAGTCTTGAAAAATAAAAACGGCGGACATATAGAAAAATTAAAAAGTATAATGACGAATAATTTGTATGTATCTGTTTCATATAAAATGCACATACTATTAATGCATTTTATTCATAACAATTTACTATTTTTCTATATTTTATTTTGTTATATGTTATTATTTTGTTCAACATAACATTTTAATATTGTTTGGCTTTAAATTATCATTTATTTACAATACGTAACATATAAACCCTATTCCCGATATAAACTATTTAATATTTTACTATAATATTATATATTAAATGGTTATTTCTAAAATGAATAATTTGGAATTATATTAATATAATTTTAATATTGCATTTTAAGAAATTAAATATTTAATTAATTTTCATTCATTCCGATACTTCGTTGTTTTTATCAATGATGCTTACAGTGCTTTTGAAGTAATAAGGGTTTCTGGGATATTATTAAACAATTTATTATTTTACTTAATTATATATTATCATCAAAGTAGATACTTGTTTAAGAAGGCATTATAATATTCCAAATATGTATGTGAAGCGTAAGCGAGGATATAGTTTATAGTATAGCGATATATAGTATTTATCGATCATCTATTAAGGTCGAGAGGTTTAGGATAATGTTAAGTAAACAGTGTATTCTTTAATTGAATATATAAAGCTAGTGTGTACGTAACTTAAGCAGTACATCTAGTCAGTGATTGAATACAGAAAGTGAAGCCAATTTAATTATATATATATATATATATATATATTTATATTTATTTAATATTAATAATATATTCATATATACTAATAAGAGTTAGAAATTATATTTATCCTTCATCACGACAAATACTAAATTTGAAACTTTGAACTTGTATGAAAGTATACAAAGTATGTACTACATTGTATTCACTACAAAGCTCTCAATACATGTACAGTTTTTATTTTTTAGTAGACTAGATTCATTATGTATCTATCTTTCATTTTGTTTTTATGTAGAACCGTCCCTAAGATGAATATCAGCCACGTCCGAGTGTCCATAGATTTGACATAAATCAATTAAATATATTTTATTTAGTCTATCATACAATAATATTGTTTGTGAGTAAATTATCTGGAGGTTGATAAATAATAACAAACCTGTAATTAAATAGTTATTCACATAACATTATATACAGTGTTAGATAACATTATATATAGTGTTAGTATAAACAAATAAACAAATATTGAATGCATAGTCGTTGTGATCTGGTCTATAAACAGTTTAATATTTGAATGGATTAATCATTGATTATATTATTGTTTAACCAAGTTTTCGCTAAATATAAGAATGACACAATGCAGCGAGAGGGAAAAGGATTAAGCGTGTATGAATACATAATTATATGACCTTAAAAAGTATATTATGCTAGTCAAATAGAATTTATGATTTGTATCCTTTTTTGACTATTTTATGTAATCGTCAAGCACAATCATTGTCTTTGGTTTTTGTACATCTTTGAATATATATTGAGGTCGTGTCTAAAACTTACTAAAGCTTACAAAAGACCTTTAGATCAATAATACCATTGTCTATAGTAATTGTGTGCACTGCACTATTTGTTTCATTTAGCTTTGATTTATCTATCACATATTAATATTTAGTGGTATACGAATCCACTTCAATAAATAATATTTTTGTAACTAATCTTGATTTCTTAATTAGTTGACATTATAACGGAACATTATTTAGTAGCTAAAAATCAAACAAATATGTATAGGTTTGTATATCCGCTTCCTGGTTTATTTGCTGGTTATATTGTAAATCAAATCCTGTTCGCAGTGAATAATGTAATATGGTAAAGTTGCGATAGATAGATTTTATTTGAGTCTTACCTTTAGGTTAAGATTAACAAAAATATAAATACATTATGGAATTTAGAAATATTCATTTAATAAAATAAACCAACTATATACAAATATTCAAATAATTAACCATATGTATTATTTCTATATACATAAATTTCATATTATTTCAATTTTGATTAATTAATTATATAGAAACTAATATATCTGCTTGTAGTTGATAAAATGGGATTCTGTGACAGATGGCAGCACTTAGCGGATGCAAAATTTTATTTAGAAGGGGAAGCTAGCACACCTATATATTTATATTTGTCTAGAGCCGATTTGGGGTTAGTTGATATAATATATAATATATTATATTAATTATTAAATATATTAAATATATTATATTATATTAATATATAATATATCTTTTATATTAATGAAAATAGATAATTTTACTCTTATAAATTTGGAATTTTAGTGATAAGATTAATTATATTCTGTAATATTTCAAATTTATCTTCCAAGTTCAATTCCCAATATAATTACATTATTTTATTGTTTAACTATATTTCATTTTATTACATGTTTATTTTTACTGCCAGAGATCGCCATGAAATGAGAAAAGCAGATTATTTGGAACCTCTCAATGGGTTTGTGCCATAACGTGAATTTACATCATCGTACTTTGATACATTTCTGTATATCTACATTTATATTATATAATATGTATAATCACCGAGAATATGAACTATTTTAACAGTATAAATATGTATTTCTCATAGAGTATATAAGTACGTACATATTTGAGAAAGGGATCCTTATTACTTTGAAACAATTATACAATATCGAGCATTTTCACTTCTCAGTAATTTCTACGAATCGGACAACGAAATTACAGCCAATCGTCTACAGTACTTAGATGAACAAGCAAATATGGCCGAAATGGGACTTCCTTCGAAATTCACGGCTAAGGTTGATATATACGATGCATTCATTACAAATTTTCCCCGTTAACGAATTAAATATTATTATTAGTACTTCATTTATTTTATCATATAATAAAACTAACAGATTTCATTATTTTCACATAAAATAATGACGTTAATATTTACCCGTCAAATCAATGAATCAATAATGATAAAGTGTAATTACCAACTTGTTTCATTCAGACATTTCAGAATCGGGAATCTGGAAACTCCGGCAAAAATAAAGCGAAGAAGAAAAAGAATAAGAAAAAGAAAAAGGTCAACATTAAAAAAAGCGATACAGTGAACCCTGTTGAGGATACACCTTCTCATAATATTGTAACAGGAGATGCCACTTTGTTAACTACTGATACAACCACCTCGGTTACTGTTATAAACACTCAAGCTGTCAACGAGAATTATATCCCCGATGTAAATAATGACGATTACCTTTTGAATGCAACTAAAGCACCTTCGAATGCTTCAACTATAGATACTGTAACCATGGATACCGTGGATGATGTAGTTGTGGATACCAGAAATGCACTAACTATGGATACTAAAGAAGATATTATGTATACAAAAGATGCCGTAACCATGGATACCGATGAAGTTGCAGTTATGGATACAGGAGATGCTGTAACTATGGATACAGAAGAAAACGTTACCGCGATTACTAATGATGGAGTAGACACTTTTCCGGATGTCCTCTTGACCTCTGCAGAACTTTCCTGCAACACAGAAGTTCATACCTTACCCCTAGACGACGAACGCACAACTGCTACAGTAGTCCATGATGATGGAGCTCTCGAGTCAGCTATGGTTCTAGACCACGGTTAAATATATTAAATTTATAATGCTTAACATATTCAAATATATGAACAAGGAACCGATTTACTAATTTCATACCCCTGCAATATGTTCTACCCTACATCACTTCTCTTTCTTATTTACCACTTCCCCTCCGCAACGTATCTGCTGATTAAACCCCTCCCCGAACAAACTTCACATTCGAAACCATTAAACAATGTTATCACATGGCCGCTATATGCTAACCACATCTCTTTCAAAGGAAACTATCACATTGGGAGCAACGGACCTGGAAATGTTACCAGCAACTTCACTAACCTGCAAATTGAGAATGATGAGGTAGGTGTATAGGTGTAGGTGTGTGTAGGTATGTGTGTGTAGGTGTGTAGGTATGTGTAGGTGTGTAGGTGTAGGTGTGTATGTATGTAGATGTAGGTGTGTAGGTATGTTGATGTAGGTGTAGGTCTCTAGGTGTAGGTGTGAAGATATATGTATGTAGGCGTGTAGATATATGTGTGTAGGTATGCAGGTGTAGGTGTGTAGATATATGTGTGTAGGTGTGTAGGTATATGTGTGTAGGTATATGTGTGTAAGTGTAGGTGTGTAGGTATGTAGGTGCGTAGGTATAGGTGTGTAGGTATGTAGGTGTAGGTGCGTAGGTGTGTAGGCATATTGTGTAGGTGTGAAGGTATATGTGTGTAGGTGTAGGTGTGTAGGTATGTAGGTGTAGGTGCGTAGGTGTGTAGGCATATTGTGTAGGTGTGAAGGTATATGTGTGTAGGTGTAGGTGTGTAGGTATGTAGGTGTAGGTGTGTAGGTATATGTGTGTAGGTGTAGGTGTGTAGGTGTAGGTGTGTAGGTATATGTGTGTAGGTGTAGGTGTGTAGGTATATGTGTGTAGGTGTAGGTGTGTAGGTGTAGGTGTGTAGATATATGTGTGTAGGTGTGTAGGTATATATGTGTAGGTGTGTAGATATATGTGTGTAGGTGTGTAGGTATATGTGTGTAGGTGTGTAAGTGTAGGTGTGTAAGTGTAGGTGTGTAGGTGTAGGTGTGTAGATATATGTGTGTAGGTGTGTAGGTATATGTGTGTAGGTGTGTAAGTGTAGGTGTGTAGGTATGTAGGTGTAGGTGTTTATATTCTTATATAGAATTGTTGTAATAGTATCTACTAATACGTTTAATTATTCAGAAAAATCTTTTTAAAGTTATTTTTCAGAAATGTATATACAGATGTAAAATTTGTAAAATAAAGGTCTACAATGAAATCTGCTTGATCTGCTATTATGTGTTTGTGTCAAGGTTATTGGGTTTATTTGCATCCATTTGTTCGATTGTTAGCGATATATTATATATTCATATGAAAAAGTGTGAATATCATTATTGTAATTTATAGAATAAATTAGTATATGATTAATAAATAGTAATATAAAATTGTTTAAAAAAAGAATTTTTTGGTTTTAATAATAATAACACTCTACTCGTTAAATATTGTTCCCCTATTAAGCATTCTGTATATGGTAATTATTTCAATATTTATAAGTGATAATATAAATATCTCTTAAAAATAATTCATAATAAATTATTATTTCAAATAAATAAAGTAAAACTATAAATAAATCAATATAAACATTAAATTGAAAAAAATGATTTAAAAATAAACAAACAATTTGTGTTCACTTCCCATTATTCTACTTCACTATAGTTACTAGTTACTATAGTTACTAGTTACTAGTTACTATAGTTACTGGTTACTATAGTTACTAGTTACTATAGTTACTAGTTACTATAGTTACTATAGTTACTAGTTACTATAGTTACTAGTTACTATAGTTACTAGTTACTATAGTTACTAGTTACTATAGTTACTAGTTACTATAGTTACTAGTTACTATAGTTACTAGTTACTATAGTTACTAGTTACTATAGTTACTAGTTACTATAGTTACTAGTTACTATAGTTACTAGTTACTATAGTTACTAGTTACTATAGTTACTAGTTACTATAGTTACTAGTTACTATAGTTACTAGTTACTATAGTTACTAGTTACTATAGTTACTAGTTACTATAGTTACTAGTTACTATAGTTACTAGTTACTATAGTTACTAGTTACTATAGTTACTAGTTACTATAGTTACTAGTTACTAGTTACTATAGTTACTATAGTTACTAGTTACTATAGTTATTAGTTACTATAGTTACTAGTTACTATAGTTACTACTTACTATTGTACCTACACAGTTTTATTTTACTTGATTCTACCTTATATTCCATCAAATAGAGTTTAGGAGTGGTATATAATAAATAGAGTAGTTTTTGATTAATTCACTTTAGTTTGTATTCAATTGTTGTTTATTAAATGTTATAACAATACAATGTTTGAATGCATTGTATCGTAATAAGTATTCAATTAAACACTTTAAAATATAATCTATACATTAACTTTTTAAATATTCAAATGATTATTACTACAAAAATGAATTTTATTACCAAAATATATAAATAATTAATGAACATTTTAAATTAAATGTAAATCACGAAATAGGAAAAAATTTAAGGAAATTCAAAATATAAATCCGTTAGTATTCTCTATTTACACCTTTCAATTATTTTATTTAATATTTTATAAAAAATTTATATAATTATAATAAATCATGCCAAATGACATTTTATAGCAGACTGTTTTATTAATAAATACATTATTGCAATGTATATAATAAAATAAATTTACATTACACAATATTCTGCTTATTAATTGGCAGTTACTAAATATATATAAATATTAAATTAATATATATATATAGTACAATTTATTGTAGTAAATATATTTTAAAATGGTATATATGTATTTAATTATATATAATAACACTTTAAACAGTCATACAATTATTATATATCAAGTTGATCTACTTATAGTATTGTAATCTATTATATAACATGATAATACATATTAATATATTATAGTATAAAGTAATTAATAATTGTATATTTCTGTTGATTTATTGAAAATTTAAATATGTATGCAAAATATAAATATTATATACAAATATATATATTTTTAATCTAGTAATATTAATAATATAATAGATATTATTATTATATGAATAATACAGAATATAAACATTATTAATATCTCACTATAGTATAATTTAAAAAAAGGCTAAAGACACTAGCTATATAAACAATTGAAATGGAAACAAATTAAATTGTGTTATACAGTATTAATTCTATTTTAGAATCATTTATATGCATCTCAATGTGTAGCATTGAAAGAAGTAAATAATGAAATATAATGACCAAATCAATATTTATTAAAAAATATTCAAATTAAATCATTATAGATAAGCTAAAATGTATACTATACAATTGCATTGAATTACTCTAAATATTGCATTTATCCATTATACATTATTACTTATTGGATAACAACATATAATTTAAAGTAATTGCATAATATATTATAATGCAATAAATTCAATATTGAGAAATTCAGAAACCATTCTTGTTTGGACAGGTTTATTGAATATATACAATTTTATAAATCGATACATTGATTGAATAACTGAATGTATTAATTAATTATAGTATTAATATTGATTTCAGTAATATTTTGTACTAATAAAATATATTAATACATTTAGTATCATACTAATTAATCATATATTGGTTATTATTTTGATGATATCATTTACAGAGTAAATATTATTTGAATATGATTTGAATAGATATAGTAATCATATATATAGTAATTATATATATTAATCAATATAAAATACCTCATTTTGGATTAATTATATATATTTATCTTCATATCGGATGTTGTAATTTTATATATAAATTAAATATATAAGATAAATAATATTTTATAGAAGGAATATAAAATGAAGATAAAGTTTGTTACATCTGACCAAGAGATATGATATCATTGCCAAATTAAACAATAATTTAAATCCAGTGATAACAGCAGGAAAAACGAAATTGTTACTTAATGATTTAATAAAATAATGAATAAGAAATAATTTAGATGTTATTGTTGATATCAAGAAAATAGTTATTTTATAGAATAACTAAAAGAAATTGTTCATAGAAATGTATTAAATATATTTTTTAATTAACAATTTAGCTGATAATAATTATAATATTAGATATCATACAGATAATAGTCAGAATTTGATACAACTATAATAAATAATAAATATATAATAATTTGAAATTTTATTTTATAGTTCTCTATGCTTGCTTTAATTAGGTTCATTCTCTCAAGTTCCAACATATGCCATCAGTAAATACTCATATTCATAACTGATATTCATATTTAATATAGTGTATATTTGGCAATCTGTTATTCTGATGACAATATTCTAAATCTATATTTAACAACCTGAAGTTAGTTTAATTGATCATTTCTGAAACTTGAAATTAAAGTTTTGTTTGTTTGGTTAAACTTTGTGTGAAGCAAATGCTGAATTGACCTCGGTACCAAATCTCAATATTATATTATAATATTATATATTATCTTAATAAAATATAATAACAATTTATATTACAAAAAATTATCAATTTAAAATTAACTATTTATTTATTTATTTACTAATCATCATTGATGGTAATTGTATTATTACAAATTTTAAGTGAATAATTAACCTATAATTAATTATTTATTAATTTTATATTTTGCTATCTAAATATTTAGTTAATACTAAATAATATATTTATTTATTAACGATATAAGTAGCCATAAAAGTATAGTATAAAATATTTAATTAATATTTTATGTATATAAAATAACAATTTATTAGTATTTAGACATAATTTAATTTATAATATAATTATAAAAACTATCTACTAATCATATGTAATCTTATAAAGTAATATATTTGATTGACACATAGTGGAGTATAGTATCACATGTACTTGTCAAATAATAGGGTAGTGAGTAGAGTGTTGATTGTTAGTGCATTCTAAAGTTTCAACAATATTTTACTCACGTTTCTACATGCAAAATCAAATAGAACATCTCCAATTTTATAACAATACATTTATTACAATTTTATTTTTATAAATAAATAAATTATTTGATTAATTAATAAATTACTTAACTAAATTAATTAATAATAATTGTTCGTTTTCAAAAACTTTTGATTAATTTTAAGATATGATTTTCTCTTTATAAATTTATTAATTTCATATTATATTTTTTCATAATTTCTTATCAATCTTATGATTAATTGGTTAATGTTTGCAACCGGATGTCTACGGTGAAAGTTTTTCCGAGCTTTCTCTATGAGTACTGGTTTTGTATTACGATCGTTTTTACATCTCGTATAGAGTGTAACACGTAATGCAACATTATGCTTATAAAAAAGGTCTGTATGTATTCTCTGAGGCATACATGTGACTGTATGTGTGATATTAATAGTCATGGGGGTATGACGGTTTGTATTAATAATATTGAGTATGTTGGCGAATGTATATGTTGGGTGTATTTATGTATGTGTAAAAAAATAACATTTAGAATAGACTTATTGTATAATATTTATTTTTGATTATTCATAGTGTCATTTAATGTAGATCAGAATCCTTATAATACTTATTATTACATATATTATCTATTAAATACAATACATTAATAAGATATTCTAATAATTATTTACAATAATTATTGTATGATATTTTAAAATGAGTACTAATTTTTTAAAAAGTGAAATATAAATATTTTCTATATTTCTTGAGTTTAGACATTGTGTTTATGTAATTATATGCATGTGTTTGTATGTAAGTATTATAAATTGTATATAAATGCTTTTTTGAAAATTAATGATCAAAGTTGTAAATGACAATTAACTAATATGACCTCGACGACCTTTACAGACCTTAGTCGGGGGTGGTGAACTTTCTCGTTGTCAGTTGACCTCTGATCAGGAGATTGACAATGCTTACGATCTCTACTGGCAACGGCAAGGTACCTATATATGTTGGGAACGCTGGATGCAGATATACCCCGACTACGATATAGGGTAAGGATCTGATATGAGTGATAACCTTGTGATTTAAGTATGGGCTGATGTAGATGTAGGAGATTGTTATGATTTGTTTTAGATTTATGGATCTACAAATTATTTGCGAATTATATCGAAGTTGATATTTTGGATATGAATTATAATCTTAATACATTAAGTTGCAAATTATAAATGTTTATTTTCAAAAATATATTATTTTATTTTTTAATTATCATTTAAATATTTTATGATAATTTGTTCTTTTTATTTGTAATTAATATATATTTAGATATATAACAATTCTCAATAGATAAATAGACAACATAAACACATCATTTTATCAATATGTATTATTATTTTAGGTTATTTTTTGTTTAACATATTTTTATTAATTTAATAATGAATAATATAAATATTATATATTTTTTTTATAATTTTTTATAACTTATAAATGTTTTTTTTATAAAATTAGTTATTTATATTAATAGATATTTTTATTAACTGCTTTCTATATTCTACAGTTGCAATGTAATTTCCATGGCTGAGATTGAATTACCGGCTGAAATGTCTAGTGTAGTAGAAGATGAATTGACCAATGGAATGGTCAGTGAATTGTCTAAAGAAGTGACCAATGGAATGGTCAACGAAGTGACTGATAAAGTGACCAATGAAATGGTCAGCGAAGTGACCAATGGAATGGTCAGCGAATTGCCTAAAGAAGTGACTAATGGAATGGTCAGCGAATTGCCTAAAGAAGTGACCAATGGAATGATCAGTGAATTGCCTATAGAAGTGACTAATGGAATGGTCAGCGAATTGCCTAAAGAAGTGACCAATGGAATGTTCAACGAAGTGACTGATGAATTAACCAATGGAATGGTCAGCGAAGTGACCAATGGAATGGTCAGCGAATTGCCTAAAGAAGTGACCAATGGAATGTTCAACGAAGTGACTGATGAATTAACCAATGGAATGGTCAGCGAAGTGACTGATGAAGTGACCAATGGAATGGTCAGCGAAGTGACTGATAAAGTGACCAATGGAATGGTCAGCGAAGTGACTGATGAAGTGACCAATGGAATGGTCTGCGAAGTGACTGATGAAGTGACCAATGGAATGGTCAGTGAAGTGACTGATGAAGTGACCAATGAAATGGTCAGTGAAGTGACTGATGAAGTGACCAATGAAATGGTCAGTGAAGTGACCAATGGAATGGTCAGTGAAGTGACTAATGAAGTGACCAATGGAATGGTCAGTGAAGTGACTGACGAAGTGACCAATGGAATGGTCAGCGAAGTGACTGATAAAGTGACCAATGGAATGGTCAGTGAAGTGACTGATGAAGTGACCAATGGAATGGTCAGTGAAATGACTGATGAAGTGACCAATGGAATGGTCAGTGAAGTGACTAAAGAAGTGACCAATGGAATGGTCAGTGAAGTGACCAATGAAATTGTCAGTGAAGTGACTAATGAAGTGACCAATGGAATGGTCAGAGAAGTGACTGATGAATTGACCAATGGAATGGTCAGTGAAGTGACTGATGAAGTGACCAATGGAATGGTCAGTGAAGTTAATGAAGAGGACAAAGGATTAACTAACGAAGAGTCTAATAATGTAACACGAGGAATGTTCGGAACAACAGAGATATTTCATTGTCCTAATCAAGCACATCACAACAATGATGTAGCTGGCAATGTCGACATCTCAAATATCTACATCAAGGATCCACTTTTAGGCGGCCAGATGCAGTTTGTTCGACAACATATGGACAGTAGTGGTGATAGTGGTTTAGCTGAGGATGAAGGTATTCAGGTGAAAGAAATCGAGGCAGAAGTAACTCACAATATCAATATCAACCAAAACCTAAAAGGTTTGCAAATAAGTTTCATAATCTAACTTATTTATAACTCTATAAATTATTTCTATTACGGTAATGTAGTTTAATCGGATAATCTTCAATTAATCAATTGTTTAAGAATAAATTTTAACTCTATTCCACAACATAAAACGAATGCAGGGCTATCTTAAATATGATTTAAATGTAATTTAAATAGAACTTTTATTAGTTGCAAAGTAATTCTGTTTAACTCTACATTATACTATTTATTAGCGTACTTTATTGTACTCACAAATAACTTTTGTGATCTTATGTTTAATAAGTTTAATATGCATTGTTCAATATTGAAAATTCATAATACAATAATCTTATTAATAAAATATCTTATTAATAAAAATGAAAACGATTTTATATTTAGAACATTGGAAAGTAATTGCTGATTTGTTTAATTTCTTTACAATTTATTATTAACAAAGAGACCTAGATCGGCATTCCGTCCACTCCCGCGGTGTTCGCATACACTATATCTCTAGTGTAACTCGTTAACCTATTTTAGAGGACGAGACAGCCATGTGGTCGGCCAGATGGTATGAACACTACACGGATATGTACTGGCAGTACTATGTCCTGTACAAGAAATGGTTCAGCGGAGGGGTTCGTTGTTCTGCTTTAGTTTTGTCGACAACACGTCTGGCCGTCGTTACGGTCGAGATTATATATTGCATCGCCACCTGGTGATTTAACTGTATTGCATCGCGACCTCGTGATTTAACTGTATTGCATCGCGACCTCGTGATGTAACTGTATTGCATCGCGACCTCGTGATGTAACTGTATTGCATCGCGACCTCGTGATTTAACTGTATACCATCGCGACCTCGTGATTTAACTGTATTGCATCGCCACCTCATGATTTAACTGTATATCATCGCGACCTCGTGATGTAACTGTATTGCATCGCGACCTCGTGATGTAACTGTATTGCATCGCCACCTCATGATTTAACTGTATATCATCGCGACCTCGTGATGTAACTGTATTGCATCGCGACCTCGTGATTTAACTGTATTGCATCGCCACCTCGTGATTTAACTGTATTGCATCGCGACCTCGTGATTTAACTGTATTGCATCGCGACCTCGTGATGTAACTGTATTGCATCGCCACCTCGTGATTTAACTGTATTGCATCGCCACCTCGTGATTTAACTGTATTGCATCGCGACCTCGTGATTTAACTGTATTGCATCGCGACCTCGTGATTTAACTGTATTGCATCGCGACCTCGTGATTTAACTGTATTGCATCGCGACCTCGTGATTTAACTTTATATCATCGCGACCTCGTGATTTAACTGTATATCATCGCATTGAACTTATCGTGTTGAACTTTCACTTTCTCCCTCGTCTAGATTGAAGTAAATCACATGACCAACGAGAATTCGCTTCCCATTTACGATACCGGCTTCCCCGCGGATTCGGAGAACTACATTGCAGAGGGAGTTTTTGTGGTTCCTGATCATATTAACATCAATGTTGCCGATCAAATTGAGGCGGAAAACGTAGTCCAAGATGGTGAGGCTAATATAGATGGATCTACTAAAGACAATAAAGATAGGTTAATAATTTGTTAAATTATTTAATAAACTTTTCTAGCAAATGGAAAATCTTGTAATTACCTAAAATTATTAAAATAACATGTATATCATGTTATATAATCACATATTTCATTAGTGATATTTGATTGGAAATTACTTATTTCTATATCTTAGAATATATTTTTGAAAAATAACAACCAGCCAAATAATTCTACTATAAAATATGTTTATAAAATCATTATATTTTAGAGAATCTTACAATTAATGTAAATTTATGTAAACATTCTATAACCATTTCATAATTATTAATGCTCATAAAGAAAAAGCTTTTGGATTCTTAAAAAAATATTTATTGATAAGCTAGAAATCTATCAAACATTATTTAACACGTTTTTATATATAATTTTTTTTTATTTCGTGGTTAAAATTATTTTAATGTTTAAAATTTATGTATTCAATTATTAAAATATGGTGAAACATTGAATAAAAGCAATTAAGAGCTAAAATGTGTAAAATTAGCCGGTAAATTAATTTTCGTAATAATATCTGTTCATATTATTATAATTAGTTTACTAATATATTTTTTTTCAAATTTATTTCAAAACAAAGATAATGAAGTTGATATTTATCTAGATATTATCATTATATATTATATATATTGATATTTATATAATATCACTCACCTAACATGAGTTATAACCAATGAAATGAAAGATTTGATATACTCAATGCTTTCTTTTCTTTCATATTTGCTAGATCAGATATCAAAATAATTTTTATATTTTTTTAGGGATGTCATAATTTTGACAGATTTATGAATTTTAATACAATTTTCAGATATAGGTATATTTTGTATATGTAGGAATATATTATATTATAAATAACTAGTAAAATAAATATATTTATTATTTTGCAGTAATTTTTTTTAAATATTTAATACAAATTATGTCCATATAATATAATATTATATAAAAAATTAAAAAAAAGATTATTTAAATAAAATTACATTTATATATTATTACTCATATATCTAGTATGCACTCTTTTCCTTGTCTTTTACATGCAAATACCGCTGAGTTTTCAGTTAATTCAACATATTTCTAAATAAACTCATTTAAATTTATTTATTGTTTACATATAACAAATAAAATAACTTAATTTAAATATAGAAAAAATCACGGAAATTCTCGTGGTAAAGAAAAGTCTCAAGGGAAAAAGAAAGGTAACAAATGGAAAAATAATAATAAATTCAAGAAAAATAGTTCATGCGGGGCTGGAGATGGCGGGGAGGATGATGATGATGATAAAAGAAGAAAGCCAAGGAAAATTAAATCTAGGTTTATATATTAAGTGCATATATTATTTTCAAGTATAAATTGATATGCAAATATATATGATTGTAGATTAATTTGTTAAAACATTTAAATGATTATCTCTCAGCTTACAAATGTCACAATTATTAGATATCTTATATTAATAAATTTAATAACAAATTTATTATTATTAATAGTACTTGGTAATTGAAGAATATAGTTCTTAATAATCTCTAATTTTATGATTTTACCTAAAAATATTCATAATCTTAAAATAAATCATAAAATATTTGAATAAATTACAAGCTCCTGTCAAAATAAGAATATTTTAATACATTAAGATCGGTTTTAAGTAATTGTTTAACTAATTTATTTTTAAACTAATTTATAATTTATTTTAACTATTTTAATTTTAAATTACAAATTTTCTGGTATAGTATGAAAAGATTTGATCTCATTTATAAAATACAATATTTGAATATCAAATTGCATTATTTTGTATGTAAAGATTTTCATTAAATAAATCTACAAATCTTACGATTAAATAATTATATTTATAACAAATATTTACATTGTATGTACATTATTTGTACATTATTTGTACATTATATGTACATTGTATGTACATTGCATGTACATTGTATATACATTGTGTATAAAATGCAAATACAAATATAATAACTTCATATTAAAAAATTTCACATTTTTTTGTAAGATTCCATAATTTCCACTTCTTTTTACTCAAGTCATGAATTTGATGGCGAAAATACTGAAAGTATTAACAAAAAAAGGAAAATATTCAAGAAAGAGTTAGAAGATATAGGATTTGCGATTTCTGATGGAGAATATTCGAGGTTGTTATAAATTGCCAAAATATAGAATATTATAATTATCTTATGATTATAATGTAAAATTACTTTTTACTCCATCAATAATGCTCACTTTATATAAATTACAATTAGGAGAGGCGGTTAATAACAGGCAATATCATACTTCATTATTACCCCCATCAAGGCACAACTCTCAAGCCCTGCTACAGTCCACGGAGATTAACTACGACATAACCTTCAACGTGAATGCGCAGTCATCTTTAAACCTACGCACCCAACCGATTGTGATCGCCGATTACGATGATCAAGATGAAGGGGAGAGGGAAGTCGAGCCGGGAGGAATTTCATCGCACCGGAACCCGGAGGATTGTGGCGATCGAGCTGACGTTAAGACGGAAAATCCGCCGGAAACCGACGCAGTTGTGACGGACGTCGTGGTTGAGACCGGGTTTGCAGAGACAATGTGCGGTCAAGCGTTACGATCAACTTTCTCCGACGTCGAATCTGCACACGAAGCCACTGAAGAACTGCTGATGGAGATTGTGGCCAGTATAGCTACTAAAGGTAGTAGTAGTAGTAGTAGTAGTAGTAGTAGTAGTAGTAGTAGTAGTAGTGGTGATGGTGGTGGTGGTGGTGGTGGTGGTGGTGGTGGTGGTGGTGGTGGTGGTGGTGGTGGTGGTGGTGGTGGTGGTTCTGGTAGTGCTGGTGGCAGTAGCATTGCAGTAGTAGTAGTAGTAGTAGCGGTGGTAATAGTATCAACAATATAACAATAAAACAAGTTAATCCGTCGATTACAGAGGGCTCGAAGCCGAGTTGTTCAAATAATGATAAACTGACTCAAATCAAAAATCATGGCATCAAGAAAAAAAATTACAAAAAGAAATGTCAGTATTAATTCTGCCGGTATATTTTATGGTAACAATAATCATTAGATACATAAACATATTAAATTCGAATGAGAAGTGAATGCACAATATGACAAGATACTATCCCACCGATGCACTTGACCACAGATAAGAGACAACTCAAAAGCGACATACCTGGTGAATGCAATAAACTGAAGAAATATTGGCATCAGAGATTCAGGCTATTTAGCAAATTCGACTCCGGAATCAAACTTGATGAGGGTTAAAGAAAATATAGAGTTTTTATTTCTAAGTCAAATGCTTCGTGAACTCCTCATTCTATATTGTGATAAAAAACAGTGAATTCAATATGGTACTTTACATTACACAATTCATGCTATCATACTATCTTCCAACCTTCTAAACCTTATATCATTATCTCTCTTCTTAACAAATACCATTATCCGTCTTAACAATAACACATACTTATCCTTAACCTTTCTCTCTATCCACTTTAATACACTTTAATGTCCACTTTAATCTCCTTTCGAATTAGCCTCATTATAAACCCCATTCTAAACAAAATAACTTCACCCGCAGAGAGTTGGTTCAGCGTTACGCCTGAGCGAATAGCTAAACATATAGCAAAGCGATGTAAATGCGATACTATAGTGGATGCTTTCTGTGGTGCTGGCGGCAATGCTATTCAGTTTGCGTTCACATGTAAAAGAGGTTTGTGATGTAAGTAAGCAAACTGCCATAAAATATAATGATATTTAATTAGTTTTTAATCATTAAAATTAATCAATAAAATTCCTTTTTTATTATGATATTATTATTGATACTCTACTATGATTATTTTTAAATTACTTAATTATATATTTTCTATTGTTTAAATTACAAAATCAATGACTTCCAGTTATAGCCATTGATATCGATATCACCAAATTAGAAATGGCAAAACATAATGCTAAAATATATGGAGTGGAGGATAAGATTGAATTTATTTGCGCAGATTTCTTTATGGTTATTTAGTTATGCTTCCCTCTCCCTCCTTCACTCCCTTCATCCGTCCCTCTATCCCTCCCACCCTCCTTTAATACCTATCTCCTCTATGTTGTATCTCCCATATCTACCACATTCGTTATAGATTGCTGATCTTCTACTCAATGAAACTAAAGAGAGTGGTAATACAATTGATGCCTTGTTCCTCTCACCCCCTTGGGGTGGACCCGGGTACAGTACAGCTGCCGTGTTTAATGTGAAAACAATGATCCCGATCGACGGGTAAGATAGTGTGGGTTTTGGGTTTGGGGTTTGGGTATTTATGTGTTTGTGTATTTATTTAATTAAAATGCAAAAATTTTAAAATATGAATTTAATTTAAGTATAAATAAGTCTGTGTATGAGTATTTATATATATGCATATATATATATATATATATATATATATATATATATATATAGATGTATGAATGTGTGTGGGTGTGTATTTGTGTGTCAATTGTTAAGACTGGAAAAAATTTATATAGTTATTGATTAAAAATAACTATTTTTTTTACTATTTATATAATATTTAAATATAGGATCTTTATATTATCATTATATAAATAAGGTAATGAAATTTAAAATAATTTACTGAAATTTAATATATATATTTTTTTACAAGCAGTTTTTAATTAAGTCATAGCTATAGTATTTAACTTACATAATATAACTTACTATATATTATGTATTTTTTCAGAAAGTATCAAAAATAGGTACTTAAAATTACTTTTATTCTTATTAAATGAAAATGAATTCTATTTTAATATTTTATTTAATAAAAATTAAATATAATGTCGCTAAAACCTATGTCATTAAATCTAATGTTGTTAAATTCAATGTCATTAAATCTAATGTCATTAAATCTAATGTCGTTAAAACCTATGTCGTTAAATCTAATGTCGTTAAATCTAATATTGTTAAATCTAATGTCATTAAATCTAATGTCATTAAATCTAATGTCATTAAATCTAATGTTGTTAAAACCTATGTCGTTAAATCTAATGTCGTTAAATCTAATATTGTTAAATCCAATGTCATTAAATCTAATGTCATTAAATCTAATGTCATTAAATCTAATGTCATTAAATCTAATGTCATTAAATCTAATATCATTAAATCTAATGTCATTAAATCTAATGTCATTAAATCTAATGTCGTTAAATCTAATGTCGTTAAATCTAATATTGTTAAATCTAAAGTAATTAAATCTAATTTTGTTAAATCTAATGTCATTAAATCTAATGTTGTTAAATCTAATATTGTTAAATCTAATATCATTAAATCTAATGTCATACCTTAAAGTTATAAATAGTAATCCCTCTATCATTTGCTGGTACATCAAGTTTATCTTGAAATATAATTTTTATTTGTATTATGATTCATTTATATGAGTAAGTACCATATGGGATGTGATTTCAAATAGATTAGAATTGCGCTATAATTTCAATGCATATTTTATTCAGATAATTAAATCTTTTTTTATTAATAATATCTTTAACTAACATAATATTAAACAACTGATTACTAACTTATATCAATAACTACATTATCTACACTGCTAATTTATTTATTAGGTTTAAGGTATTTGAATATGCTAAGAAACTAACTGACAATATTGGTTATTTCCTTCCACGAAATACTGATATGGAGCAGGTACGTGGTATTGTCTCATTGTAATAGATAATAGAATATAATAGATTTTGATTATGTATCTGGTATGCAGTTATTAACTAATATTACCTAATGATTAATTTGTAACAAACATTGTTTTGACATTTTGTTAAATAAATAGTTCTTTATATAAATGTTATTATATTTATTTTATTAATATTAAGGTATATATTTAATTATATATTAATTGCCTAGAATAATTATTATAGAGTTGTAAAAGGATATATTATATAAATAATATAATATATTGTAAATATAATTATACACATTTCTTTCAGATATCGTCTTTAGCTGGTATAGGAAATTCTGTTGAAATCGAACAAAATCTTCTGAACAAGAAATTAAAAACCATTACAGCATATTTTGGAAATTTGATTAAAATTGATGATTAGAAATAATTCATTGTAAATGTAAATTGTATTGATATTTTTATACCTTTTTTTTATCAAACATTTATTTCTGCTACAAGTATTATTAAAACAAATATATTTTAGATATTAATTTATATTTATAATAATACAAATTTAAAATTTTTTTTTTATATTTGAACTAAACACTGAACAAATAAATCAATATTATACAGTTATTAAAACTATTTTTCTGAATAATCTAAATACATTTACATAATATATGTGTTTATAATTGTAATTGTATTTTAATTAGTGTTTATTTATAACATATCTAATTCACTTACTATTTTATGGCATTTTTCATTAAAATTTTAAGACATAATTTAAATCTAAATTCGTTGATACCAGTGAATTATTTTTCTTATAAATTGCTATGAGTTATAATAAAGGTACAATGCTAATACAAAATATATATATATAGATTAATATACTTTATTGTAATGAACTTTTAAAATTAAATGGTATATAGATTAATATACGCTATTATAATACCGCATTATTTATTACGTAATACTAATTAATAATATCATAAGGAATAAAAAACCTTACTGTATTAAATTATGTTTTTTTTAAATAATATGTTATTATTGTGATATGAATAAGAAATAATAAAAAGATTATAAAGTATCATTATTTACGTTAAAAGGTGTGTTAATTGTTTAATTTTAATTTCTCATAACTTATGAACCATTAACATTTCCTAAATAAAACCAAAACTCACATTAAAGATATCTAACTACTACACAATAGTATAAAATCTATTTAATTTCTAAATAAAATACTAATTTAATATATCCATGTAAACTAATTTTTAAAGAATATTTTTCAATATAATATAAGAAAGTAATGTATTGCTATTTTACCAAGTTAAATATATAAATTGGAATATATATATCAATTAAAAATTATCAACCACAATACCATATAATGAGTCATCTGATGACAAATCATTATTAAGATCTAATAAATCTGAAAAATCATCCATTTTAAAAATTAATAAGTCGCCTTTGTTTGTACATACTTTATATAGACATACGAACTATTTTCTTATGTATTAATGCGTTTTAAGCAATATATTTAACACTTTCAATTTATAAAATAAGTTTTATGGTGTTATATGTAATTATTTTTATTATTTCATATGTAGAAAAATATTACTAAAATTATACGGTAAATTTTAAAAGATTTTACTTTCTAAACATACTTTAACGAATATAGGGACTATTTTTTATACTTCCATCGAACGTTAAATAAATTGTATATGTATATAAACAAACATATACTGCACATTTTAAATAAATGTATTATATATTTATACTAAATAGTTGTTTTTATAATACGTAAACTATTAAAAATAGACTGGATAATTTGTAATTTTTTTTTGTATATAATGTTAATTATATAAATAATATTGTATATAAACATATATGTGTTAATAATCTATAACATGAAACATTAAAATGATATTTATAAAATGTATATTTTGAAACTCAACATAAATATGCTTAAAATAGTTTTATAAGTAATTATATATTTCATTAATTTGCGAGACGATTCTATACATTGCTACTTTGCGATAAGATAAAGTAATATTTCGCTGGTAAACAAAAGGTTAATTCGAAATTTCTTATAAATAAATATGTCTGTTAGTTATCCTTATCCACATTGAAATTTTTTTATTACTGAAATAATTCAATTATATTTCATGGATTCTGATTAATGTAGAAAAATGTATAACGCATATTATTAAATTATATGTTTTTAACACAAGATAGTATTAATTAATATTATAATTATATAGATTGTCAAATTGTATTGACATAAAATATTTGCAAATATCATTGAAAATTGCATATGTAAATATTTGTTTGTATTTATTAATTATATCTATGATTAAGTATATCTGTGAAAAATCAGTGCATAACAATACAGTATTGTTAGATAGGATGTGTACTGTGCTGATTTATTTACATATAATTTATTTAATGTGTAATTTTAATGTCTTTGTGGTTCATATATACATTATTTAAATTTAACATGTGTCGAACTAGCTTTTATTTTGTACACAGAGATATTTACAAATATATACTATAATGATAGTATGACAAATTTTAATATTATTCACAAATATGATTTTTACCCCGATTATTTAATTTTTTAACATGTTAATAGGAAAATAATATTAGAAAAATGTATATTTGTTTAAAATTATTCTTATCATCTTTATGGAATATATTGAAATATCTATTGGTACTATTGATATAAGTATATTTTTTCTTAATATATATAAAATATAAAAATCTTAAATCTTAAAAATATAAAAGTATATAGTAAATGCATTTTCCCTATATTATTTTCTATTAAATTTGAAAATAAAATAATATGAGCAAATGCTTATTTGTTATACAATATTAAAATTTATTATATTATTTTATAGTATATATTTGAAAATAACTACGCATAATATATAAAAGCTATATTGACATTTATATTTAAATATTTAAGGCTGAATCCATCATAAATGAACCACAAAGACATGAACATTTCACAAAGATTCAATATATAATATGTAAACAACTCACAGTTTATCTAGCTAATGCCAAAAATTACCGCTAATAATTATATTTAAAATTAATTATAATTTAATATAATGGCAGAAAAACCAGACGATTTAAACTTACCTGCGGCCATAGTTAAACGTATTGTTAAAGATTCGGTATGCTTACTATATTAACTAATAATGTTTATAAATATAAATATATAAAATCTGTGAATTATAATATATCAAATATTACTTTCGGATATCTTTTATTATAACCAAGGTAATATTAGATTATACTATGTTTATATTTATACTATTTATTAAATATATAATATGCTTACATTCGAAAGCGTAGAATATATCTGTTGCCGTATAGAGTTTGTAACTTGGTATAGTTTAATAAATAACTAGCAATTGTTATATGTTTGATAACTATGCAAATATTGCTTATAATTTAAGCCAGTAATACTACTTTACGTGGTACTAAAAGTAATGCTACTCCTATCATTACCATGATTCTATTATCTAAAATATAAGAAAGTTGGCATTACTTATTAATATAGACAGCACAGAAAGATGACTAATTGAATAATTTTAAGTTAATTTTCTTCAGATTATTACCTGCAGAACATATTATGTATTGGTTTAACTTTAATAGATTTTTTATTTAGTGGTGCTCTGTTTGTAGATATGACTAATATAGTAACTAAGGTGATGGATTAAAGGAGGCAGTAGTCAATATATATTAAAACTACTTTAATGTTGATATCTTGATGTGATGATTATATCGATAATAGGTTATCTGCGAAAGATGAATTTATATACAGAGTAGTTATCATACGAATTATATGAAGATTATGATAGGTTATAAAATAGTAAGAAAGTGAGATAACAAAATATATTTCTATTATCTTTATGTACCATTCATAATATTTAAATTAATTAATCTAACATGATTATATAATGGGATTCCTTATCGTATCTTAGTATTAGAATATTATAAATGTAATACTGATTATTTTTCATTATATCATTATCAGTATTATAAATGTATATGAATTGACGATATGTTTAATACATAATTTATATACAATTACTCATTAAAATAAATGTATATGAATACATACACAATACATATTACTCATATTAAATGTCAAATACTAATTACCTAAACACATGCACAAATATCATGGAATTAAAAGTTGCACACTAGTTTGACAGATATTCATATTGATTAAGCATTGTTTACATATAGTCATAATCTCCCAATCAAGAGTTTGTTTACTCTCTTTGTAGTAATAATCTATGTAATATATATATATATGGTGAAATAAATTGTGAAGTATATAATATTATATATTTAATAAATTATTTAATTTTTGAAATACAAGTTGAAAGTATATTTCAAACCAAATTAAACATACTCTTATAAAACAACCTATGACACAATATATTTAGTAACAATTATGTTAATAATTAATCATCTATTTTCAATGAATATTAATTAATCCATCTATTTTCTACAATTTTTATGTATGTATAACAAAATGGGTATATTTTAAAAGTTACAATTTATTCATATTTGAGATTTAATGAGTATGGCAGAAGTTGGTTATTAACTCCAGATTGATATCGAATGATTAATACAAAGTCATATACATCGTAGTGGCATTTCATTGTCTTGAATTAACTATTTTAATTAATATAACTAGATAGATTGTGTATGTAATTTAATCTGTAGGTCAATAAAATTAAATAATTATATGGTAAACTTGAGTATTAAGTTAAATTTTTTTAAATTACCATTCATTGAATTATGAAAATATTGCCCTTTGAAATGATTTAAATTGCTTATAGTATTTAGAGTGTAGATATTAAAAAATAATTATAAAGTAGAAATGATTATAAACTTATCATTGTAATTATTTAGCATCAAGTTTACATTTCATATATTAAATATTAGTTGTCTTAAATATAACAACCTTTCAATGTAATGAATTCGTCAACGATGACAAAATACTAATATATTATTATTAACACAATTTTTTCAAATTATTTTGACTATATATTTTCTAATATTTTCTAATTATTTTACATCTTCATTTTAAAATTCCATATATAAGTTAAATAATTGAGGTCCAATGATATTTCTATAATTCTGAATTGACCATATTAATTATATTATGTAATACAGATTTTGATTGTTAAATTAATATTCCTTTTCAAAATCATTTTCCTAGTGTTATCTAAATTCATAAGAAATTCTAATAAAAACACCATATACAATACAAACTCATATGAATCAGTAGATTTATAATGATATTTAAATTACATATTTACAATAGTATTCTGTAATGTTCAATATAAATCCAATAAATCTATCACATTTACATGTTTTATTATTTTCTTTACGGTAAATCATTCCTTTCTCTTCCAGTTACCCGATGGTATTAATGTTTCTAAGGAGGCGAGATCTGCAATTGCCCGAGCTGCTTCTGTTTACGTTCTATATTCTGCAACTTGGTCAGTTTATGTTATTTATTCTTTAATGAGGTACAAAAAGTTATTTTTCTAGATTTTTTATTCTGATTACTACTTTTTTATTAAATTTATTCTTCTAAATATTAAAATTTATTTATATCAGATAATAGATTAATAGATAATAGATTTGTTATACCATGCACATCACCGTTACCTCCTAATTACACAAATATATATAACATAAGTGCAAATAACTTTGCTATGGCGGCTAAAAGAAAAACTCTCTCTGCAAATGACGTTCTTGAGGCTATTAAAGAAATGGAATTTGAGGAATTCATTGAACCATTGAAAGAGTGTCTAGCAGGTTTAGCCTAATATACATTTTTTGGTGGAAATATTTAAAAGTAATTTGTATATAAAGACTTCGAAAGAAACTAATTTAGTGTTATCTCAAAAGATTAATTAAATTCCATTCAAATTAAGTTTTTATTAACACTTTTTGCTCTTTTTGCCCTTTTTGATCGTCTCACTAAAATATATAAATATATAAATATATAAATAACTACTTTAAAAACTATTATTATTGAAATTAAAAATATACATTTTAATTTTTCATTTTATAGATTAAATCAAATATATATACAAAATTATTATTAATATATATACGTTTATATACAAAATTATTTATATAATTAACATTTTATAAAAAAAAATCAAATTATCCATTCTATTTGTATTCTATTTGTATTATAAAAACAACTATTTAATATAAATATATAATACATTTATTTAAAATTTGCAGTAAATGTTTGTCTATTACATATACGAGTTATTTAACATATCGATGTAATAATAGTCTTTATATTCGTAAAAGTATGTTTTGTAACTAAAAATATAAAATTATTTTATAAATCTTTAACAAAAAAAATTCTTTAAAAAATAGTTTACATGAATATACTAAATTGGTATTTTATTTTCACATTAAACAGATAATATATTAATATATATATTAATAATACATTATTGTGTAGTTGTTAGATATCTTTAATATGAGTTTTAGTTTTATATAAGAAATGTTAATGGTTCATAGGTTATGAGAAATTAAATGATCCATACGATTATGAATTTATAAATGTAATCGTAAATCGGACATAATATACAATAACGTTTATATAACATAACTTTTGCTATATTTATTATTTTAATTAAATTTTAAAACTATTGTAAAGATTATTACATTATCTATTACTTTTACGAGATATGTATATACTTTAATTGAATATAAATATTAGTAAAATAATATTATGTAAATTTAACCAGATAATTAAAATCGTATTATTTTTTTACATACTTACATGATATATTCAAAATGTATTGTTTTAAATTATAAAGTATACTAATATATTTATATTTATGTTTTATTTTATACTCATTATATTAATATTTACTGAGACACGTATTTTATTGTAAATAATGAAAAACACATAAAATTTAGTGATTAACATCTGACGAAAAAGTTATTGACACAAAAATGCTAACAAAATATTTAATAAACTTAATGTTTAGTAACTTAATTAAATATATTTTATCATTACAGAGTATAAGAAAATATCGCAGAATAAAAAGGAAGCCAAGAAAGAAAAACTCATGCAAGCAACTGAAATTGTAAAGGATGATTTCACAGGTTAATTTATTTTTAAAATGAATTGCTGAAAGAAAGAAGTTTTTTAATAATTTATTTCTTTAAACGAATATTAAACAAGATACCAAGTGTAGTTAAAAATAAGTTTTTATTTAGGATAATTATATAATTATTAATAATAATACCATCAAGTATATATTTCTTAGATAATTACATAATTAATAAATCATAGATATTTCACTTAACAGTTTTGGGTAAATTTAATAGTATATATTATAGTAAATACATAATTGTACTTAATAGTATACTTAATTATAAATTGCATTTTAATTATTAATAATAATAACTATTGTTTATCTAGTATTATTTTTATAATAATTATTATTAGACATTTATACATTTATAAATACTTATATATATTAACAAATAAATAGTTCTTTGATTTTTACTATAAATAGGCATTTATAAATATTTATATTTATAACGTATATATATATATATCTTATAACGTATATCATATAATTCTATATTTAACAACTTTATTTAGAATCTGGAAAACCTGAATCTGAATCTATTCAGATAGATTAATCAACATTATTATTTTTTATGAAATAAATTTATTTTTAATACCTTTGTGTAATAAATATAATCTAAAAAAGATATAATCATATAGTTCAAATAATTCAGACGTAAATGTAAAGCATAAACCATGAAAAAACAATATTTGCATTTGATAACAATAAAGATAGTTTAATATCTAAAAAGTAAACAATTTTATCTATCGTTTCTTTCACCGGGTGGTGGAGATTATTATAGGTGAGAATTTGGTGTATTAATTATATTCAATGCAGATATAAAAATAACTACTTTTAATTTGGCAAGACATATTCTAATTCTTAATATATAATAATATTAAAGGAGTTACATATAATAATAAAAACAAATAAATGATATTATAAATCTTATGTAATAGTTATCTCAATGGAGATACTTTTGAATATTTACATATTTATAATAATATTACAATAAAGTAACTTAATAAGCTCTTAAGCAGTAGTTACCGTCTGTTATAACAAAAGTTCCTTGGGAGTCTGTCGTACATTTCTATTTATCGGACTGTATGATCACTCGAGAACTGATTTTCGTCCTACATAGTGGACAGATTTTGACGTTCACCGAACATGTTTGACACGTACAGATGTGTCCGCACGTGAGGAACAGCACGGTAGCCTGAAGAATGGAAAAGGCATCGATACACATTGATAATAATTTTCAACTTCAGAAATACAGGCACAAATTATGTAACTTTACAACAAATTTCTGTTATCTATAGTTGATGAATAATGTATGCAATAATATAAAAAATATAAATTGGTTATAAAAGTGTCATCATGTATGAATATATATTCTCGTATATCTTACTTATACATGTAATTCAAAATATTGGGGAATATGGTAAGAATGATCTAAAGTGCTTACCATAGCATCGATACAAATCGAGCATTCCGATTGCAAGCCGAAGGCTTTGATATTTTGTTCAACGGGTGGCGCCGTTGGTTCTATGCCGAGGGCAGCGTTGCCGTCGACTGATTTTCCCGGCACACTCGGCGGCCGTACAATGTAAGAAGACTGTGATTAGAAGAGTAACGATTGTGTAACAATAGAATAGAATAAAAGGGTTTTATTAATTGTGAATGAATGAATTATAGATTATTAATAGATATAAATGCAACAATAGTATATTTGAATATAAGAATTTTTTTAGTAGGGTATATACTAACAATGAATTAGATGAAATAAATTTTATAATTAAATATCATCATAATATTGGATAATACTATTTTATATTAAGTGGTTATCAATTATAGTATTAAGAAAATGAAATGAAACAAAAGTAAAATCCATATTTACACTTCACTAACATCCTGATCATTTTTCAGTCGTAATTCGATGTCATCTCGAGTGCGTAGATTTCGTTTTCTAAGTTTCTCAATTTCTTGTAGAATGGATTTACGTAAACCCACCTGATGTATGCCCATCTATTTGAAAACAGTAGGTTAACTATTTGTAGATAGGTTATATATAGGTTATACTAAGGTTATACAAAGGTTATATAAAGTTATGGTGCTATAACTATTTGAATTGAATTTCTCTATGTGTAATATTTATATAATTAAATATTTTCTATTTTATGCAATAATTGATATATATATTTGGAATTTTATAAAGATATATTCCGAACAATATTTCTTCAAGTTAAATTAATTATAATGATAATCACTACTCCGCATGATTAGTAGAATAAGTTGTAATTCTTAAATATTCTGCAATTAAAAATTGCTGAATTTTGGTCGGATATGAAAAAGATATTGGATTAAACCTGTCGCAGTGATTCATCGGTCAGCTCTTCAATATTATCTGCATTAATGTGGTGTCGAGAGAATGTCACCGTCAAATCCTCAGCACCAACTGAAGCAAGCAACTTCACAATAGAATAGTCCGTATCATTTGTCTTCATGGGAGGAAATTTACGTTATGGTTTAAGTTTAAAATTATAGCAAATGTTTTAGAGTTAGAGAAAATAGTTATGACAAAGAAATTAGTTCAAAAGCAAAGAAAATAGGGCAATAGGTTTATAGTTATGGAAAGAATTTCAAGTCAGAGAGAAAAATATATAAGGAAACTAAATCACATGTCTAAATAAATGATTTATCTGGGATAATAAAATCAGCTTAGATAAAATACAGACAATGTTTGCGATGGCCTCTGGTTTTGAATCCATTAGATATTGGTAGCGATATAACCAGTAGTTAGCCTGGGTTTTGTTTCTCTCGCTTTCTAATTCATTCTGAAAAAGGGCGAATTATTGTTTCATAAGGTAGGAGCATTGAAGGAAGTAGAGGTTATTGTTGAGGTTGGGAATGAAGGGGTTGAGTAATTGGAAAAATTGCGTGAATCTATAAGAATAGGTGAGCGAGATGAAATTACAGGGGGAGATTATAAGATATGAATAGATATCTAATAATCTAAACTATATTTAATAAAATCTAATATATATTGATATATAGTCATGATTAAAATTTAATAATACAACACTAAAAGAAAACCAGAATTTCAATTATTTGTTTGTTCCTTTCTTGTTTCTTTACTATGAAATTGGACATTAAAATAGCCAGCTGTTTCCTGTTATTAACCAATATCTCCTGTTGGATAAATCGCAAGTTGAAATTTAAGTTTAAAATACATAACAAATTATTTAGGTATAAAGATTTGATTTATAATATCATATTAGTTAAATTTAAAGAAATATAAATGAATTTCCAGACATATTCAATGATTTCTTTTAATATTATAAATTAGCATATTTAAATACTAATTTCATTACATAATACCTATGAAGTCTAATGTAACTAATTTAAAATATTATAATTAAAACAATTAAGTACATAATAATTTTAAAATCAGAATGAAAACATGATTATGTAATTGTTGTAAATGATAAAATAACCATTTATAATAAATTGATGTTAATCGGGTCACTTAAATGAAACTTCTCCCCAAACCAACCGAATTTTGAAACTGTTTGTTATTCCTTTGCTTTATTTCAAAGGCAGTTATTTCACAAAGTTCTTGCTCGAGAATGTTGATGTGATTGTTCAGATATTCTAATTGATCGTCCTTCTGAATTATGAGCAGTCTATAAGCCTCTTTTTGTACATCCTCCTGTCGAGTGAAATGTAACTAAGAGTTCTCAAATATTGATAAAGCCAAGGTCACTTTATTGTGGTAATACATTTCGAAAATATATTCTATATTAAGTTGGTTAACCTGATTCATTAATATTTCCATCAGATTTTGTTTTTCCTTCACTTTCTCAGCCAGCATATTATCCAAGTCCAATTTTTCACCAGCTAGTCTAGTAGTATTTAGGGCCAGATATGAAAACATGTTATAATTGAATTTGTAATTTAAGTAATTTAAATTAAAACTGTACATTAAAATTTCTAATTTGTCATAAAATAAACCAAAAATAGTTAAAATTCGTTTACTACTATTAAAATTTCTGTTTTAATATGTATGTTTTAATATCTATATTTTAATATCTATGTTTTAATATCTATGTTTTAATATCTATGTTTTAATATCTATGATAATCGCAGAACGTAATTATTCTAATGATTACTAGACCTCGTTAAAGCAAATTCATTGGTTGAGTCACGCTGGACCTTTTGCTGGGTAATAAATGCCTGGAGATGTGCATTATTTTTCACAGTCTCCTCAATGGAACCTGACAATGGAATGTATATGATGTTAGTAATAAAATATTTAGTTTAGCAAATCGAAAAAAGTTCTAAGCACATTTATTATAAAACTTTTTACAAGTCAAACATAAAAAATGATTATGACCTAGGGAAATGTTGAATTCATTCCTTATAGAAATTCGAGCAAAAAATATCAATAATTGAAATACGGATTTTTATAAAAAATATCTCATGAAAAATAATAATATAAAATTGAAATCATGAATGAATAATTAGTATTATAATATTTTTATTTTGGATCATAAAATTATTTACTAAAATCATAGATTCTGGGATTATCTTAATATAATATAATATAATATTATATGACTCACCCAATATATCATTACACCTCAATTCTTGTTTCTTGTTCAAAAATGTATTTAATAAATTCTTCCTAAAAAATAAAGATAAATTATGTACATTTTTTAAAACCAAAGATTATTATATAATTGAATTATTATAATAAATCAATTATATAATAACACATAAATACAACTAAATGATTAATAATAAATACATTACTGAATACTTATCATATCTATGATAACTACGCCTTGACCTATCGTCTTCAATGCATTTTAAAAGTTCATCTTTGCTGTTGGTATTTTCAATATCCTCGGCTATACGGTTCAGTAATTCAGACGTATTTCGTTCAGCTGTTGGGATCATCACCATAGCGATGAAAATAAATACACAAGATACATACGAATACTTTTGAATTAACTAAATGAACATCTCGGTATAAATGTACTTTAAATGCAATCAAGGAGTCTAATAAAATGTACGCACACATTATTTGTATGCATAATGAATTAATAATATGTTACAATAGTACAGTTCCGGTAATGTAACTGTAGATATGTTATAATATTATTACAATATACGATAATGTTAAAAACATCAATATTGTAAACTTTGTAGACTTGTGTTGGTAATATGATAGTGACAGTTAGATTATTTACCATGTTAATGTTATTTCATATTACCAATTTAATTGGTTAACTGAATATTAATAATATCTAAATTGTAATCATACATATTCGATTGCATGTGTAATATATTATTACATAACTAATGGGTAAAATAATCGCTAACCAATATCTAATTCAATGAGAAGTTTTTTAGCTTCGATTATTTTCTTTTCTTGTTCTTTTGACAGATTCTGATTCATCTTTTCATTATTCTAAGTAATAGATTGATTAAATTAAAAGATTCAAGTTAAAAGAGAATACAAAATTAATCCATAGTTTACACAAATAGATTATTATTAAGAAATTGTGTTTATATTCATCTACAGAATATTCATTATAAGTTTAAAGTCTAATATTTATATTTAAAAGCATACCAACCACTTTCAGATTTTCGATTGCGGAGTTTCTATTTGATTCTGCGAGTTGAATTTGCCGTAAGTGTTGCTGGTGCTCCGATTTCATCTTCTCTTCAAGCAAACGGACGTTCTCGCGTTGAGTCGACTGAGTTCAAAGGTCGTAGCTTAGTTTTACGGATTGAATACTAGAACATAGGTACGATGTGAGTTACAAATTTAGCTACCATTGTGGACTACATTCATTCATTATAATTTGTAATATATTTAATACGGAAATTGTATTAATTTTCATTTATTTTTAAAAAATGTTTCCGCTATATCGTGAAATTGATTATTATTGATAAACAGTTACTAAAGTTATTGGCTAATTATTGATTGGCAAGTGTGCTTCGTTCGATAATTATTAATCGAAAACACTCAATAACAATGCCACGTGGTAACAACGACGTAATCAACTACTAGCGCCATGCAATGGTGATGAAGATAATTACGACAATAAAGCAAAATAGAAAAAAGAAATGAATTATAATTGTTGATTTGAATGAGAATATTGATATAGTGAGATGATGGTGTGGGCAGGCAGTGCTAGAGTTTAGTTGGACTGGGTTATATTAACCTCACGCATACTGTTGGCAGTTCTGGAGACCTGAGCAATGGGATGGGTGTAATATTAACTGCGACTATATAATTATGTTAGGTTAGATTACGAGGTTCTGAACTATGATTTATTGTAGTATAGTATGTTAGAAGGTGACGTAATGTGACGTAATGTGACGTAATGTGACGTAATGTAAAGTAATGCAGTATAGAGTTTCTGGAGTATGTATATGTATGAATACAAATAGTATTTTACGAAATATTAAAATGGAATTTACTTACAATGGGCTAGCATAACATAGTGTTCTTTTCAAAATAATTGAATTTCTCTCTGAGAAATGCCCAATACTGTGTGTGTATGATAATTAATAACTAATCCCAATCTACGAACAGTTAGTCGAGCAAGCGTATCTAATATAAGAATTGAGAAATAATTAAAACATCACACCCGCAATAGTAAACACCTCCAAACATACAAAAACTGGATTAATTATTTAAGGAATTATCCAATATCTGTTAACATTATTAAGGGCATTCTGGGTATTTATTATTTTCCATTTGTGTAGACAAGATCAGATGTTGATATGTAGGGTGATATAGGTGTTATGTATAAATAGAGTGATATATCTATAAATAGATTACATTAAATCATATATAATAATGCATAAAATATACTACTATTATAATATCTAGGCATACCTACATATATATATTTATATATATAGTATTTATTTACTATATATAGTATTTATTTATTATTTAATTGTAAATAGATTATTTATAATAGTGTGATATTAAATTTAATTGTCATCTCAATAAGCAGTCATTAATAAACATACAAATAATAATATCGTTATCAACAAATACATGAAAATCTAAACATGTCTTTGACAATAGGATTTATTTCATTACGAATTCTTACATAATAAGAGTGTTGTATCTACGATAGAAGAAAATCTAGCAAAATAGAAAGCATGAGAAAACACATCGAACACAAGAGAATCACAATGATAACGGAAACAATAGAAAAGACAATGAAACCTTTGTGACATTGTCGTTGGTGTCATGATCTCGTAAGACGTCAGTTCTTTGGTATTCAATTCCAACTTCTGCAATTCATGGTAAAGTTAAATCTCACGTCATTCGACGCCGTACGAAATATATCCTAGACAAAAATCGTAGAGTTTGGAATTGCCGAGTAGAAATCAAACGTTGTTTGCGATTATGTCCCCAGGGGGCGTTCAATTGTATACGCTTATTGATCACATGATTATGGAGAAGACTGCACAAAGGTTGGATGGAGAATAGTAAAATAAAGAATGAAGGATAATGGGAAATTGTAGGCTAGATATTTGTATTCATTATATAGACTATGAAAGTAATCTATGGAATTTTGATGGAGAAGGGTATATTTATATTTATATTTAATGTGTATAAATACATACAACTGTCTATGATTTATATTATTTACATATTTTAGCCAACGTTGTATCCAAGATTACCAAGAGGTGGAGATAATGTATCATAGTGAAATGTTTTGGTTACGTTTACTTGGGGGATGTGATATTAAATATTTAATTATTCTTTTTATATCAAAATATTAGTAGAATTTGAGTTGATTTTATTTTTTAATTTTATAATTATTATTTATCAAAAAATGTAATTATATTTTTCGTAAATATTTTAAATAACAATTATTATTCATAATTTGAAATAATTTATTAAATAATGTATTATAATATATTAATGCAATTTACACTATTTGTTTATTATAAATATTATAATTATATATCATATGATATATATAAAAAATGTACAAGTTTATTTTAAACAATTTTCTTGTTTTGATTTCATCATATTAAGTTAAATCATATTCCAATACAGATTTTGTTTATCTTTCGCTTACATTTTTTCTATTCAACACACGAAAGTACTCAATTGTTATTATAGTTAACTAATAACTAAGTTAATTATATGTTAACTACTTTATATTTAATATATATTCTTTGCATTCTGTTTTATAATTTAACAATTTTCAATATTTTCAGATCATATAAATTTGTAAACATGAATCATGTTTTTAATTATTTTAGGAGTTATTTTTAAGTATTTGCATTTAATGTGCATTTCCGTTGTCATGGGATATAAGTAGATCAAGACACCAATTAATTATAGAATAACGTTACTCACTTATAAATACTAACTATCACAAAGAAATTTCATGATATCCTCAATTCCACTTTCGCAAACAACTGTATTGATTTTAGAGTTTAATTTAACTGCGAGTAATGTATTCTACGAAATGTTACTTATATAAACACAATTGTATTGCAAATATATTGGTAAGTATTATTATTGATTGTAATATATGAATTGTTGCTGAGCCATAATGATGTGACCTCGAATGATCTCGAATGACCCCGCCTGACCCTTCACATCAATTCATAGTAATCACATTAATGCTAAACAAATTCATGCATAAAATAAAATTCTAAATAGGTCAATTAATCTATATTTAGATACATGTAGATACATTTCTAAGTAACTATTTACATATAAATTCATAACTAGGTAACTTCATAACTATATAGTGTAAATATGGTGTATGTACAATATTAATATGATATAAATATAGTGTAAATATATTATAATATAGTTTAAATATATTATAAATAGAGTAAAAAATACAGTGTAAATAAAACTTAAATAAAGTGTAAATATTCTGTAAATATAAAGAAAATACAGATTATTAAATAAAGTCATAACTGTAATGCAGCAGTATGTATTGTGTATATTACATATAGTGTATATTACATATAGTGTATATTATATATAGTGTATATTACATATAGTGTATATTATATATAGTGTATATTACTTATAGTGTATATTACTTATAGTGTATATTACATATAGTGTATATTATATATAGTGTATATTACTTATAGTGTATATTACATATAGTTTATATTACATGTAGTATATATTATATATAGTGTATATTATATATAGTGTATATTACATATAGTGTATATTATATATAGTGTATATTACTTATAGTGTATATTACTTATAGTGTATATTACATATAGTGTATATTATATATAGTGTATATTACTTATAGTGTATATTACATATAGTTTATATTACATGTAGTATATATTATATATAGTGTATATTACTTATAGTGTATATTACATATAGTTTATATTACATGTAGTATATATTATATATAGTGTATATTACTTATAGTGTATATTACATATAGTTTATATTATATATAGTTTATATTACATATAGTGTATATTACATATAGTGTATATTATATATAGTGTATATTCCTTATAGTGTATATTACATATAGTTTATATTACATATAGTGTATATTATATATAGTGAATATTACATATAGTGTATATTATATATAGTGTATATTACATATAGTGTATATTATATATAGTGTATATTACTTATAGTGTATATAACATATAGTTTATATTACATATAGTGTATATTATATATAGTGAATATTACATATAGTGTATATTATATATAGTGTATATTACTTATAGTGTATATTACATATAGTTTATATTACATGTAGTGTATATTATATATAGTGTATATTACATATAGTGTATATTATATATAGTGTATATTACATATAGTTTATATTACATATAGTGTATATTATATATAGTGTATATTACATATAGTGTATATTATATATAGTGTATATTACATATAGTTTATATTACATATAGTGTATATTATATATAGTGTATATTACATATAGTGTATATTACATATAGTATATATTACATATAGTTTATATGTCATATAGTATAAATTCAATACAATTTAGTTTCTCTCAACAATAAAATATTAATGATGTCAATAATTGAAAAGTGTGTATAATTTATCAGCCAATCTTTAAACCCCATTGTCTAATTTATGACTATCCAAACCCATAGGAATCACTAGACTCATCCTGACAAACCAGCTGGGGGGATGTTCATCATATTCACATCTATAGACAGGATTCTCAGAGCGGGGCTGAGAGCAGACATCTCGTCTGGTAGCTGGTAGACGTTGTTTTCAGAGATGTCGAGGGTGTGTAGACAATCTAGTTTGCCCACAGTTGAAGGTAACATCGTCAGGTGGTTACCTGGCATTAAGATAGAGGACATTATCAGTAGGGGTCATTTTTAGTAGGGGTCATTATAAGTAGGGGACATTATCAGTAGAGGTTATTATCAGTAGGGGTCATTATAAGTAGGGGTTATTATAAGTAGGGGACATTATCAGTAGAGGTTATTATCAGTAGGGGTCATTATAAATAGGGGTCATTATAAGTAGGGGTCATTATATGTAGGGGTCATTATAAGTAGGGGACATTATCAGTAGAGGTTATTATCAGTAGGGGTCATTAAAATAGGGGTCATTATAAGTAGGGGTCATTATATGTAGGGGTCATTATAAGTAGAGGTCATTATCAGTAGGGGTCATTATCGGTAGGGGTTATTATAAGTAGGGGTCATTATCAGAGGGGTCATTTGGAGTAGATTCGTAGTATAACTCTTCTAAAATATAGGTTTTATTAAAGTTTAGTCCACTATCCACTGTACGAGGAAAAGATCTTGTTGTGTTTGGGTTTGGGTCATTCACAAATGTCCAGTCATGGGAGAATATTAACTGTATAATGTCACAAGGGCTAACCTATATGTTATATATTATTTATAAATAAACTTTAATAACAGGGTACGAATAAGTATCAATGTTTAGCGGATGAGTAAACAAAGTTACTTGAAGATCAATTCTATTCAATTCCTGCAATGGAACCGATAAACTCCTTTACGCGAGAATCAGTATGGAGTAACAGTAGCAGATATTATAAGTAGCATTAGAAAAGGCTGAGAGACCTTGAAGGTAAAGTTTCTCCAGGCATTGCAAGTTTCCGATGGCAACTGGAAGGGAGGTGAGTTTGTTTCGAGAGGCATCTAAACGTCTAAGACAGCGGAGTTGGGAGATGCATTCAGGCAGTTGTTTCAACAGATTAGAGGACAAGTCGAAAACCTAGCAGTGAATTATGGGAAGGCTTATCCGTTGTTATTATTGAAATACTTACAGGATATTGTTTTAGGATATTAGTATGCATATACGTATATATGTTCGTTATATATTACATATTTACAATATGGTTAAAAGTGAGAGTAATTATAAGTTTTGATTCAAAATTAAAATAAGCATTTTTGAGGATTCATAAATGCACCAACTGTGATATTTTGTAAATCATCGAAGTTAAGTTCTTTTCCAATGATTGATTTCAGATTGTTAGATTGCATGTAGAGGAGCTGTGTTTAATCGAAGATATTTTACAAATGTCAAAACTCATCATTAAAAGCTCAATTGGAAAAATAGCGCATATTTTATGTACATGACTAAATAAGGCTATGTGACTAGAAAAAGATATGTTTACATCAAAATATGTCTTCATAGATGTTATAGACAAATTTACCTTTTTATTAAATACTTTACATTCACAGTAAACACAGACAGGAACCTGTAAAAAAAGATAATTTATTTAAATTAATTATAAATTGCTAAACAATGAATTTTACATAATGTATTTATTAAAGTGATATTTATACAGATTGCTACAATAATAATTGATATGTCTTTATCAACATGCAAACAACTAATATTGGAAATAATACCCAAATGGTAATATCGATGTTATATAAAGTAATTAAAATTCATAACACCACCTTCAGGATAAAAAGATTATAAGGATACTATTTACTCGATCAATCAACATAAAATGCACACAATATTTATCTGCATTTCATCATCTTAATGTAATACTATTTATATTTCTACATTATATTATTGATGTTGTATTTTATTATATCAATTCAGAGCTATAGACAAAACAAATTGACTTTCATAAGCCAAATAATAAGATTTTGATATTTTCTATTGCAGATTTTGAAAAACTTATTGTTTTAGATTTATTAACATATAAACATACCTACATATTTACAAGTACTGAAAAGTATCTACTCATTAATTACTCCACGTAATTAATCTCCTAGTCAAAATTATATCGCAATAAATCAGATAATTATTTTTTAATTTCAAAAATATATTCATTTAATACATTTTATTAGAAGTAACTCAAATATATAAATTGTATGTCTTACGTTTTGATTATAATTTGATTTAAAATGTATACTCTTTTATATCTGTATGTAATAAGTTAATTAATTGTTATCTATGTAGAATCAATGGAATAATTTGAAATTTTAAATAATTTATGCCTATTCCTTTATTTATCAATAATGTTGAATAAAGAAATACAGTTTAAATTATAAAGTACAAATTTAGTATTTATATATGTATATGTCCATCTGTATGTGTATGTGTCTGTAAATAGAATGGTTTTAATAGGATAAATATTCATATCTAAATAAATAATGAAATAGTGGAAATATTAAATAGATTTTAAAATCAGATCATCTAAATAACAATGCTTTTGATGTAATAATAATACAAATTATATAATGTTTTATAATTAACTTAAACGTATGTGTTACTTTGATTTACGAAATATATAATGTATATTAATATAAATATAAAATATAAGTAGTAAATATTCAGGTTAACAGTATTGTTAAGCAGAAGTATTTCTAGGGACGGAAATATGCTAATTTATCTACCAGGCCTGTTTATTGATTTTGTAGATTTTTTTACTCATATTTAGTAAATATTATTTATTTATATTCTTCTTGAACCCTTCATATCACAATATATATATATATATATATATATATATATATATAAATATTATCTAATATATAATGTACAGTGTACACAGTGAATCATCAATTAGGATTCGCTTGCAATAATATATAGTAATATATATCACTGCATTGAATACACATGAGAGAGAAACATATATATATATATATATATATATATATATATGATTTCTCTATTTTGAAACACTAATCTCCATGCATATGGTTCACTGTATAAACGTGACTCACCACCGATGATTCAACAAAGTATTTCATGCTTGATGACTCATACTTAATTGGATATTTCTACGTTGCTGAAGACTTAGATATGGTAAAGACTACTAATAGAGTAGATCTAAATAAATCTATTTTCCTGAACATGTGACGATAGTTTCTCAGTTAATTGATTTACGAGATATTGTTTTGTGAATCATATAGAAAACTTACTTACACTTACCTGCAGTCTGTGTACATAAATCTGTACAAGATATGTGTACACAGAATAGAAGTCATAGTAAGATTATAGTAAGATTATAGTAAGATCATAGTAAGATTATAGTAAAATCATAGTAAGATTATAGTAAGATCAAAGTAGGATTATAGTAAGATCATAGTAAGATCATAGTAAGATCATAGTAAGATTATAGTAAAATCATAGTAAGATTATAGTAAGATCAAAGTAGGATCATAGTAAGATCATAGTAAGATCATAGTAAGATCATAGTAAGATCATAGTAAGATCATAGTAAGATTATAGTAAAATCATAGTAAGATTATAGTAAGATCAAAGTAGGATTATAGTAAGATCATAGTAAGATCATAGTAAGATCAAAGTAAGATCATAGTAAGATCATATTAAGATCATAGTAAGATTATAGTAAGATCATAGTAAGATTATAGTAAGAACATAGTAAGATCATAGTAAGATCATAGTAAGATCATAGTAAGATCATAGTAAGATTATAGTAAAATCATAGTAAGATTATAGTAAGATCAAAGTAAGATCATAGTAAGATAATAGTAAGATCATAGTAAGATCATAGTAAGATCATAGTAAGATCATAGTAAGATTATAGTAAGATCATAGTAAAATCATAGTAAGATTATAGTAAGATCATAGTAAGATCATAGTAAGATTATAGTAAGATCATAGTAAGATCATAGTAAGATCATAGTAAGATCATAGTAAGATCATAGTAAGATCATAGTAAGATTATAGAAAGATCATAGTAAAATCATAGTAAGATCATAGTAAGATCATAGTAAGATCATAGTAAGATTATAGTAAGATTATAGTAAGATCATAGTAAGATCATAGTAAGATCATAGTAAGATCATAGTAAGATTATAGTAAGATCATAGTAAAATCATAGTAAGATTATAGTAAGATCATAGTAAGATCATAGTAAGATTATAGTAAGATTATAGTAAGATCATAGTAAGATCATAGTAAGATCATAGTAAGATCATAGTAAGATCATAGTAAGATTATAGAAAGATCATAGTAAAATCATAGTAAGATCATAGTAAGATTATAGTAAGATCATAGTAAGATTATAGTAAGATTATAGTAAGATTATAGTAAGATCATCGTAAGATTATAGTAAGATCATAGTAAGATCATAGTAAGATCATAGTAAGATCGATCAGGCAGGGGACATTTATTATGTGCACGGGAAGCTCAAAAATAAGCGGTTCCATTAAATCGACAGCGACATGTCAACTGACCTTGTAGAGTTCGCAGTCGGAAATATCGTAGATTTCGTCGGGTTGATGTCGAGCCTGAGGAGGTAGAGGTTGTGGTTATTAAAGTAGGTGGGAGACTTTCATCGTAGGCTAGTCGGGGCATTAAAAGTTAAAAGATATTCATCATTTGGACAGCGAGGTTCTCTTTCATGAATATGATAATTACGAATTACAGTGGAATATAATTATAATAACATATTAAGCTTATTCCATAACACTATTCCATGGTTACTATATAGTACGCATGTTAAAACACAATGAGTATGTTACCAGAAAACAGAGCAATGAAATCATTATATAAATTGAATGAAAATTCGACTAAATTCTTTTTTAAAATAAAAATAAATTAATGTTAATTAATTAATTAAATTAATAATTATAAAAAATGTAAAAAATAATTTTGCATGTTATTTGTGTATTTATGTAGTGTTCATAATATAAATAATACATTATTATATAATACCTTTGTTTATTGACATTAAGTAAATATATATAGGACAAAGAAATCAAAACTATTTATCACTATAGTCCTAGTGACTAGTGTTTGCAACCTTAAATAACTAAATTTAAACATAATCTAAACATAATCAAAACATAATCTAAACATAATCTAAACATATTCTAAACACAATCTAAACATAATCTATACATAATCTAAACACAATCTAAACACAATCTAAACATAATCTAAACACAATCTAAACATAATCTAAACACAATCTAAACATAATCTAAACATAATCTAAACATAATCTAAACATAATCTAAACATAATCTAAACATAATCTAAACACAATCTAAACATAATCTAAACACAATCTAAACACAATCTAAACATAATCTAAACATAATCTAAACATAATCTAAACATAATCTAAACATAATCTAAACATAATCTAAACATAATCTAAACATAATCTAAACATAATCTAAACATAATCTAAACATAATCTAAACATAATCTAAACATAATCTAAACATAATCTAAACATAATCTAAACATAATCTAAACATAATCTAAACATAATCTAAACATAATCTAAACATATCAGATAATAAACAGGTAGATGTTATACTGCATTATATCACAAATTTAAAATGTGTTTAATAAATCAAAATAGTAAAAATTCGTAATACATCTTAAATTATCTATATAGTTATTTATTAGTATTATACTTAGTCTTTAGATTAGTCTTTTGAATAATCTTAAATTTAGTATTTTATTCAACAAAACAGTATACAACTAATTAATAGGCTTAATCTTTTGATGAAATAAATATTCACCTATTAATAAACATACAAAGCATGTATAACTACACAAATACTTATTAATTGTACAGAATTTCTAGGTTGTTAGCAATGCACATTGCCTAATATGGCTATTTAGATGGAATAGTGATAAAATACATAAATTCATTTTATATACATTCACAATTAATGATTTATTCAAAAACATAACACCACTTATTATTAAGAATTAATTGTATTATGATATTGACATATACTAATGAGATACACAAATGTTTATATGATTTCTTATTTATGTATTTAAACTGAGAAATTACATAAGAGTTTGCTTAATTTAGAAATACCAGATAATAAACAATGATAATAATTGTATCAGGAATGTTATTCACATTTCATCTTCATAATGTCTATTATATAATGACCTTGATCAAAAGGAGATATTAATTCATATATATTATTCATTATTGGAGACATTAAAAAAGATATTTACAACGCCATTTTAGATTAGTCAAATAGTTTAAATATTTTTCAAATTTATTTTTTAAATTATATATATTTAATTTCTATATAAATAGACATATATTTGCTATATTATATATTATATATATTTAAATAATCCATTAGTGTGTTATAAAATTATTTAATAATATAAATGATATCACACAATTAAAAAAAAACAATTTTATTATTTCCTGGGTTATTAAAATTTAAATATTATTAATTTAGTGATATTGGAAAAATAAAACATCGATTTTCAGGCTAGAAATAATGTAGACTATTTTTCTTTTTATTCTTTATAAAAAAATAACTTGAAAACCATCATTAATTAAATGATCGCACATAAAAGCACTTTTATATTATTTTATATGAATATTTAATACTGCTGAATATAACACATTAATAAACAAGAATTTGCTGTATAGATCATTGTTTTTTATCATTACTCCAGATATTTTAGTAATGAAGTTGTGTATATGATTACTGGTGTAGATGAGTTATTCGTACGGGTTTCATATACATTTTGTAGGATGGTAATAATACAATCACTTATCATTTATGTACAAAGAAGCATAGGTAATATAAGTAATTCAATGTAATTAATAAGTTATAAATATCAGATAAATGCTATTATTATTATTAATAACTTATTATTAATTATTTAATAGTATGTTCCATGAGTGAGGGTTTGAATTACAAAATTAAAGAAAAATATGTGCAACTTTTCTAGAAAATAACTGGAATAAGTGATTTTATATTAGAGTTAATAATCTGAAACTCTAGTAACAATTACTAACCACTAACTATTAATCTCTAGCCCAGCAAGTAGTAGCAAGTAACTAAGAAACCCTAGGTCACTAACATTTAAAGAAATATTAATAACTACTAACCACTAATCAATAACTAATAACCATTAACCAGATATTTACCAAAAATGAACAACCACTAACCAGATATTTACCAAAAATGAACAACCACTAACCAGATATTTACCAAAAATGAACAACCACTAACCAGATATTTACCAAAAATGAACAACCACTAACCAGATATTTACCAAAAATGAACAACCACTAACCAGATATTTACCAAAAATGAACAACCACTAACCAGATATTTACCAAAAATGAACAACCACTAACCAGATATTTACCAAAAATGAGCAACCACTAGCCAGATATTTACCAAAAATGAACAACTACTAACCAGATATTTACCAAAAATGAACAACCACTAACCAGATATTTACCAAAAATGAACAACCACTAACCAGATATTTACCAAAAATGAACAACCACTAACCAGATATTTACCAAAAATGAACAACCACTAACCAGATATTTACCAAAAATGAGCAACCACTAGCCAGATATTTACCAAAAATGAACAACCACTAGCCAGATATTTACCAAAAATGAACAACCACTAACCAGATATTTACCAAAAATGAACAACCACTAACCGGATATTTACCAAAAATGAACAACCACTAACCGGATATTTACCAAAAATGAACAACCACTAACCAGATATATACCTAAAATGAACAACCACTAACCAGATGAAGTTGTTGTTCAAGTCGTTTCTTTGCCTTATCACTTGTTCTCTTGAACAGCGGCATCTCTGAACTGGGAGCGGACCCAATGGTGGCAACCTCAGTCTATGGGGAGTGGGGCGTGGTTATGGGGTGTGGGGCGTGGTTATGGGGTGTGGGGCGTGGTTACAGGGTGTGGGGCGCGGTTATGGGGTGTGGGGCGTGGTTATGAGGAGTGGGGCGTGGTTATGGGATGTGGCGCGTGGTTATGGGGTGTGGGGCGTGGGGCGTGGTTATGGGGTGTGGGGCGTGGTTATGGGGTGTAGGGCGTGGTTATGGGGAGTGGGGCGTGGTTATGGGGTGTAGGGCGTGATTATGGAAGTAATTGAAAGTAGTGCTTAGAGGAAATAGTTAGATAGAGTAATTAGGGATTGTATTTAAGATGGTAGCTAGAGGGAGTAGTTATTGGGAGAACTTAGGGGTGTAATTAGCGGAGTAGTTATGAGGAGTAGTTCGGGGAAGTACTAGGAGGAGTAGTTAAGGGAAGTAGTTAGGGAGAAAACTTAGGGCATGATTAGGGGAACGGTTAGGGGAAGTAGTTAGGTAGTCTAATTAAGGAGAGTAGTTAGAAGAAGTAGTTAGAGGAGTAGTTAGGGGAGTATTTAGAGTAGGTTGTTAGTGTAAGTACCTAGGGGCGTAATTTAGGTGAGTAGTTAGGGAAATTAGTTAGGGGTGTAGTTATGGGGAGTAGTTGGGAGAGTAGGCGGGGAAGTAATTGTAGTAATTGAGTGGGCGTGATAAAGTGGCAAGAGTATACGGGGCTCTAGGAAGATAAGGGGGCGAGTTAGTGGCGATGGTCTAAGTTTGATGGCGGCACATAATGTAAGATGATGCAATGCTATATAATGTCAATGTATATAGTTAATGATACAGTTGGAGTACCGTACAAGTGTCTGGTCGGCGGAGTGAAGATGCGGTAAGCATGAAATGGCGGGTCCCTACAGCGGGGGTATCATGTGAAGAGGTCGACGGGAGGCGCGCGATTGGACGGGGGCGTGGTCTCGCGATGTTATTGGTCTGATTAATGAATTAATGAGTGGTCGAGAAGAATTGCGAACGCAATGATTACTACGTGCTACATAAACGTACATACGTATTTATAGGCTATATATATATATATATATATATATATATATATATATATATATATATATATATATATATATATATACACATATATATATGCGTATAAAATATTTCAATATTACATTAAAAATGTATAGAACGACGACATATTTTCATTTATTCTATAATCTTGCACAGTGCTGAACTTCCTGATTGAAATATAAAGATTAGTCATATAGTTATTTGGTCTGTATGAAATAGATATATGTCGATGGTTAATAACCACCGATTATCTGTAAGCATAAACTATAATGATCTAATGTGTTTATTTGAGTTGTAAGTTAATATATAGACATTTTTAGTAACATAGTAATATAGTAAATAGATAATTTTTCAAATATATTGAAATATAAATAAGATATTTTTATCTAAATAAGTCTAGATTCTAGATTAAAGATGATCACACCTCGTAAAATATAGAAGTTTGAGTAGGATATATATTTTGTAAGGTTGAATTCATGTTTTAAATCATGATTCATTTAAATTCATGATCTAACATTAAAATAACATGTGAATTATGTTAACTTATTAATTCTGTATTTAATAAGATTATTGCAAACATATTACATAAATAAATAAAATATATATATGGAAATTACTATGATCAGTAATTATACATTTTATGAAACTAGTTATTAATAATTGTAAGAAATAGTTTATTAAAATTAATTTAAGAACATCATAGAAAAAGTAATTTTTTGCAAAGAATAAATAGTTTCATAAGAAATCAAGAACTTTTGAATTTTTACTCAAAGATCATACAATTCATTAAAAAAACTTATTATTTTATAAAAATTTATTATTTTATATGCAAGTTAAATAAATATATTTTAAGTCAACTTAATAAATAGTGATATTTATAAAAATAAATATTCATTTAATTAATTTCATTTGTTATAATTGATAATTTTTAATATATAACTAATAATTATAAATAAATATATAAATATTTATTATACATAAATAAAACATTATTTAATATAAAATCTCGAATCAGAAATCTCTATTATCTATAATGTAATTTACTATTGAGTACAGGTTATGTGTGTCATTATGTGATCTTATTAACCATAGTAATTCACTACCAGCTACACCTGAATATACATCATTAACTGAAACGTAAATTACTTTTTTTCTAGTCTTAGAATTTATAAACTAATGATTTGCAGCCTGTTCAAAAATCCTAACAAATATATCATCGAGGCAGTTTTGATATATGATGATATATGACAACAATTTACAATTTATACTAGATAATAGATATATGATATCTCGATGTATTGAGTAGACTGCATATAGTAACACATTTCTATTGTCTATAGTAACACATTTCAATTGTCTATTACTATTAATACATTGTGTTTGTTATTTTTTATTTAGTTCTGCAGAAGAATCCTCCATAATCTAAATACAGGTAATAATGTAATTACTCGAATAGTTTCATATCTGGTTATAGAATATATATATATATATATATATATATATATATATATATATATATATATATATATCTGTATATATATATATATATATATATATATATATATCTGTATATATATATATATATATATATATATATATATATACAGATATCCATCCATACATCCATTTAATATTTTAATTGAATTGAAAAATTTATACACATAATAACAAATAGACATGTTCTCATTTGTGTTTTAAAGAGAGTAAAATAATATCATAAGTGAATTAAATGATAATGTCAAATCAGTTGAGGATTCTGATATTTGGGCAGATGTGATTGGAGTAGTTACAGAAAATCAGCGCAGATGCAGAGGACAAGAGCAATCCAATATCTCATGTTTAGCATAGTAGAGGATTTTTCACGGCCATCTTATCTATTTTTATGGAATTACATCTTCGTAAATGTAGAGGAAGGTTGTTCCATAAAATTAACGCTAAAACAATAAATCTTCTTTTACATAGGTGTCAAGATTACATTTTTGATTTGATAGTAGCAAACTGTCACTAGATTTTAATAGGCGGGTATTTTCCTTTGTTTAATACTATCCTATAGATTGTGCGGCTGTTTAGCGTATTGTGCAGTGTAAGTTAAACAAAGTATTTTATACGCTGAATAATTTCTCATTTCAAGTCATCCTAGTGATGTTAAACATTCGGTAATAATATTATGGTCTTTTCGCTTAAAACCACATATCATTCTTACTATAATTCTTAATATACAATCTAAATAATTTATTTTAGATTTATTTATACCATAATATATATAATTACAATAGTTTAAATGCGATATAATATAAGACTGAGAGATCATTTTTAAATTATGAAATGACATTAATTTTCTTATTTTTTTGACCTTACCAAAATAATAAAATGCTTTTTTAGCAGTAAATCGTAAGTGGTTATCTAAAAGCATATGTTCGTCTAGTATTTAGTAGTAAATTGTTATTGATTAGCCAGTTGCGTATATTATTAGTGCAATTAATGAGAGATGAGTTGTCATTGTTATTCAGTGGTAGAGTCTGGTAAATTATAATATAAATCAGCAAATAAAATCCAACCATCCAGCTATCCGTATATATATATATATATTTATATATTTATATTTGTTATTTCTGTAATACCAAAGTCAGTATATATCATGAAAGCATATTTTATTTCCAGATACTGGTAGCTCTGATATTATTTGATGTTACATAATCAGTATTGTAAATCAAATATTAACTATTTGTATACTATTAAATTGTGAGTATTGTTAAATAATAATGATGTGCCATTATAGTAGTTTTATAATTGTACAACTATATAGTAATATTCTAAATGCTTTAAGAAAGTATTAAACTATAACTAATAAAAAAACTGCATCAGGTAAATAAATTATATTCTATCTGGACTTTTATAATACCTGTAACTTAGAACAAAGACTATTAGAATAATATCAATCTGTATAATATAAATTAAGCAATACATTATATATTATTTATATTTGTGTCTATATATAATATACTAATTTATTATTTTACTTAAATAGTGGTAATATCTAATACACATACATTTATTATTATAAACTTAGTAATATAAGATATTCGTTGTATCGGATTTACTAATAAAACATAGTAAAGCATATGTTTAAAATCTAATATTTAATTATCCACATAACTACCAATGATTACCACATGCAATACTATATGTAGATATTAATTTAATAATAACTCACAATTAATAAAGAAGACAGAGTACAAAATTGGTATACTAATGGTCACAATATTAAAATAAAGAAATAATTATATGTGAATTATAAGACATATGAAGTACACACAAATTTCTATATCTATATATCTAATGACGATACATTTAGTTCAAAATATAATTTTATCTAAAGATCAAATTAATTATTTAATGAAAATATTTACTAATTTAAATAATTTGTTTATACATAAGTAATCATTTAGGTGGAAATTCAACCTAAAGTTAAACTATTATCTACATATAGTAAAGTGTTTAGAACATATTGGTAGTTATTTTGATAATTAAAATATTATATTTAAAAAGTATACTTTACGATATTAGAATAGTAATTCAGATTCCTTTAGGGAATCTTTGCGTAATTGGCTGCAGTCTTTAAATATGATTTTTACAATATTTAACTGATTTCTTTATATAATATTTATATAATTTAGCTTTATTTATATATTAAGAATATTAATATGAAATTTCAGATCAAAAAAATAAATATTAATGACATAAATTAATTATTTTATATAGTTAGTTTTAAAATATTAAGAAAAATTATTCTATTTAGTCTTGCAACAGTAATATATCATTTAAATTTAGGATTTTCAAATTTGAAAAATCAAATTATCTATATTTTAATAATCTACCCGTCAAATAAGGTAATATTATTATCTACAGCCAATGAAACGTTCAAAATACAAATGTCACATTTCCTTTGTATTCTTTAATTTTTTCAGGGTATTCATCGATTATTTTTGAATTAATTATGAAATGACTAAATAAAAAACACTCATTACATAATAGTTATGCTGACCAAGAAATATTCACAATATAATGTTAGTACTTACAAATTATTATATATAAATATAGTAGATAAATAAATATATACATATATATATATATTAAATATAAAATGGAATTTTGTTTTTATAGGTACATGATGAACCAGTAACATTACTTGTTACTGAACCATTAGCAGTCTATGAACCTCTTTCTGCAAATCTACCTTCTGTATATATTCAAATAAAACTACCATAAACTTTTTTTTTTACTATGTGCATAATAAATATAAATAATAAAAATGCATAATCTTTCAATTACATGTTCTAGTAATAATTATTTTCATTCACCTTCAGTCATTATAAATGTAACAGCATATTCTATTTAAAAGGTAATCCAATACATTTTTTCGTATTCTATGTTAATTTATGTATTGATAAAACAAATTAGTCTTTTTTTTAATAAATGTATATAATTTCATATATTTTCAATATATGGTCGAATTTAAGCACAACAATTGTAAATATTATTTAGTAAAGTTCAGGATATAATAAATATCTTTATTATCAGAATAAATGTGAGAATAGGTGTTTACTATAAGTAGATCAAAAAATGTTGGTAATATTCCAAAAAATAGAATCACTAGTTGCATTTTATGTAGTTGTATAAATACCTATATCTACAATATAATTATTAACGACTTCAATTTCCCCTAAAATATATTATATTATTAAGTTTATGTATATTAGATTTTCTATTAATTAGGTAACAATACATTTCTCATATAGTATATATATTAAATAGTGATTAAATTTATTGATTTATACCTTAGAGTGAGGTTTTATTTAAATTGAATTTTCTCAGTTTCATTTTGACTTATCTGTTTTATATTATTATATAATACTTATTATAACACTTATTATATAATACATATTAACTTTCATTCAATGATTAACTGCACATCACGTTATTTGTATACAACACCATATGTATTAAGTCATTTAAATACTTTTAGATATATATGTATGTATAGCAGTCAGTAGTACTATGGAATACATATTGTCCAATAAGAGTACATGTATTAAATGAATCATATTGTTTGATAATACTAGTGTAGTGATACGAAATATAGTGACTATATAATGGACACACTATACAATGCAAATACACAAACTAAATAGTCATTTAAGATTGAGATACATTATATTCCAACTATTAGTAAGTTGAATTGTAGAGATCTGGTGACAGATGAATAGATACAAGTTTACAAGATACTGGCTAAAAATGTAACACTATACGTAAAATGTAAATATGTAATACCATTTGGTATTAGATTTTTAAAACGATTTCCTAAAAGTATTATAAATTCATATTATTCCCTTTTTAATATTTACTAATTTAATAACATTATTACTAATGACATATTTTGAATAAATAATATTATTTATATTCAAAATTTTAGAAACTTTAAAAGTAACTTAGAAAATCTACACCGACTTACATTATATATATTATATAGTAATACTAATTATAATTAAAATAATAATTAGTAATATATTAACAGTATATCATAACTAACAGTATCAATCCTAGTTAACTTGACTTATATTATATATTAATTACTTAAGGTAATTTTTGTGTATTATAGTAACTTACTTTATAGTATTAATTAGAATACCAGATATAGTTAGATATGTTTTCACTGTTAAGATATTTCTAATAAATGGATAATATTATTTCATGGTAAATCTGTATATATTAATATTCATGATATAACAACATATATAAAATACACACATTTAATATAGAATTACTAACCAATACTAATTTAAATTAAAGATAATTTTGCAAAGTCTTGATCAATTTCAATTCTACTTATAGAATTATCACATGATCAAATATATTATTTACCAAAGAATGTAAACTTTAATTTTTTAAATTAATTTAATACCGTAATTTATAATAACACAATATACGAAATAATTCGGTTATTAATAAAAGATTTATGGTTTCTTTTGTATAATTATATATATTATTAATATAAATTATATTATCATATTTATGGAGTAAAAGCTAAAATAATATAAATTCTAATTGTTTATTTTCGTCACATTTTAAGATAATTTAATACACCTAATAGAATATATACAATATAGTGGAATAATTACACAGGGTATCAAATAATGGAATAATAAAACATATTTTAATATGGTAACGGTTGTATCAATAAAGGTCAAATATTTTAGCATCAATATTACATTATTAATAAATATATTGGATTTACGATCAGAATTTAATAGTTACCTATAATCACTGAACATTTGCGCAAAGTGTTGTTTTGTTAGTGTTATTGTTAGTTAATATCTGTAAAAAAGTTATTTACTATAAATAAATACTATACTATACAAAGTGATGTTTAGATCATTAGATCATTTGATCATTAGATGTATAATTATATCGAATACCAGCATGTGTCGAGAACAAAACGAGCAAAATTAAACAACGTAATGTATATATTGAACAATAAATTTAAATACTATGTTATATTAGGATAATATGGAGTATCTTATTATATTACATATATAATACAAATATCTAATATGCATAAAATGTATAATATAAGAATATTTAGTCTATATATTAATTAGTATTCTAATATTGTAAAACATACGTTTTAAATATAATATTTTAATTATCCAACTAACTACAAATTCATTCCAAACAATTTACTTTATGTATATAATAATTTTGTTATGTAGAATAAAAGGTTAAACAAAGTTATAAATATTTTTTATTATATATATTTCTTATTACATTTTAATCGAACTAGAATATATATTTTTAAATTCATATATTATTATTTATTTTTTTGAATATTTAGATCAAATTTTCTGAAAATAGTATTAAATTATTATTAAATTTAAATAAATCTAAATCTAATCTAATATCAGTTATACTAAATCAATAGTAACAATGATTGAAATAACTTGCAATGATCGACTCGGAAAGAAGGTGAGAGTTAAGTGCAAGTTAGTTTATCTTCGTGGGATTATCATTTCTGTAGTCGAATACAATATAATTACAATATACTTAAGTAAAATATAAATAATAAATGTATTGGAATTAGTATTATTATATATTATAATTTAAAATAAAGTGTAAAAATAATACTACCCATTAGGGTGGATCACTTTGATACTTTTTTCAATATTATTTATTGGCTCATCTATTATATATAGCAAATATATGAGTTATAATGAATATCTATAAATTTTAATTTTTTTTTAAAATTATGACTGAGCGCCACCCCATTCAAATTTAACATGGGAGAGATACAATATTTAAGATGCAAAACATAGGAGCAATATTAAAATTATAAAATTGAATGGTAATAATGATTTTTTAATAATGAAAAATGACTATGAGCTTTATATGATATATTATTAAATAAAAACATATTTAAATAATTTTTTAAAAAATTGTTACCAAGAAATTCCAGGAAAATAAAAATTTTATAATTTTTTGTATATTTTTGGCATTTTTTTTTCTTAAAATATTGTTAAATTTATAAGCAATTCAACATTAGTTATATTTGATCCCTATGAAATGGGTAATGATAAAAAAATATTAAAAATTTAAATTTAATTTGGATTTATAAGTGTTTTTCAGGAAAAAAATTGAAATTTCAAATAATCCAAATATTTTATTTAGAAATAATTTTTTTTTAAATATATACTTACTATGCGATAAAATAAACTATATGTAATGCTATATTCATCGTTGAAATAAAAAAAAGCAAAACTTATTAAATTATATGCAGAAATGTACGACAATGTAAATTTTTACGAAATATGATTTATTGTTTAATAGTTATAACTATGTAATATTAGCTATCATTGAATATAGTTAATAGTAAATATAAGTTAATTTTAATATCTTATAGTAGTATTATTGATAATTTATTAATATTAGAATATTAAAAATATTCCAAGAAATTCTAGAATTTAAAAAATTATAAACGTTAATAATTAATATTAAACCTAGAAATATTAGTAAATCAGTAGTTATTATTAATGAGTAATTATTAAGCAAGATGTATACATAAACATATATTACACTTTTTACGATAAAAATTGCAAAATTATAAATTGTATTTGTAGCTATGAAATAACTTAACTATAAGGCAATCTAATTGACAATTACATACAATTTAATTGAGATAGAAAATATATAAAAAGAATATTACTGCATAGTTAAAATGTAAGAGGATTTTGAATCTTTAAATAATTTTATTATAATTACATTGTAAAATCTTGTTTAGAATTAAAATGTGGCATACATTTTCTGAAATGTATTGTCATTCGTATTCTCTGGTCACGTTCTTTGGGGTCCGCTAATTTGGTAGCTGTTTCAGAAACCAGTCTTATCGTTCTTTCGACATGCTGGGAATGACACGGTATATCTGGAAAATAAAATATATCAATATTTTCAACTGTGTATGTTCTCAGGTCTTCTGTTGAATAGCTACGAGTTAGAATTGGTTCGAGCCAATCATCAACATATAAAACGAGATTATAATAATGTATCGCATTAAAATCAATTTTTGGAAAATGGAAATATCGTATACCATCTTTTTCACCATTTACTCTAGCTTGTAAAATACGTTTTACAGCTTCAATCATTACACTTGGATTGGTATCAGAAAGCATTCCAATTAAAATCAATTCTGTATGTAATAAAAATGAATTGCGAGATATCGTCCGAAAACATTCATCTCTAATTAATTCGCAATCTAACTCGTGTATATTTTCTATAAAATTAAATATATGCTTTGGCGGATTGGTAAATCTTGGTTGATATTTAATCGCGAACCAATTTCGAGCATACACTTTTATAACAAATCTTACTAAATAAACAAGATTAAGTGTAGGATTATTTTGACTCGTATAATACCGAAGAATCCTATTTGCTGTCGTTAACCAGCATGCATTCCCGAGTTTTCCTGGTGAACGTCTTTTAAGAGAATTATTAACTCCATAAGTGATTGATAAGACTATATCTCGAAGATATTGCTGATCAGATCCTAAATCTTGACAATTCTCTAGATATCTTTTGAATATTTGATCAATTTCAATTGGAATAAATCCAGCAACATCTGCTTCTTCACATTTAGAAAGATTTAAACCGATCGGACCATTATGTAAATCAGGGCCTTTTGTTTCTCCATCCAGCATTGCGAATATCTTTCTAAGAGGCAGCTCATTCATATGAAGTAAACAAATCAACCAAATATAATATTGTATATTAAAAAATATGTTAATAAACATCTGTCTATTATTTCTCTTATCTATTAAAAAAATTCTTTCACATCGAGGTACCTGTCGTTCTCAAGAACAAAGGCAATCATGTTTGCATTTACATGTACATATTTCAAATAATATTTTATACTTTTTAATATGTTCATTTACAGATTTGGAAAAATATAATTTGTGCTCTGACTTCTTTAATTTTGAAATTATCATAATGTATTTATCTAGTTTGTTAGATATTGATTTCAATGATATCACTGGGATCGATGCTGAAATCCAGATTTCTATTATTTTTTCAATCGTCTGCATTTTTGCGTCTCTTTGTTGTACTAAATTGTCAGATATATATGTATAATGTTGTAAAATGTCTAAATATGTTGGAAGCTGACGATTACTCATCATTCTTGGTGTAAATAAAGTATAAAATGGAGATTTATTGCGTAAATTCATTGTGAAAAATAAAAATATTTTAAATATATAGCATAAACCCATAAACAAAGCATAAACAAAGGGCATAAACAAAGAATAATAAAATGGTGGAAATAATAGGGTAAACAAGTATTTATTTATTTTGAATGGGAAATTTTTCTTAAAAATACTTATAATTTTGAAAAAGTCGATAAATTCAGACTTCTGGCGTTAACTTAATATTGCAAATAATTTTTTTTTAATTATATGATTAATTTTTATATGCCTTAAAGTTTATATGCTGAGTGAGCCAGTTAATTCTGAAAAAAGTGATCCACCCTACTACCCATACAATGGCGAATTTTAAAAATTATTTAGAACTCAGATTTATTAATTGTATAACTATTTAAATATTAAATCTTTGATACATTTTTTACTTATAAATATTAAAAGTAATACGTAAAGATTTGTATACAATATTATTAATATCATTAATAATTGTATTTATTCAATATAAACTATATAGCTTTATACTATATAAATAAACAATCCAATTCTAATACAATATTATTTTAGAATATAAACCTTTTGAATTAATATAATTAAACTCATCGATAAATTAACAATACTATACTTAAGTGAGGATGATACAATTGGAGATTTAAAAAAATTAATTGCAGCGCAAACTGGTACCAGATGTGAAAAGATTGTACTTAAGAAATGGTTATTTAATATATAATAATTGATATTAATAGACACACTTTCTGTTAAATATACAGATATTCTCTGAAATATAACTATTATTTTTTAACAAATTTATTTATTATTATTCGCCTAATTTGTTTATTAGATCATTTAATTATACTCATTTACAGGTATAATATATTCAAAGACCATGTAACTTTATATGACTGTATCCTTTTTATTTGAATAAATATTATAGTTAATTTAAATTATGAATAATGATGAGACATTGAAAAAATTCATTTATTCTCATATATTAATTGAATTGAATGCAATAACCCTTAACCATAATGAATAGATGAAATTCACGATGGAATGAACTTGGAATTGTATTATCAGTAAACAATAATAATCAGCAGACACTTCTATTTCATTAGATTATACCTAATATTAAATCCATCATTTAGGATTTTTCTTCATGATATATTGTTGATATGTTCATTATAATGTACAAAAGAAGCATTGTAATTATTTATATAATTGATATTAATAAAAAATAATAACTTTTATATTTTAATATTAATATTAATCTAGTTTATTGAATTCTAAACAAATTATGCAATAATTTATTACAAATAATGTATAGTATATAAGTATCATATTGTAACTATGTAATTTGTAAGTTAATTGGACTTACAAATATTTACAAGGAAACTAACTATTAAAATTTATTTAATATCTATTTTATTGAATACAAAATTCTTTAGATTTGACTTGTTTTCCCAAAGGTTTATGGCAGTTGTACCATATTTTCCCAGTTATACATAATTTATTTATTCTCATTTAATGTGACTTTAAAATGTTTCATCTTCGTTACTCCGTCATATTCCTGATCATCCGTGTTGCGACGTTTGCTTGATTTCGCTTTGATCTCTTCGCGACCTTTAACCTCATGTTTTCCCTTCGCCGCCTCAAACGACGTTCCTACCGCGTTCTCTCCGGCGCCGAGACTATGTCGTTTGCGGTACTGCTCGACGACACGTTGACCTCTCACCTCCATTTCGGCCTTCCTGGTCGCAATCGCAATCTCGGACGTCCTCTGCCTCGATGTCATAAACTCGCGCGTCTCTCCACGCGACCACTGCTTCCTTATAGGTTCGCTTCTGCTCACTTGTGGCATTCGTAAGCGACTATCGCGGTTCTTACCTAGCGAGCACTCCGCGGATGAGTTGTGGGACCCGCTGGATGTAGCGGGCTGTAGGGGTAACATTGAAACTTTACCCAGGTGCCACGGTTGTTTATAGTTCGTGAGCGGGTTGCGTTTCGGTTGACACTCCCTATAAACTACGCCCCTCGAAACTTCTGCCAACCGCCGTTCAATCGGATTATCGGAGAGTATGGACGACGTTGTCGCCTCGTTCACTGGTTGGATCACGGATTGATAAGTAAAATTGTCGAGAATAGTATTTGGTGTATTCTTGTTGTAACGTTTGCATAAAGGCTTCGAGAGAGTATCGTTGTATCTTCTGTAAGGCGGAATTGTAGAATCTGTAGACTTACATTCATCTGATTCACATTCAGATGTGCTTTGAACATGATTTACTTCTATTATATTTGAATCAATTTGCATTTGCATTGTCTGCTTCGGTATTCCATCAAATTCATTGTTTTGGACTTCAGGTTTCATTGAATGTTCAAATTTAGTATTAGAAATATTTTTAATATGGTTTACAGGCGTCTTAAATTCTAATTCTTCGTCGTTAGAATTACTTTGCACTTGTAATTTTTGCTTCACAGTTTTTAGGACAGTTTCGACAACTTGCGAATGAACATTTTCATTACTTATACATTTACCAGAATTCTCAATAAATACATCTTTAGTATCTTTGTTTACATCTGCAATTTTATTACAAATGGATATATCGTTAACAGGCATAGATTTGCTATCAATCACCTCATAACTAGTATTTTCAGTTACTTCTGTATCAAGTTGTATCGCTTGATTATCAGCCTGTAAAGTATTCTCTATTATCTCATCTTCTAAATCTCTCGAGTCAATTTGCAATTCTATAGCGTCGGCTTCTTCGGAAGAGCTTTCTCCAATTTCGGATTCGCTAGTATCTGCGCCTTCGCTGGCACTACGACTAGATTCACTTTCAATTTCGCTAGATTCACTTGCACTTTGGCCCGATTCACTTGAACTTCGGCCCGATTCACTTGCACTTCGGCCCGATTCACTACCACTACTGCTGCTAACGTTGTCTTCACTGGAACTGCGATGACGGACGGCTTCATCGCCTCTGCCTTCGTTTTCGTTGATGTTTTCGCGTTCGCCTTCGAGGTGCTCGCGACCTTCGCTCTCGGACGCGCTGCCGTCGCCCGCCAGAATCGCGTCTATGGCGTTCTGCGCGATCGCAATCGCAGCGGCCGACAGCTCCGGCCGAGACCGCGACCGCGAAGTCTCCAGCAACTCGACGAATTGGGGTTCCGCGTTCTCCGCCGGATCCTCGATGCCAACGGCTTCGTCGGCGGAGGTCGTCGCCGCTCCGTTGTCCGCTCCGTTGTCCACGCTAAGCTCTTGTCGCGCGTTGCGAGCCAACACCGCAACTCGATCGCGTTCCAGTCGGTCGGGCGAGACGCCGAGCGCGGCTTCAATAACGATCGAAGCGTCTCCCTGGCCTCCTTGAATGTCTGCGTAACGTTCGTACAGCGTCGCTAGCTCCTCTTCGTCCTCATCCTCTTCGCCTTCATTACTGTCGTCGGTTGAACCATCTTCTACGTTGATATCATCCTCGGCTACTACTGCTTCTATTTGCACTAAATCTATAGCTTCTCCAACCATCCTCTCTATTTCATTGTCCATCAATTCAATCTCCGGAGATTGTTCTATGTCCAATTCTCTGTCATTTTCTATTTCATCATTATCTAGTTGTCCATCTTCATTGTCATTGTTATATTCTTCATTAATAGATACAATAATAGGCATTGGTACATTTACATTATTCTCTTGGCTAGAAATTCCGGCTTCACCATTACCATCATCTACGTTACTATCATCCTCAGCTACTACTGCCTCTACTTGCACTAAATCTATTGCTTCTCCAACCATCCTCTCTATTTCATTGTCCATCAATTCAATCTCCGGAGATTGAATTTCATCAAATTCTCTGTAATTTTCTATTTCATCGTTATTGAGTTGTCCATCTTCATTGTCATTGTTATATTGGTTAGGCATTGGTACATTTACATTATTCTCTTGGCTAGAAATTCCGGCTTCACCATTATCATCACCATCATCTACGTTACTATCATCCTCGGCTACTACTGCCTCTACTTGCACTAAATCCATTGCTTCTCCAACCATCATCTCTATTTCATTGTCCATCAATTCAATCTCCGGAGATTGAATCTCGTCCAATTCTCTGTAATTTTCTATTTCATCGTTATCTAGTTGTCCATCTTCATTGTCATTGTTATATTCTTCATTAATAGATACAATAATAGGCATTGGTACATTTACATTATTCTCGTGGCTAGAAATTCCGGCTTCACCATTTCGCAGCTCCAATTCATTGTTTATTTTCAATTCCATGTATTCGAGTGCGGCTAATGGTAATTCGCAAATATCGACGTCATTTTGAACTCCGTCGCATTCGACGTTAGTGTTTGCAGTCATGTTTACGCTTTCGCAATGCAAAGACTTGTTTTTTGTGTCATTTTCGCCGTTTGCATCATTGTCGATGCTTTGTATGTGCTTTTCCCTGTTTGCATCATCGTCGTTGTTGTTTTCTCTGTTTTTTGCGACGTTGATCCCTACTTCTTTAACTTGCCCAACTCGAGTAATATTGCAGGCGTTATCTTCAGACTCGAGATTAGATGTTCGCGAGACATTATTATGATCCGTATTATCTTCACCACTCGATAACGACATCAATTCCAAATAATCTGATGGGTTTGTGATCGCAGACAACTGTACATTGTTATTTTGCTGCGATTCCTTTCTTTCTTCATTGTTAACGATTTTATATTCTTCATCTTCACGTCGGGACATAATGTATTTAGGTAAATATTGTTTGGGGGCTTAACTTAACTTAACTTAAAACGTTGAATATTTATTTATAATTTACAAAATTTTAAACTTTTTACTTAACGAGCAATTTAAAATTTTATATTTTATAAGTAGAAATTTCCAAGTTAATTACTTAGAGTAATTAAATCTTATAGAGAATAAAATCACTCTCTGATAAATTCCCATACAGTAAACACTGAAACAAAAACAAAAACTTCAATACATAAATATTTCATTTATTTTCCATACCAACAGTCCCATTTTCCAACGATTTAACCCTCCTAACTAATAAATAGAAACAAAGATTACCATTCACACCAAACAACGAACATAATACAAGCCATTATTACCATGTCCGATATCACACAAAATTATGACACCATTTCCTCAGATGACGCAACAGAGAACGAAGAAAGAGAAGAATTAGTAACCGAAGATGAGCACGCCCTTATAAGGCAGACGAACGAAGAGCAACCAATAGCCGTAGATCGTTCGCACATCTTCGAAGAGATTCCGGAGCATTTCGACGACTGCGTGGCGCGGCGTAAAGCCGAGGTGGCGCGTTCGGTGCTGCGCCGAGAAACCGCCGTATCCAGGCACCAAGTCACGAGGTTTCGCACCGGTTGGCGGTTGGTTCCGCTGCCGACGGGACCTCCAAATGCGCCGGTGTTCAACTCACCGCTTCAACTCAACGCCTGCCCCGCGACGCGTTCGGCCGTATCTTCGACGGCGTTGATCGGGGAGCCAATAGCGACGGGGAACCCGCGCCAACGCAATCTCTCCGATGTAGGGGTCGGGGTTCACCGTACAAACGAAACGCGTTCGACGAAATCCGAACAACCGTTGCCGATTACGAATCAGATTTACCGCGATAATGTAGAAAAGCTATACCAGCATAGGGCTGACGGAGAGTTTAATTCTGGTGACAAAGATGATAGAGGTATCGACACGAAGATCGATGGAGGTAAAGAATCTTGCGAAGTTCATAAAGATGCCATTATTGAATTGAATTCCGAAGACAACAATACCAAATTTCTATAGTTGTTAATAAATTACTAAAGAATTATTTGTTAATAAATATCAATTGATATATGAAAAACATTTGGTTATTAATAAGATAATGTCTATGCTAAATAACTAAATATTCAAATATAAATTATAAATAAATATAGATTTCTAAAATTAAATAAAGAAATCATATGAAATATCATATTTATTAAAATATAAAATAAATAAAGAAATCATATGAAATATCATATTTATTAAAATATAAAATAAATAAAGAAGAGTGGGGCGGGGGTCAAACGTTATCGTTTAGAGACTTTCGGTATTAACTACGGGTTCCGGTATGATAAAGAAGGCACCGCGGGCCGCGTATACTTCGAGTTTAGTGATAAATTGGTGATCCGCTTCGTCGCCGGAATTGATTTGCTGTTTATGGTGTTCGAGGAAGGAACGCACGACGGAAAACTTGAGCTTTTTGTCGGCGTGGGTGTGTTCGCTGTTCCGAGATACGATGTACTCGGGCCATCCGGGCGCCCCGAGCAGTGCTCTACGACCCCATGGGTACACGCTTAACGTCGCCATCAAGATTAGTATCTGTAGTTGGAAATGGGGAGAGTGAGATCGGTCAATGTGGATTTATTTCGTATTGCATAGATTATGATTCGCCATTAAGATTAGTATCTGTAGATTGAAATGGGGAGAGTGAGATCGGTCAATGTGGAGTTATTTCGTATTGCATAGATTATGATTCGCCATTAAGATTAGTATCTGTAGATTGAAATGGGGAGAGTGAGATCGGTCAATGTGGAGTTATTTCGTATTGCATAGATTATGATTCGCCATTAAGATTAGTATCTGTAGATTGAAAATGGGGAGAGTGAGATTGGTCAATGTGGAGTTATTTCGTATTGCATAGATGATGATTATAAAGCAATATAAATATATTTTGGCTTATTGGTATCCTGTTTATTTAAATTTACAATAAAACTGCCGTATAAAAGTATCGTCGATATTAAATGCATTTTAGTCACCACAATGAGCCAACTAGCTCATTGTATCGTAGTAGAATGTTCTAACGTACTTTCTCGTGTTGTTCGGGAAAGGGCTGCATTACAATGGTTTGCAGGTAGGTAGCTAGGGGAACCGCGGATATTTTAAGACTAGAGTACCATTTTCCCAGTAATTCCGTGTTAGCAGAAATCTCATCCTCTTTATCACACTGTAGGTTGGGAAATAGGACATGTAAATGGTATTGACAGTATCAAATGCGCATATAAATTTGCACTCATAGGTTTATAATTTTTTATTTATTTTACATTATTGATTTTTTAGTTAAATATTATTTTAAGGAATTATTTATTAGGAAAATCAATACGTATGATATAAAATAATATAATGATAAAAAATCATGATAAAAAATAATGATAATAAAATAATGATATAAAATATGAAATAGAAATTTGGATATAATTCAGATTTTAAAGTCAAAATCTGAGATAATTCCAATTTTGATTTAAAACGAAGAAAAATTGGTATTACATAAATATACTATTTTTCAAAATGATGTATACACTACACTAATAATGTAAATTAAAAGTACATATGTAGATTTCAAATAAAATTAAAGTATTAGAAATTAAATAACTATAGTTATAATAATTATAAAGCAGTATATTATTAAAACAATTTACAATTGCAAACTTAAATAAAATAAATAGAGAAATAATAATAGAAGTAAATATAATAAATCAATTATAGAACAATAGCAAAACAGATAATAAAATGATATTCTAGAATTAATATTTCAAATAATACCAAAACATCATTCCAATATACCCTTTATATACAACATGACTATATACCCATTCTCCCATAATACCATAGAAGTTATTGAATATTCACCTTATCTCTAACCGTAAATATGTTATTCAACACTTCCAGGATAGAAATGCGAACAAGTTCTTCTCTTATGAAAATCAGCAATTGACAAATCACATGCAGAACTCCTTTCATTATTATTTCTGTACAGAAAATACCAGGAAACCAAAAGTTATTATAGCAGGATAACATATAATTATAATATAATGATAATATAATAACAGTATTAAAACAAAAAAATGTTCATTTATGAATTATGATTATAAAATATAAATAATTAATAAAATATTAATATTAAAAAGAGAATGAATAAGATTAGTAAATATAATTCCGCTATTATTATGGGAATAGTTATATGAAAATTGATGAACAAATTATTATATTAGAGAAATAATTGAATTTAAATAAATTAGAATTGGAATCAATTTAGAAGGTTCATATTTATTAAGTTAAAATATAGTAATAAAAGAATCCAAGGTGAGTTTATATCAAGTATTGGATAGTAATGAGATTCATAATGAGGAGTGAACCAACTGATATATTTTAAGGTGCTATCTATATTTTACAACAATATAAAGAATAGAGAAAATAGCAATCTAATATTTTTTTAATTTAATAACTTAATCATTACATTATAGGCCTATGTAAAATATATTTAAGATAAAAAATAAGTGAAATCAGAATTTAAAACTTTAAAAAGATAATTTTTCAATTAATTTTACTTATATTATAAATATTAAATTAATTAGTTTATATCAACAATATAAAATACATGAAGTTTATTAAGTTGTATATTTATAATAAAGATATAAAAAAAATTAAGTTAAACTATAACTTAGATATAGATATAAAAATTAGAAAAAGGGTTTAAAGTATAAATAATGTTTTATTGAATCATTTATTGCTTTTTTTATATAACTTTATTATTATTTGATCAAATATAATACAAATATTAAAAAAAATATAAAAATATATACTTGTTTTTAGAACAGTAATGCACACAATTTATTTATTTATTTGAATCTATTGAATGATATTAATAATAGAAAAGATGGTGCATAAGATAAACATTTATATTCAAAATATAAGTTTAAAATAAATGAAAAGTAAATAAATAATATAAGTAAATTTCTAGTAAACTATATAGTAAACTTTCTAGGAAGATAATCAGATCCTGTAGATTTTCTATATTTTTTTAAAATAAATCTATAAATTTCAATGTTTATTTCTTTTAACAATTTTAAACGTTAAACATATCTAATTTATTTTTATTATACATTAAAGTTATAAAATAATAATAACGAATTAAATATTTTGTAATTATTATTTATTTTAAATGGCAATTTGTATACATTATATAATTTAAAAATTTTTTTAAGAATCATTTATATAAATATCATATTAGTTGACTAATATAATGATGAAATTTAAAAACTGAATTATTTATTATTATCCATATTCTGTGGTTAGTTTATACAGGTGTGGATCATGTTATTCTAAAACCCAATCATAGCTTGAAAAAATAGAAATAATTTTTCAAACATTCAACTACTCATCATACAAACATCTCTTACATAATAATTTCATTTTACTTGTCAGCATTTAGTTATATTATATTTATAATTTTATATAATAAATCCAAATATACATTTTATCAGGGTAGTAAATTTCAAGGTACTACTACTTTATTGTTATTGTAGGAATCTCTTTGATTTTTTTTTCTATATATGAATGGGATATTTATCTTTCAACTAATAGAGAGATATTTTATATTTAGTTTGTAATTCAATTTATTATGTAACTTATAAAATTTTAAATGTCTAAATCTGTAGATCTATAATATACAAAATCGCTTCATATTCTTAAGGTGTATTCACACAGAGCTTTTTACAGCTTTTCCGCCATCTTTAAGCTGTGTAATTATGCAGCTTTAAGCTGTTGTTCAATATTTACAATGTTTTTTATGCCTGAAATCAAAATAGAATGTGTCCAATATTTCTAGCTTAAAGCTGATACAATGTACCTTATTGGCTAACTTATATTGATTGACAGCTGATTTTCTTTGTTGATATATGCAAATATATCATTTTATTTTGACATGGATGTTATCAATTTTTTCAACTAATCAAGTCTTATCCTTCACTATGGAATGTATCATCAACTCAATATAAAAATAGGATCATTCATAATAAATCATATATTGAAATACCCGGCATTTTAGGATTTTTTTTCCCTTTTCCTTCTAAATCTCCTCTGCCGATTTAAATATAATAATGATAGTAGTGATTTTATACGATCTGATTTGGTATTCATTGTATTGTAAATTTAATTTGTTTTGTTTATAAATTGTATTAACAATTTAAATATGCGCATATTTACATTAAGCTCAAAGTGACAGCTTTTTCGAGCCTTTTCAATGTGAACGCATTTTAAATTACGATCGTTTTTCCGTCGCGTAAACGCAGTTTAAAGCAGCCGAAAAAGCTGTAAAAAGCTCTGTGTGAATGCCCCTTTATACTTATAAATAAACTGCTTATAGTAAACAAAAAATAGGTTGATAACGCTACTTTTGATCACATTCAATTTTTAAAATGAGAGCATTTCTCTCTTTACATGTAAAATTTCTCATTATCTTAAATGCTTAAAATTAGAATTTATATCGTATTTTGATTTAAATTATTGATATTTATTATAATATATTAAACTTTAATAATTCATATTTTTTTTGCTTTTTATTTAAATTAAATAACCGTTAAATAAATGTTAACTAAATAACCCACCCTTAAACTTTCACAAAATTTACTATAATATAAATATTTTTTTATTAAATTAAAATTTCTTTTTGACAGTATCAATTAAGTAGAAATTTATATCAATAATATATGCAGTGCACCTAAAAATATATTTTTTCATTACAGAGGGAAAATATAGGTCTACTAAAATACTCTGCTGATATTGAATGAATCAATGTAATTTTTAATATTATAAGATAATATAAAGATTAATAATAAAATTACATTTTTAATCGACATATATAAATATTGTAAATAGTTTAGATACACTATTTGTAATACTATATACATACAACTATTTTAAAAATTGTATCTTTTAAAATATCAAACTAATCATAAGTTTAATAATATTGAACATTTTAAATAATATTTTGCAATTATATATTATTTATGATATATGAAAATTGTAATAAATTTAATGAATTATTGATATAATATTGTATAAATACAATTAAATAGTTAACAGTATATTATGTATTGTAAACAACTAACTAAATAAAATGTACGTTATGGTACGGTAACCAAAGAAATATATATTTATATACATATCGCCATGGCAACAGTAACCTGGAACGAGTCGTTTCCCCGATACGGAACGCATTGCGCATCCCAGCGTCTGCATGGCACGTGTTTGCAGGGGGAACGTGGGCTGCTCGCTTCGCACCTTCTTCATCTCGTCGAAATCGCTGGTCTCCGGGGCCGGGTAGACGGGCGGAGTCTGCAGCAGAGAGGGCGTGGCCAACGCCAGGGAATACACGATGGCGGCCACCCTATTCGCCCAGGGGTCGGCGATGAGGCCGGGCCTATGCAAACTTACCCGTCCGTAGAACTTCAGGATGGCTGCGCGGGACGGGGATGTAATGAGGAGAACATTGGTGGCGATAGGGGAGAGAGTATTAAGTATGTAAGGGGCAATAGGAAAGGGGTATTTAATTAACAGGAGATTTATTTAGAAATATATTATATAACTCTGTTATATTATTTGAATATTATAATTGAATTATGAATAATGATTAGAAAAAATTGGTTAACTGAATAAACGCTTTATAAACCATTTATTGTGTACTCTAAATTTTCTTTTTTATATATTTCCAATTTCTGTTCTATTAAAGAGATGTAGCCTTCACGCTGCAGATATTCAAAACCTGGAAACATAAATGATAGATGATTAATATAAACCGATATAAATTTATATTAGCACGAACGATAAAGGGTATTTTTTTTGATAATCCATTTCAAAATGGAATTTTGTAACCCATTAATAGATCATTTGCATAACGAATAACTGACCTTTGGAGGGTAGTTTTAACGAACATCAATTGTCGCCGTAAGTCACTGACCTTGAGGGAGGTCTGCAATGCTGGTGCACAACTCCAGACTATTTAACAGCAGTAGGTCATCGGCGTCCTGCGTGAGGTCGACCTTGAGGCCGTGCAGAGGCGATGCACTACCAGAAGACATAAGCAAACCGTGCAGTCTCCTGTATCCGGGAGCACCTTCATTCTCATTGGCCAACATCTCCAAGAACATCTGTGAATGGCTATTGTAGAATGTCTAAATCTTTGTTCATCTTTTTAGTCGTTTATAGATAATAAATGCGAAATTAAGTTAATTCGTATATTAATATATTATTTAATTATAAATTTCTTATGCTTAAAATATAAATTATTCAAAATTAAGTAAGTAAATGAAGTATAAATAGTATTTTTTATGTATGTATGTTTATGAGAATATCACAAATTTGACTATTAATATATATAATTGATGCACAACAATGAGGAGACAATGATACACACCTCATAGAATCTATAAGCATCAGTTTCCGAGTAGGCCATTACTTCTTGAATATAAGCTAACATTTCGGGAGAAAATATTGCCTCAAAATTTAGCTTGGCTATAAAATGAATATTATAAATATATGGTAATTATATTTCTATATTCTTTGGATGGTAATATAAAATGTATATTATAAATTTTATATTCATAACATATATTTTATATTCTAAACATTTTATATTTTAAAGTAAATATGCTTATATATTATATTCTGAACTGTGGTCATTCAATATAGTAATGTTATTATACTTGATAGGAGGTCAATATGCAATAGGTAATGTTATAGATTAATAATTATTTTTTAATTATCCAATAGATATACAAATAGATAATAATTCTAAATTTTGTTAAAAATAAAGAATTAATATAAATGATCAAAAAAATGATATACTTTAAATAAAAAGAAATAATATTTCCTTAGAATTAAATATTTAGATATTAAATACTATCAGCAAAATAATGTAACCTAAATAGTAGTATAACACTGTAGTTTTAGTTACTAGACAAGTTACCTATAGGAATCAATATATTGCTCGCTTCACGGGCTACGCCAATTTCCTGGTCCGCTATGCGATAGACGATAGGTTTTAGCACAGAGAATCTCGAGTAGTATTGGGCAGTAGGGTTGCAACGCACAGCGCGGTAGAACTGGTGAAACATCGGAGCGTCATACAATGATAATAAACGTCTGAGAGATAAGTAGACATAATGTGTGTTCATTTATTAAATATTATTTATAACCAACTAATGATTTAAATGCTCGGCTATAATTTACATTTATTTACTTTTTTAAATTATGATCTATGAGCCATTAATTCATGTGTAGAATACATTACTAAATGATATATATAAAATATTTTAAAATGAAAAATTTGGTTTTATTTTAACTCTACAAATTTAAGAAAACGTATAGAAATCTACTAAATATAAGAATTTTTGATATTTTTCAATATTTTATAAATTGTAAATTGCATCTACTATATATAAATTTTCATGTTTATATATAAATGTGATTGTATGCAGGATAATTTACTATTGAATACTTTTTATGGTTACATTAATTTAACTTTTTATTAAACTGGTAAAAAAATATATAGTAATAAATCTAATAAAAATTAAAAGAAAAGCATTATGATTGTAATATTATACAAATCTTACCAGATCAAAATAAAATATATATTTAGAGATTCATTTTATATATATACTATATTAAATTTGTTTATATGTAATAATTATAAATTTAAATTAGTAAATTCTGTAAAGTAAAATAAAATGCACAAATTGGGTTAAAGTTTTTGTATTAAATGATATCATTTTAATCAGTTAGTATGTTTGCAGTCTGTAAAATGATAAACTATATACATCTGTTAGCATATTTATAAATAAGGTAACATACACTCGGGAACCCTATTTATAAATTTACATTGTATATCATACAGTATTTCAACAAATTCTATTTTTGACAAGGTGTTCTCGACTAGCTTTAATTGTTCCATATAAGATTACAACAGCACCATATTTGTTCAAAATACTACGCAGAATCTATATAGATTTAACTGAATTTAATACCAACGTTAATAGAATATCAGCAATGAAATATCTATGACTTGATATTTAATGATGAAACATTAAGTAATGAAATTTGAATGAGGAGATTTAAAAATCTAAAATTATGCTTTGAAAATTAATTCTTAATCTGTCTAATTTAACATAAACTAACCATTTTCAAACATAGTAATCTTACTTTCGTATCTGGATGAAGTAATCCTTCGACAAACTGACTTTCATAAGATTCATACAGATTTTTTGGATCAACAGCCATTAACATTCTCTCCAGTATATCGCATGTAATCGATATCTGAATACTATTAAATAACGGACAATAAATATATATTTGATAATAATATTGTCTATATAATTAGATTTTCTAAAATAATTTGTATCTCAAGAATCACTTATGATACTATTAATTAGTGATATAAATGATAAACATACTTATAATAAATTATATGAAGTCTCAATGCAATCTAATGAACTAGAATTTCAAGAATTCTCATTTTGGAATATATTGTCTACTTATAATCATTATATTGTATTAATTGTAAGAGTATGAACATAGATTATATTTTGAATATTACTTCCGTGTATAGTATAAAAGTTAACAAAAAATGAAAGGCCGTTCTCATCAACATTAACAAATAGTTTTAACATCTATCAAAAAAAGTTTTACTCTTGCGAAATTTACGTTCACACATAATCAAAAATTGGTGGAGATAAAATCTTCATAGATTTATATTCACGCTGGCAATAAAATTGTTTTAATTTTAACAATATGCTTTTATTTACCAACAAGAGATCATACTTAAATATTAACAATTACAAATTTAATTTTAAAAAGGAAAATAACTAATAAAATTGATATAGGTATCTTTAATAACTTGCAAGTTTAATTTTAATATTTTTACAATCTTTACAAAGATGCTTATAATATAAGTAGACAATAATTACATTGAATTGATCTAAATTTAATTAAGTTGAGATAGGATTAATGATATGTATTATGTATCCATATTTCAATCAATAATTACGAATAAAGATTAATCTAAGTCATTGAATAATGAATTATAGTTTATACTACTTTAAATAATATGTTATAATATATTCAATATACTATATAAACGTTACAATAATATAACCTATATTATAGATATAAGTAGATTTTTGAATTTATATAATTGAATGCATTATAATAAACATAACGAAGGGAGTATTTATATATATGAGAGCAGATAAAATAATTATGTCGAGATAATTCTATGATATACTATCAATTTAACAATACCCATCTTTATAATAATAAAGTTAATCATAGTATTTTTAATAGATACATATTAAATAAATTAAATTATTTTAAAAACTTTAATATAAATATGCAATAAATAAATAAACTATTAATATAATGAATGTAAAAATCATGACTTGTATATTTCTAACCCATCATCTGTTATTAAACAATCAAATAACATTGTAAATAGATCAGGTCTAATAACATCTTTTAACTTTTCAATATTAGTATTATTTACTTTAATTTTTAATAAATGAAGATCATCTTGTAACGTGTTTGATATACTTAGATTCTCTAAAAGTGAAATAAAACTAGGTGTAACATCCATTTTTAATTTTTAAAATTATTTCATAGATCAAAGAAATATCCAAGATTACCAAAAATATTATATTAACCTAAAAATTATATAATAAATATAGATTTTATTCTAGCATAGCAGAAATAAAAATGTTCAACTCTCATTTACTATATGATCAGCTTTGTAGTCAATTCCAAATATACTTAAAAAAATATGTTATATTTAGTATATATATAATAAATTAAAATAAGGTGAACAATTTCTAAAACTTCTTCTATGGATATGTTTTTAGAGATTTATCTAATTTTTTATACAAAATATTACTTATATTATTAAATCGATAAGGTACCTTATTATATTATACAAAACAACTTAATAGTGTTTATACTAATAAATTATATGTATACTAGTTTATTATGATAAACAATTTCTATTATAAATACAAATTATCAGTAGAACTTGGATATTGTAAACTTTAGTATAAATAAACTCTTAATACAATCAATTTACAAGTACCTATTTTGTATACCAGTTTGAATGATTTATTCTTACACATTTTTATAAACCAACGGATATTTAAGTGCAATATTATTAGTATTTTTTATTACATTTATTTATTGTCTATATATATGAACGAATACTTGAAATTAGGATCAAATGTATCATATGAGCATAATAATATTTATTGTTACATGATATTATAAAAACAATATACCAATTTAATAACACACACCTATGTGTTAATATAAAAATATATAGTTATATAAATTAAAAGTCTGCAATGACTAGTATTCAGTGATCTCTATGCGTATACATTATTATTGATGATTAATGAGTATATTACACATATATAATTGCATTCGATAATTAAATAAAAATAAGAATAGTTTTCTTGAAGTTCGATCTTCTAAAGTAGTTTTTCTGCGTAATGGTTTAAAAAATATTAAATTAATTAAAAATGAATTTATATAAAAGAAATTTCTTTAACCCACACCGCATGCATACACGCACATTATACGACGTATGTTTTACATGTAGGCATATATATATATATATATATATATATATATATATATATATATATTATTCTGTGTTGTTATTATGATATAGATGTAAGATGGTTATAAATTAGAGGACTGGATTACTATGTAAATACTTATTAAAAGCTATGACATTTATTAAGAATTATTAATATAACATTTTCGTTAACTAACTTAATGTATTTAACTCATTTTCAATATTTCGCATTTTTAATTCAGAGCAGCTAGTTATGGAAGTAGGCCATTATTTTATCATATGTAATTATATAGTATCTATAGATTATATGTTACATATATCAATGATAATGTAATAACATTAATATGTATATATATTTGAAAAATATATTATCAGTAATTAAATGATATTGTAGTAATATTAATTAATGTTGACAATTTCATGGATCAAATATATCTTACAGTGTATAGTCTATAAAACAATTATACCATTTTAATAATCTCAACTAGATGTGAGGAATTTTTTGTTAATATCTTGGATATATTGAAACATTGAATTATATGCAGTCTTTTATTCAAATATAATATAAAGTTTGGGTTATAAAGATTTATATTATTTACTTTAATTTATTAATATTATATTAATATTAATAATTAATTTCTAATAAGAATCAATATATTATAATCTATATAAAATAAACTAATATTCTTATACTTAAATGTGATTATCATTATTTTTATTAATTTATTTTAGTGTATTTTAATAAAAAAACATATAAATATTAATTGAAAATTAAAATGTAATGGATATTAAAATGAATTATCTTCTTTTAAAATAATTAATATATAACATTTATAATTAATTTATATTATAAGTATATTTTAGAATGTAATAATAATGCCATAATAATAATGATAAAGTTAATATCATATGCGATACTAGTTAGACTGTTCTACCCCAGGACTAACCTAACTTAGACTATTTTCATTTACTGCTTGAGTTACAATAAGTGAATCTTCCTGGATTAAAGGGTACACGTTTTAAAAAGAAATAACTTAGTATCACTCTACGAATACAATATTATTAAAAAGAACGCATATATCTTAATTATATAGGTGCATATGTAAGGCTAGATTAGTATACATAATCATTGAATCAATATCTTATTTAATTATCTTGTATAGTTGAAACAAGATTATATCTGACTTTGATTGATTTGGCTTTTTTCATTCGTTCTTCTATCTTCTCTTCTCTAATGGTCTGCACAATAAAAGTAGATTTTATGGATGGTTATGTATAAAATATTAATAGATACATTCTAGTAGAATGTATCCACTATAATAATATTCTTTATTTAGTATACTCTTATTTAAATAACTTCTTTTCAATAATTTTAAAATATGAATATGAATTAAAACATAAAATATATTTTTTTTTATAATTATATTCCTTAAATAATTATATTCCTTAATATTAATACATGTTACAATATTTTATTTATCACATGATCTAAATTCATTATTATTTTATTTTATAAATATTAATACAATGAATTATCCTGTTAAGGTATTGAAGAGGAACTTGTATATATATATTTTTATATTTTACAACCATGTTTTTAAAAACTTATATATAGATTATATTATTTACTATGAAGTTTCTGACATTCTACACACACACACACACACACACACACACACACACACACACACACACACACACACACACACACACACACACATACACACACACACACACACACACACACACACATATATATATATATATATACATTTGTGAATAAAACATATATTTATATTCCAATATTTGTTATAATTATTTAAAAATAATTGTAATGAATAAATCATTATAACTTTTGTTTGATTATGTTAATTTTAATAATATAAAAACAAAATCATATATAACTGTATTATTTGAAACTTTCAATTGATACATAAATATATATATTCCAAAATTACATATTTAACATGGTAAAATAAAAATAAATTACTCTCTTATTTTATATTAAAAAATATTCTTTAAAAAATAGTCTAATGAATTCTAGTGATAAATGTTTATAGTTCATGGGTTGTAAATATATTGTTAATATTATTATAATATCTATTACTTTTACAAGATATGTACATAATTTAATTGAATATAAATCTTTATTATTTTTAATAATAAAATATACTATGGACATGTACATTTATGCTTTGTTTAATATTATATATACTTTTATTTTCATTATATATATATAATGAAAATAATGCAATGCACATTCTTTATGTTATATTATATAATATATTACATTATCATTTATTGTGAACTATTATATAACATAATCATATTTATATATAATATTATAGTGTATAAGCTATAACTTATATCATCTTGTAAAATGCCCCATATAGAAATATAAGAATGGCGAATGGCTGGGATATTTTACATAATATATTATTAGAGTTGTTTGTCATAAATATACTAAATATACAACGTATTATATATAATATACAAATATAATTAACGCTATATTATAGTATCTATTTTTAACTAACTAATATTCAATTTATATAATTGCATAGTATTATTTTGAGATTATATATATCAAAGAATACATTATACAATTTTTGGGTTAAAAAAACTGCCCAATATATAAAGAAACATCACTAAATTGATATAATCAAGATATACCTGATAATCTTGTTTGACAATACGAGAGATCTGATAAATAATTTGTAATTGAAATTTATATCAAGATCCTAAAATTGAGGTAATAACAAATAAAATAATATGATTATTAATATATTTTTATTTCAAATATTTAAAAAGACACAATATTAATATTTAAATATGCCATGATTATTAGGATATATAGTTAATAATTAACTTAATAAGACAAGATTGAAAAAATGTTGATTATATTTTGTTAATATTATCAACGTAGTTAGTTTTATAAGCTATATTCTCTATAGATCTGATCATAATTTGTCGGTAACAATACATATATTTACTTCTACATTTAATACAACAATGTTCATCTGTAATATCATATAAACCATTTTCTATACTTTTGTAACATATATTTTATAATATTGATAATGTTACTTCACATTTTCCATATATACACCTAATATATATATATATATAATATGGATGTACAATCCAAAACTTTTACAAATATTACTTGTATAATAATGTACAAATCAGTGAGTATCTACTGAGTTAATATTGTCATTAAAAGAATTATCATAGTCATCTACATTTTAACTTGAACAGGAATTAATTGACCAATTGATGTATTAATCAATTATTATCATTTTTAATAATGGATCATAAATATATTCATATAATAGTTAGGTAATAGGTAATGTTGCATTAGTTTCTGAATTACTTATAGTTTATATATATTTAGGTGGCATTTTGTTTGTTTACATAATATTTATAAAATGTAATATAAATATTAGTAAAAAGTTAATTTTCGTTATTCCCTATCCAGAAGTATATTTAATATTATGTACCTTTTGTATAGTTTATAAATAATGAGAATTTGTAAAATACTGTCATTTGTGCTTTAAGTAAAAAAAACTATATATCAATTTTGGTAATATTATACAATTTACAATACAACTAATTTATAGATTATGTTGATGATTAATTTCCCTAGGAAATTGGTATGGTTAGTGAATCTACTCTAATATCCTAAAAGGGAAATACATCATATACTCAAAAAACATATATATATATATATAATAATAAGTATTCTAAAATATATTACCAATTTAGCATTATAATAAAATATAATAGGAATAGATTATAGATAATTCTACTTGATATTCTATACATTTGAAAGTATTACTGATAATATTAAGAATATAGAGTAATTTTATATTTTCAAATTTATTATATAATAGTATATTATATGACATAGTTAACATATTATATATCATGGTTACTACCTTAGACCCTTGTAAATATTTAAATGTAAGTAAATTATATACTTGAAGATGTTTATTTCTAACCTGTTCCATCAATATCATGATTTCTAATACGTTTTGGAATCCGCATTTGATAGCAATTTCCATCGGAGTTAGGTCAAACTGTTGAAAGTTAAAAATCGAATATTATAATAACCAGACAAGTAATGCAGTGTTACATAATAATGACCTTATTCTTGGAATACATGCATGCATCTCGAGATATTAGAGTTGTCACGCAGTCAGTGTGATTATGTTGAACAGCCCAGTGAAGAGGAGTCATCTTCAACTAAACGTTCACAAGTGAGATATTTATATTTAATCATAACTAAAGTCTGTGATATTTTACTTAATATAATACTTACCATAATATGAACATTATATATATTTCAATGATATCATGATTTACAATATTAAATTATTATTATAACCTGATTATCATTATTTTAAAAAATAACTCAAATTCAATAATTAACATATATATATATATATTTATATATATATATATATATATATATATATATATATATATATATATATATATACATATACTATAATACGTTCATTATTTTAGTTAATTAATATTAATTAACCAAATCGGTAGCTTCAATATCTCCTCCAATATCTATAATCATTTTAACAATGGAGTTGACACCCTTTTCAGCTGCTTTATGTAATGGCGTTTTGCCAACCTTTGAACACATTTACAAATTTTATATGTGAAATTATATTACAATAATAGCTAAAGTAATTATTCGATTGGGTATATTTTAACTATTTTATTGGTAACGATTATTAGTATATAATTGACTACAAGATAATGTGTTATTAATGAAGGTAAATAATTTGTTATAAATAAAGGTTAGAAAATTAAACATTAAATTAATCCATATAGAAATATTCTTATCCGCAGATCTATAAATATATAGCATTTTATTATATATATTCATATATTAACTAATACGTATTAGATATTTAACCATATTTGAAGGATTACAACAAACTCCATAACTTAATAATTCTTTTACTGTCTCGAAATGTCCTTGTTCGGCTGCATGATGTAATGCAGTGGATCCAAGCTGAAACAATACAACATACTCTATAATATACTTACGATAATAATACAAATGTATATAATCTATGATAAATATAATTTGATATATAACCATGTATGTATAGATATATATATAACATATAGTGTCAATTATATATATACACACTATAGTGTCAATAGAGTATCAATAATATTATATGACAAATTTGTATATTATTTATTATATTTTTAAAATTATAATAACACTAATTATTGTATTTAAATAAATTGTAATATATTCTAATCATGATGTAATATTATAATTATATGACATATGATAAGATTGAAAACTATTATTTAAAAATTATATACTGATTATATATTATATATATTATTTTACCGAATCTTTTATTATTTTAGCTCCATTCATCAGTAATCTCCTAACTTTTTTGATGTCACCCAGTTCTGCTGATATCAGCAAAAGTTTTCCTAAATCAGTTGATGTCATACTGACATTTAAAACATTAATAGTATTGTAAAAGTTGGAAAACTGTATTAATAGTATACGATGATGTTTTTTAAACGTACTTTTATAAATCAACATATATGTTGTACAACAGTATAACTGTATTATATAATATATAATGAATTATTTAATATTGTACATATTTAATAATATATTAATTAATAATGTTTGTATATATAATAATTCAAAATTATTTTTTATTAAAGATCCTCGCTTTATAATATACTGATTATAAAATTCCAATATACCGAAAATATGACAAATTTAGACATACAATATTTCATTACAATAATAAGTATTATAATTAGTTAACTATACTTTTAACAAAATAACAATGCTTTATTTGTATTATTAAATTTTAATAGTAAACCATAATTTGCCTAAATTAGAATTTTCAAGAAATTTTAATTATATTATAAGTTATAATTATATATCATTTATAATATAATTTGTATTACAAAATAAAAGTCTTTAATTATTAATTTAAACCCAAGTAATACAACTTTGTTGGTTAATTAATAATGCATTAATAATGATTGCATTATTTACTTAAAGATTATTATAATGATTTCAAGTTATTTTCAACAGTTTTATTTATTCTTAAAATTACAATATGTATTATACATATTATATTTAATAATAACATTATAAAAATAGCATTACATTGTATAAACTTGATATACTAACATGATTTATTATTTCTACTAAATTTAGAGAAAAATAATTTAAAGAAAACGCGACATTATTTTTTTGATACATCCTGTTTATCGTACATTTTCTAAATAAAACAATTATTTTAAATTAATAATAACTATTAGATAATTCACAAATTCATAATATATTAATAATTATTAAGTTATATTCTATAACATTTTATTTAAATTAATAAAAGTAATTTAAATATTAATCATAAAAAATGTGTTGATCGAAAAAATGAATGATAGATACCAAGATTACTGTAATCTTGGATAGATGGTTATATAAAGGCATATAATGCAATATATATGCATGATCTATAATGGTTATATTGATTATTTACGTTTATTTTATTTCCATGAGTATGGATAAATAATGTGTTAGCTATATATATATATATATAATATATATATATATATATATATATATATATATATATATATATATATATATATATATATATACGATTATATTAAAAATGTATATAATCTATTATACATATGATGAATATATGTGATATATAAAACCATATAATGTATGTGTTGATATATATAACATATAATGTAAATTATATATATACACACTATAGTGTCAATAGAGTATCAATAATATTATATAACAAATTTGTATATTTTTTATTATATTGTAAAATTATAATAACACTAATAATTGTATTTAAATAAATTGTAATTTATAATATATATATACCTTGGCTAAATCAGGATTCATTTTTCAAATATTACTGAAATCTTAAATTATAGCATAGTTTTATAATTTTTTGGAAAATAAATCTGTTAATTATTAATCTGCTAATTAATTAATAATATATTTTCTCATTCTAAGTTACTAAACATAGATTTATAATATTTTCAGATATATAACTAATATATTAATATATAGCAATATTTTCAATTTATATAATTCATTTCTATGAAAAGTATCATAATTTATAAAAATGAAAATATAAAATATAATTGGGCTTTTTAAATAAGATTAATGTATTTCGTTTATATAATAAATACACTCTTGAAATTTGCTAAATAATCAAGTTATAAACTATAAATGTACACAAATGAATTATAAATCGTAATATATAAAATAATATATATATATATATATAGATATATTATATATATATATATATATATATATATATATATATATATATGTATATTCAAAACACAAAAATAAGTCATTATATATATCCTACTAGTCGTTTGACCTATTGACATATATTATCAAAAGTTATCCTCACTAACTATGACTCATTCACATACACATACTATCTATAGGTATAGTTCATCTATATAAACTAATGTGTAAATATCGCATTATTATCTAATTCAGGGACTTTAGTCCGTCCTATGAACTTTTATTAATACAGCCAGATAGTAAGTGCTAAATAAATATATAATAAGTATCGTGGATTATTTAAATAGCAACATTTTAGTAAGATTATATAATTAATAATTTATAAGAAATGCAGACGTTAAATTATAGTTTTTTTAAGATATTATTTTTATTGATGTCGCTTGGATCATCATTTGCTATGTCTAATCCAAATATATATTATCCAACTGTTAGTTAAATATAAATAGAAGATTCGATATGTATTGTAATTAATATTAGTAATATCATTTCATAATACAATAAATCATGTTACATTACATAAAATTAAAAAAGATTTAAATATCATTTTTTTAAATTGTTAATAATGTTTAATATATATATATATATATATATATATATTTATATATATAATTCATTATATTTAAGAAAATATGCTCATATATTGATAATAATTTATAATAGCGATTTAGATAATATATATCTATAGAACATCACAATTAGTAATTATAATTGTAATATATATATATATATATATATATATATATATATATATATATATATATATATATATGTGTGTGTGTGTGTGTGTGTGTGTCTGTGTGTGTGTTTTGTTTTTGTCATTTATAAGAGTTTCTATCCGGGTGGATGTTATATGAAAATTAATATTTTTTATGATTTAGCATAATAAAATATATATATATATATAACATTAACTTTAAAAGTTTAAAATATATAATGAAAATATAAAATATTGTGGGATAGAAAAGTAAAAAGCGGAAGTGTATACTATAAATGTAGAAAATAAGTAAAATAATATGTATAAAATGTATGAAATATAGTAAATATCTAATAATAAATATATTATATATATTAGTGATCAATGAGATATGTATCCTTTATTGTTTATTGTATCCTTTACAATATATATATATTGTATACAACTATTGGAGTCATCCAGAAATAGTGAAATATAAACAGTAATAAACTAATTTATTTTATAAAAGTAAGTTGAATTGTTTATTAAAACACTTCTACACCATATAAATTCACGTCAATTAGTATATGAACAATGATCGAATGACTCATATATATATTTCATATCGTTTGCTTTACAGAATATTGAAAAGACCATACTATCGAAATGCTACAAAATTTGCGAATCTCAACTCATAAAATGCACGGAGGGGAGTCTATTCCCAGTCACCAAATTATTCTTGCTATGGAAAAAATGTTTCCTATTACGAGTCGATTGCAGAGACCAATGCTATGAAGTATATAAAAGGTAATGCATGTATTCAGTGCGAATATACCATACTGAATTATTACCGATTATCGTATATCTATTTTAGGTCATACGTGGTATACTCATTATATCACATATATATTTGTTAAAGTGAGATATTATAGTGCCTGTATGTATTAAGTTACTAGTCGAATAGTTCTCATTAAATAGTTTTAAATAATCATTTGAATTTATAACAAATTATTTATATATCCATCGATAAATTATCATTTATGTATTTATATAATCATGAGTTAAATTTAAAGATATAACACATTTAAATGAGATAAAGTAGTAATTATATTAGAGTAAGATAAATAACAATATTTACTTTGCAATTTTCAATGGAATATTTAAATATTCAGTATCGGTGTTGTACAAAAATAATTATTATCATATAATATTAAATCTTAGTTTTAGAGTAATGACGGGTTGTTGTTATTAATAATTAATAAAAATGTAGAATAAGTTGAAGATGTCGGATACATCATAGCGTTCGTAACTTGTAACTGTATGGCATATAAACTGTCTGTTCAACGTTTGTTAATACCTCCAACTAATAAGTGCTAGATAAATATATATTGAGTATATTGCATTATTTAACTAACATAATTTCAGCAATATTATATAATTATCAATTTATAAGAAATTATAGTTTTTTTAAGATGTTATTTTTCTAAATATCGCTTGTATTATAGTTTGTTATGTATATTCTCCATATGGATTACCAACTATTTATTTAAATTATGAATAGAAGATACTTTGAATTACAAATAATTATATTATTAACTAATACAATGAATCGCATGGTGCATAGCATTCAACTATTTGTATATAACTTTTGTAAATAGGAGAGAGTGTTTAAAATATAGTATGTGAATAAATATGACTATATTTTAACAAATATTTGCTTAACTATAACTTAGGTAATTTAAGTATTAACTTAAGTAAACTTTATCGATACTTAAACACATTTTTGTTTGCATAGTTTATTGAATAATAATTAAGTGATGACGAAAATGAAGTTTTATAACGTTTTGTTTGTTTATTATAATAGCTTAGTATATAGGTGCAAACACACGTAAAATTGCGGCTGTATACAATGTAAAGGTATCTAATAATACATGTTTACGAAAATTATAGTATAATTAATTTAGATTGGCTATAAAAATGATTCTAATTTAACATATAACTAATTTTAAAACGGTATATACATATATACTCAACTATCTAGGGTATGCAAATAGAATATGCCATCATTTTAATATAGTAGATAGTCTAAACTCATCAATTAGATGTACATTCTTTAGGAGTTCAAATGACATCAACTGTATTCTCTATTATTTATTATATATAGAACGTATATATAACTACTATTTATTAATAGTATATAGTGGTAATGTTGATTCAGTAATTTGTTTTAATGATCGTAGACTTTTTGAAGGTATTTATTTTGTGTTGATGTCAGATTAACTTTGTTAAATAATATTGGAGGTGATTCAATTATTTTGTAATCTTATAATTAATTCTTCAGATTGAATTTTAACGCGAGCGTTTGAGGATTCGAAGAAATCGTTTAATATGTAGTGTTTGTTCTCTCGCTATTTCATCACTCGAACAACTTATATTTTGTAGGTGAAGTGCAGGTTACCATTAATTATATTATATAATGATGGACTATATATATGGACTATAGTGAGTTAGACAATAAGATTTTTAACTCGCGGTGTTAATATATTCGACTACATTGAGTGAGTTTGGAATGATGTGTTTTGTCACTAGTTTGATCCATTAACTCGGATAGTTTAGTCCTCAGCTTTGAGATAAACGATCGTCAGTAGTTTGAAGTGATTTTGACTAGTTTACCGAATGTTGAATTTATTGAATCAGAACTAGAGAACACGATATAACGGTAGAATCCATCATCGGAATAATACCTGAATATTTGGTGAATATGTTGAAGATTGTTAACATAAATCAGTTATTATTAGATATAAGTAATCGACCAATGATGTCCATATGGCGTTGTCTGATTATATATTATAATGTATATAAATAGTTTAAGCTAAGTTTTAATTAGCATACATTGATGATTTTTTGTAATTTTTTTTACATATTATATCAAAAATATATTTTGATAATCAATCTATGAGTAGTTTATATATCTGGGTGGTATATATTATAGAATTGATCGAATACATAATGTTACAATTATTTTGGTACTATAGGTATAGAAAACTAAAGATTAAACCTAAAAGTTTAGAATTTTTATTATCTCTTCTAGGTCTGTAATTTCTAAATGACTTATTTAAATGTGTAGAGAAAAGATTTCGGGCTCTAAGAATTGCGAAAGTTTCTTAATTTATCTAATGAATGTAAGATCTTACATGTTTTTTTTGGTTCGCACAGTTTCTAGATACAATGTAGTATGGTGAACTTTTAATCGTAATATAATGCAAATTTGGTTACATTTAGGTGTAACAACTGTTTTAAATTGAATAATATTTGGAAATTCCGAAATAAGATAATGTGTTGTGTTTAATAAATGTTCTATCAATAGTTATGTCTTTAGCTTCATTGTATTTTGCCTACGGCTAATTATTAGTGTCTACGAAAAAAAATCATTACCTAATGTAAGCATATTTACTTTAGATTAGGTTATTTAGTTGTTAATATTAGTTTACTTTACCGAATACTGCTTATCCTCCTCCAGTACGTTTACATTGCGGATCCGTTAACTTCTTGTAATATTTAGATGATGCCTTAAACGAAGAAATACAGTATCCAGATATTCTGTGGAGTATATGAAATTCTCGTTTTCCGAAAATTCATATGGGGATTTACATTTCCTAGAGTTGGTCTTTTTAAACGATATGGCAATCATATCATTAGAATATCATATCCAATATTCCCATCTGTTGAATTTTTGTTTGTAGCAAAAATCGTGCATTTTGTAATATCATTATGATATTCCAAATCAGTATATCCAGACCAGTAGTATCGTATCAAACTGCCATTGAGATTCTTACTGATGGGGTTAGCTATCTAATGCAATTTACTTTGAAGAATGAAGTATCTTTTTCATTGTTGTTGAGTGTTATCACTAAATAAAGTAATTTTATGGCCTATTTCCGCCAATGCGTTTATATTTGCTAGGTTTTTGACGGTTGAGTCACAATGTCAAGGGTATATGCCTAGTGTAAGTACACTACCTCGCTACTAACGGCATTGTTATTTGCATAGTTTTTGAATTATAACATTATAAGCGATGATAAAATGAATTTGAATATTGAGATTTTTAATAGTATCCCGAAGTATATAGATGCATATACACTGATTTTTGAGTATGAATGCAATAGTAAGTTGCGTAATAATTAATTTTTAAATAATACAATGTATAACATAAATAATAGGAACAATATAAACTATTGAGTGATTAAATTATAATATTATAAAAGTACAGCTTAATTTAAGATAATGGCTTACATTATATGAATAAATAATAAATATATAAACATGTAAGCTGGAAAACATATAAAATGTATTATTATATCATAAATATTACACAGTAGGTCTAAATTTGAATATATATTATAGTTAAAAAAGGCTTGAATTTTTTTTGCTTTTGAGTGATTAGAAACTCTTCTAAAATAAAATGTATAACTATATTTAACTGTATAGATATATTTAACTGTATACATATATTTAACTGTATACATATATTTAACAGTATACATAAATTTAACCGTATAGATATATTTAACTGTATAGATATATTTAACTGTATAAATATATTTAACTGTATAAATATATTTAACCGTATATATATATTTAACTGTATAGATATATTTAACTGTATACATATATTTAACTGTATACATATATTTAACTGTATAAATATATTTAACCGTATAGATATATTTAACTGTATATATATATTTAACTGTATACATATATTTAACTGTATACATATATTTAACTATATACATATATATAACTGTATAAATATATTTAACTGTATAAATATATATAACTGTATAGATATATTTAACTGTATAAATATATTTAACTGTATAAATATATTTAACTATATAGATTTATTTAACTATATAGATATATTTAACTGTATAGATATATTTAACTATATAGATATATTTAACTGTATAAATATATTTAACTATATATATATATTTAACTGTATAGATATATTTAACTGTATAAATATATTTAACTATATAGATATATTTAACTGTATAGATATATTTAACTGTATACATATATTTAACTGTATAAATATATTTAACTATATAGATATATTTAACTATATAGATATATTTAACTGTATAGATATATTTATAGTATTAAATAAGATGACATGATAAAATAAGATATGAACTAGTTAAAATTAGATTATTATATATACATAATTAAAATACCAATAAAAAGGTTGTAAATGAGTATAAATTTAAATCATTAGGATGAATATATTAAATACGAAACAATAATTATAATATATATTAGAAGGCATAGAAAACTATCTATAGTTTATTGAGAGTGTTAATGGATCATTTAATATAACATTACACTGAAATCTCTTCTAAATGAGACGTGTATATTAAAATACATGTAATATATATAAATGTAAATATATATATATATATATATATATATATATATATATATAAGTGTGTGTGTGTATATACATATATACATAACACATTCACATATACACGCACGTACGCATGCACACACCCACATAGATCCCACACACACACACGCACGCATTCTCGCATAAATACACACACATATATATATATATATATATATATATATTTATTAAATATATATATATAAATATTTCATAATTTATGAATTTTGCAATAATTTTACTATTTTGATATAATTCGTTTGCTTATATACAGAATATTGGATCGACTAAATGAGGAATTACGGCAGAGAATACAAGCCACTAAAAATAAACAGAAAAGAGGGCGTAAATTACAGCCAATCGTTGAAGTCATAACATTATTTTTGAAATGGAACCAATATTTCCCTATACGGGATATATATCATAATTTAAATTCAAAAATAATAAATAATTAATTAAGAGAAAGAGTAAATATATTAGAGTAATATTGAATATAATCACATCATTTACTTTTCTATTTACAATAGAATATTGTAATAGAAGTTTATTAGTAATAAAGTAGTATTATGTAAAATAATAATATTTATTATATAATGATCAATATTAGAGTTATAGTAATAAGATTGTTGTTATTAATAATGCAACATGATAAATGCAGGAGTATATGTAATATATTTTAAGATTGAAATTTATAATTCTACTATTATTACTGATTAATTATGATACTCGTATTACATAATCGTATGTAAGTGTATGTTGTCAGGACTATATATTACATGTAAGGACTATATTAACAATTATTATTATTCATATAATTACCAGCAATTTATTCACACTACATTCTGGATGTCACTATTATCGCAGAAATATAAAAATGTATATTTGTAACTTACTAAATTCGTATACAAATATTATTACCCCAATTAATATATTTAGCTATATAATACATTGTTAATATCGACTGTGTTGGTATTAATAACAGATGAAGTAGTTGCAGTTGTATAACTAACATTCTACTGTAATACCTCAACAAATATTTTTAAGGATTATGAAGAATTATAGTAGATAATATATTTAAAAATTGTATTATGTTATTAATTATATAATCTTATAATAGTTATTGCTACAATAGCTAGACATAGCATAATGTAATATTACTTGGTATATAATTTATGCGGAATTATTCTTGCAATACATGTAGGAATATCTATATATTAGAGTTGTCGTGTAGTCAGTGTGATTATGTAGAACAACCCAGTGAAGAGATGTAATCTTCAACTAAACGTTAATATATGAGATATTTATAATTAATCATAATTAAAATATGTGATTTATTACTTATTATAATATCAAAATTACATTTATTTCATTGAGTGCGTGATTTCTAAAATAATTATTGTTATTATTTTATATAATAATTTATGTTTAAGAGGTGAAATAAATAAGAGATGAAATATTAAAGAGCACACATACACGTTAACTTTCTTAATTAATTCATATTAATTAACCAAATAGGTACCTTCAATATTTCTTTCAACTTCTAGAATTACTTAACCAAATTTTGCTAAATATGAACATATTCACTAACTTTATATGTATAATTGTATTTCATAAATATTTAAAGAAATTATTAGATATACTTATATTTTGATTATACCTCTTATAACAATTTTAAGTATATCATTGATCAATAACACTTTATAATTAAATATAGGTTAAACATTTAGACATTTAATCCATATAAAATTATTGAAATATTCATGAAGAATAATATTTCTATATAGATGATATAAACAATATTTAAATATTTATTATTTATTTCACTATATTAGATGGATCACAACCAAGTCCAGATCTCAATAATTATGTTGTTATCTCGAAATATTATTTACGAAATACGAAATACGAAATAATACTTTTATGCTGCACGAAGAACGAAAGAACAAAGCATATTGTATATAAAGAAGTATTATCAAAAGATCACAGTTAGATAATAGTTAAATAATAGCAAAAGATTGTTTGAAATTCCACCTTCACTGTTAATATAGACGTAAAGAAAAATTGGTGTTTGGTTTAAATTCCATCTTAACTATATATTTAAATATAGATGTTAATCAAAATCCATAAAATAATATTTGGTTGAAATTCCATCTTCACATATAAATTTGAATATATGTGAAGCAAAATCCACAATTTTTACGATACTTTGACGTGGTTTTGTGGTTTCTATAAATGGATCAATTCTAAATCGTAAGAAGGTTAAAGTATTAATTATATAGGTTACAGGGCATTACCGGGAACAAGATAGCTAGATTTTTTTAATTTTCTTATTATGATATATTTAACTTAATATACATGTATTAAAATTGCATAAAATATTCAATCGAATAGCGGGCAACGCCGGGTCTATAGCAGCTAGCATATATATATATATATATATATATATATATATATATATATATACACACACACACACATATATATATATATATATATATATATATATATATATATATAGTTTTGGCTAAGAATGGTGTTATTGTTGATTAATTTTAAAAATGCGAGACATCAAAATCATAATTATGATTATATACAATAAAAAAAAAATAAAATATGTAAAAATTAAAATTATATAAAATTGATAAATAATTTATATTTAAACCGGTGACTAAAACCATAACATTATAAAATAATTTTAATTTTTTTTTTAAATATGACAGAAGTGCTCCATAAGCTTCAATTGATTCGTCCCGAGTTGTGTAGGTATCCTTAACTATTATTTTAGAATCTAATTTTCACTTTATTAAGAATCACGAGAATTTATGATTCAGAAGATAACAAATATAAATTACAAAAGTTCTCTATTTTCATTGCATTACTATTAGCTATATTTTCTTGAAAACCTAAGGCTACCATGTTGTAGGTGATATATGTATTATTATCATCATTGCTAGGTTTATCAGGTATGTGGTACTTTATAAATAAAGAGTTATTTGTAATTCAATATTTAGTGTTTCTAAAGTATTCTTCACTATTATAACTTGCATTTGATTATGTTATTCCTTCATATTGAAAACGTCGATGTTAAACGTTGAACGTCAACATTTGATTAATACATGGATAGTGCTTTCATTTTACAACAACTTTCTCTTCATACAACTTTGAGATTATAATGTATTTGATGAACCGGAAACACTTTTATTGTGAGAACCCGAAGTAGAGCAAAATGTCAAAAATTCCAGATATTAAAAAGATAGACTCGATAGATCTAAATATAACATATAAACCGAGTAAATAAATTGCTGTAGTCTGTTGAGTTAAATGTTCATATTATAATTTCCTACGAATAATATTTAAATATAAATAATTGTATTATATATATTTACATATTAAATAATATGTATTAACTATTTAACCATATTAGATATATCTCAATAATTAGGTTGTTATCTCGAAATGTTATTTTCTACTGCATAAGGTAGTGCCGTACGCAATTTTTACTGCTGAGCGATTTGTATGGTTTCTGGGGTGTTTATATATTTAAAAGCTCCGTTCACATATTAATGTATTTTATATAATTCATACATTTAAAAATTTACTTAATATATATAAATCACGCATAATGATTTATACACTTTTAAATGAATTTTAAATGTCTATCAAGAATTGTAAATATTATGATAAATTTACTATAAATATAGTTTAATATCTTACTATAAATATATTTAGATTTGAAACTATATATTACAAATTTAATTACTAAGTACAACAATAGAATATATTATTGATTTATATATATATATATATATGAGAAACTACGAATAATTTATATATATATATATATATATATAGTAAATGTATTTTCTCACCGATTTTGATAATTACATATAATGCTACCTACTAATATACACTCATGAATGTCAAAAATTCCAGATATTAAAGATAGTCACGATAGATCACATATAAACCGAGTAAATACATTGCTGGAATCAGTTGAGGTAAGTGTTCATACTATCACTCGTTATGAATGGTAGTCCAGAAAGGTGTTATTCTATCAGCTTTAAAAAGAAAACTAAGTGACTCTACTAACTTAGAAGGAACAGAGCATATAAAATTAATACATGTGTATATTTTGTATTTCAGTATATTAATATTTGTTTGAACATATTAGAAAATAAGTTAGTTATATTCCATAGATTTGTATATTTACTTTTATATCTATACGCATACCAACCATATAATTAGATAGCTTTAGTATTCTTTCAGATATAGGCTTGTTAATTTGAGTGATCAGTTTCTAGTGTTGCAACTACCCTGTTAGTATAGAAAAATGTATTGTAATATAATTAGGGTTATTATATCAAATGCCTGTTTTAGGATTTTTTTTACTCCTCATCAATAGTAAATAAAGATTTTTGGATTGAACGGAATTGAAGAAGACACAGATTATATCAGTCGACTTCGAATGGTTGTCATTGTGTACCGATGGGCTATACTGAATCAGCAACGATGTCCAACTTTCCGGGCATAAAACAGACACATTACTTAAGATACATTGTAAAGGAATTTAAAATCCAATTTTATTCATATGCACATTTATTGTTTACTCCTTGTTAATACAGAAATAATTTCAGACCCCATTTTAAATGTAAGCTTA
>OZ038314.1:6866153-6883653 GCA_964035775.1 Osedax frankpressi
AACAAATATTTATATTTTAAATTTTATTAATAAATACATAAATAAAATGTTTATTAACATATGTTTTCAAGAATATCAAATGGATACTTTTATACATGGATAGGATAAAGAATGCACCAACATATGAAATAATGGATAACCAACTTAAGCGTGATCTACAATAAACTTCAGCAGAGAGAGAGAGAGAGAGAGAGAGAGAGAGAGAGAGAGAGAGAGAGAGAGAGAGAGAGAGAGAGAGAGAGAGAGAGAGAGAGAGAGAGAGAGAGAGAGAGAGAGAGAGAGAGAGAGAGAGAGAGAGAGAGAGAGAGAGAGAGAGAGAGAGAGAGAGAGAGAGAGAGAGAGAGAGAGAGAGAGAGAGAGAGAGAGAGAGAGAGAGAGAGAGAGAGAGAGAGAGAGAGAGAGAGAGAGAGAGAGAGAGAGAGAGAGAGAGAGAGAGAGGGAGAGAGAGAGAGAGAGAGAGAGAGAGAAGAGAGAGAGAGAGAGAGAGAGAGAGAGAGAGAGAGAGAGAGAGAGAGAGAGAGAGAGAGAGAGAGAGAGAGAGAGAGAGAGAGAGAGAGAGAGAGAGAGAGAGAGAGAGAGAGAGAGAGAGAGAGAGGAGAGAGAGAGAGAGAGAGAGAGAGGTATATATATATATATATATATATATATATATATATATATATATATATATATATATAGAGAGAGAGAGAGAGAGAGAGATAGAGTGAGTGAGAGAGAGAGAGAGAGAGAGAGAGAGAGAGAGAGAAATATAGAGAGAGAAAAAAAATGATTTTAGCGATCTATTATTCCTAAGACTATTCAATGATATATACCATTTTTTATAGCTATAATAGCTATCTTTGATTTTTCCTAATTAATCTGCATATAGATTTATCTGTAGGATGAGTTTACTGCAGATTATATTTTCTACTTCTGGATAACTTATAACTTTTTTATACATTACACACACAACACACACACACACACACACACACACACACACACACACACACACACACACACACACACACACACACACACACACACTATAACCTCAACATATATTGAACGACTTATAAGACTAACTCATTTTAAAACTAACCTTTATATAGACTGCATGACACCCCAATTACTAAAATTAAACATCCGCTTTATTTCACTTATTTACTCAAAACTTATTAACAAATGTATTACTCATAACAACTTCCCACTTTTACTGAAACACTCCATTATAACTCTAATCATAAAAAAAAACTTCCCTAGACTACTCCATTCCTAACAACTACAGCCCTATATCAAACTTATCTTTACTATCAAAAATTTTCGAAAGGATTATTGCCACACATATCATTACACATATTACCGCCAATAGTTTAGATAATACAATGCAGAGTGCCTACAAACCTTACAATAACACTGAAACACTATTACTAAATCTTACAAATTACATTTCTCATAAACATAAAAAACAATCGTTTTGTAATTCTTATATTACTAGATTAAACTGCTGCTTTTGATACTATTAACCACAACATATTATTCGCTAAATTACAATCAATTGGAATACATAACACATATAATACAACTAATAAAATCATATTTAACCGAAAGAACCTTCAATATCAAATCTAATAAACTGAGTAAAAATTTTAACTGCTCTCAAATCGGAGTACCTCAAGGTAGTGTCTTGGGTCCACTTTTATTTAATATATATATATCCGATATCGACTTAATTATGAACTCCTATAATACTAAATACCACATGTACGCTGACGACACACAAATTTACACTTCCACAACCTTTAATGAATTACCGAATACACTAAAAGAAATCAATAGCATAACGACAAAATTAGAAAATTACTTAAATATAATTACTTGAAACTTAATTTACAGAAATCTGAATGCATCATATTCCATAGTAAAAGTCATACGCCACCACCCATCACACATATTAAAATTGCAAATAAAGATATACCCATTAAGACAACTATAACTACTTTAGGTGTAATATTAGAATCTGACTTAACCTTCGACAAACATATTTCATTAAATAACTAAGCAATGTAACTATAAAATATTTTAAAATAAAACAAATTAAACACCTCTCAACCAGACATCACTCAAATACTCACATCTGCCTACATTCTATTTAAACTTGACTACTGCAACTCACTTTTAATTAATATACCTAAAATACAAGAAAAACGACTAACAAAATTATTAACCACACTTGCAGACTTATTTACAAACTCCCTAAACGAACACACATCACATTATACAGAAAAAAACTTAAATTTCTAACCTTTAAACACAGATCCATATACAAAATTCTAACAATAATACATACATCACTGAAAACTGATATCCTAAATATACGAGCGACTCAATTAAACTAAAACTGAAAAGCAATCTAAGGGTCATCCAATAAAAAACTGCTTAAACAAGACATAACAAACCATTTTCCACAACTTTGGAATAAACTACCCATAACTGTTACTAATGAAAATAATACAAATACTTCTAAAAGCAAACTTCACAAATACTTACTTGGTCTAGACTGATATAACCTGACACACCCTTATAATATTCCTACTGCTACTGAATTATCAAATTGATTTACACTGTACTTTTACCTAATACAATACCCATTACTCAAAAAACAATACTCAACTACTTTATTTTTTACAGCCTATATTACTTTCCACTTTTACTACTTACTTCTTACCAACCTCACTACCATACTTTACCTCCTTTACACGTACATTTATATCTGACTTATTTTCTCTATATACTGTCCCCTATACAGTTTTACCATATATATAATGTACATTGCACACTTCCCTCACATGCAATTCCCTCTCACGTGACTTCCTTACACATATTACCACAATTATTACCTCGATTTTATTTATTTTGAAAAACGTATTTACTATATTAATTGTGTTATATTTCGTTAATAATACTTACACTCACCTTCGAACAATGTAAAAATTGGATTTTCGTGAATAAACATATACACCCACACACACACACAAACACACATGCACACACACATATATATATATATATATATATATATATATATATATATACATATTAATATATACATCTCATTTAAGAGATGTTAGTGAGATGATAATTAAATGATCAATTAATACAATAAGAGATTCATATCTTCATGATTACTAATATATATAATATAATTATAATTTCATATTTCATATATTTATTTTAATTATTTCATTTATACTATGGTACCAATTTTGTAAAAGTATCTAAATTACGAATAAATAATTATAACATTTTAACTATTTGATATCTTATTTTATAATTTTATCTTATTTAATATTATTTTACACAGTTTATTTTAGTTGAGTAATCAATATCCCTAGATCTAACTATAATGTTGTGTTAAACCAAAATATATCCAAATGTTGTTTACTATATAATATTTTATAACATAATATTGTAATTCTTAAATATAGTTATTGCGTATTCGCTTTTATAAACTTAAATTTCTATTTGTATCAAATAAACAAAAATGATTAGAATTGCTAATATAAACTGTATTATTAATTATATAAAAATATATTATTACTGTTATAATTAAATTATATATATTTTACCCGATAACGAATTCTCATAAGTTGTATTCCTAATATTATTGTGCATTGGTATTATTAAAATTGTCGAAACGATATTTTATGGTTTGAGGATAAGTTCAGTATCGAAGAAGTGATATTTAGATATTTATAGCTATCTAATTTCATCCATCGAAATACCATATTATAGATAATATATCGTATGTGAAAATTAGTAATACAATAAGGTAGGATTTAAGAAATATGATATTAGACATCAACATTTTCTTTTTGTTAATAAATAAAAATAATTATTTTCAAATAGATACTACTTGGTAATACTTATTTACTGGTCAAAATAATATTGGTTCAAATAGTTAAATGTTGAATATACTGACTTCCATTTAAATCCTTCTATATATATTTAAATTAAATATTTCGAAGATAAAAATCTGAGGTAACTGGACGGTATATAATCAACAATGCTAAATACATAATTCTTCAAATCAGATAGAGATATAGTGACTAGGTTTGATTTGACTTGGTTTGGTCAAAATAGAATTATCTTTTATATTTCTAAAATATTTTTATTTTATTTTACATTTTAGATCTACTATTTTTAATATTTTATTATAAATTTCTTCTTTTTTATTTCTGTAAAATTCTACCTATTTTGATATAATATGTAATTATTATTGTTCCTTTTAAAAATTATTGTGTTAATCTGATTTTGTATACACATTGTATTGTGCTAAATAAAATGATTTTATTAAATTATAATAACACCTGCATGATTATTAAAACTATATATATATATATATATATATATATATCTGTGTGATAAATAAAGTGATACTTTTAATGGCCTTTATCATGGATGCTTCTATTTATAATTAATAAGTAACTAACATTTGGAAAATCCAAATATAAATAAGGTAAATCAAACGATAATCCAAACGATATCAAGAATATTAATAATATCTTAAAAAAACTATAATTTAACGTCTGCATTTCTTATAAATTATTATTTATAAAATCTTACTGAAACATTTCTATTTAAATAATGCAGGAAACTCAATATATATTTATTTAGCACTTATTAGCAGGATGAATTAAAAAGAGTACATCCATCGGACAATATACCTTCTACTAGGGTTCATATTAATAATGCAATCAAGCTACATTTATTTGCGAACCTTCATATGCAATTAACTTATATGATATATTCATTTCAAGGGAAAATCTAAGAGGTAGTTGCATCTTCAACATGTTTTATTTTTTATTATAAATTATTCACTTGAAATAAATATGAATTTTAAAAACATTGTAATCTGATATATTTTATTCAAAATATATTAAAATATTTTAATAAAATAATATTACATTACAATGTTTATAAATAATAATATGTATGCATTGATTTCAATATTAATATTTAGGACAGTATTAATTATTTGAATATTATATTAATTAGTTTATCTACAGCCATATGTACATAATGGTTGTTTATAATAATGATATAATTATTATAAATATATTAATTATAATATTATAATAATAGATTATTTCGAGTAGGTATGTGAGGAAGCATAAATCAACCTACATGAATTTAATATACACTTGATATATATGAAATATTACTAAATCTATCTAGTTATATTGTCTATATGCGTATAAATATAAAATCAATATACAAATCTATGGGATATAACTAACTTATTTTCCAATATGTGCAAACTAATATTAATGCTTGGAAACACAAAATATACACATACGTATTGATTTTATTTGCTTTGCTATCTTCTAAGTTAGTAGAGTCACTTAGTTTTCTTTTTAAAGCAGATAGAATAACACCTTTCTGGACTAGCATTCATAAGGAGTGACAGTATGAACACTTACCTCAACTAACTCCAGCTATATATTTACTCGGTTTATATGTGAGCTATCGAGACTATCTTTAATATCTGGAATTTTAGACATTCTGCTCTACTTCAGGTTCTCACAATAAAACACACACATATATATATATATATATATATATATATATTTATATATATATATTTATATATATTGTATACTATATACAGTTTCTATATAATAAGAAAAATGTTATTTGTATCATTTAACATATAATATTATATATAATATATATAATATATTGTATTATTAACCTATAACCTAGTTTTCAACTACTACGTAATACTAATATTTTCTAATGACGAATTATATTCATTCGGTTATCATTATTTTTTAAATAAATATCAAATTATAATTATTTTTAAATTCATATTTATGTCCTGTGTTATAATAAAAAGTAAAACCTATTGAAAATTCCATCATCGAGTTATCCACTGAAATGAATATATGTTAATTGTTTATGAACATTCACACACAAATACAAACTATATATAGCATACATTATATTATTAATATGAACTCTATTATAGGGAATTAAGTCTTTTGTATGTACTGATTATAATGCATCCTGCTAATAAGTGTTAAATAAATATACATTAAGTATCCTGCACTATTTAAATAGCAATGTTTCAGTAAGATTATATAGTTAATAATTTATAAGAAATGCAGACGTTAAATTATAGATTGTTTATAATGTTATTAATTTTCTTGATATCGTTCGAATTATCGTTTGCTACGCCTTATTTATATTTAGATTTTCCAAATGTTAGTTAATTATTAATTATAAATATTCAATGATAAATGCCATTAAAATGATCACATTATTTTATCACACACACACACACACACATATATATATATATATATATATATATATATATATATATATATATATACATATACATATATATATACATATATACATATATATACATATATACATATATACATATATAAATATATATATATATATATATATATATATGTATATATATATATATATATATATATATATATATATATATATGTATATATATAAGTTTTAATATTCAGGTGTTATTGAAATAAAATGAAATCCTATTATTTATCACAATAAAAATTTATATAAAATCAGATTAAAATTAACATTTTTAAAATTAATAATGTGAATAATATTATATAAAAATAGTTCGTATTTTTATATAATATATATTTTTTTATATAAATAAAAAGAAGAAATATATAATAAAATATAAAAATATGAATATTATAAATATAAAAGATAAAATAGAAAAATATGTAAACTAAACCAAGTTTTGATGAAATGATAAACTATCGATATATCGAGCAGATATTTCCAATCAAACAATATACTACTTTTATCTTCAAAAATGATCAAAAAAAGAAAAAATTCTAAAAAATAAAGAAATCCTTATAGTTACCTTCATTCATGAAATATTTCCAATAGTTGTCGTAATTATTGAATTCTAGAAACCGAAAATACCGATATTAAATAATATATAAATCATAGTTTATTTTATTTAAAGGCAATCTTTATGATACACATATTTATTTAATAATTCATAAATATTCTATAAAAATATTGAGATAAAAATCTAAAACGGAAACAATTTGTATAGTTATTGCTAAATGAAATATGAATAAAGAATCGGATTTTTTGAGCTTACACTTCCAAAATATATACTGTATATGATCATATTATAGTAGATTCTACATAGGAAATTAATATATATTATTCATAGGTAAAGATTTGTGCTAAATTACAGTTTATAATATATAATTATTATTATTATTAATTGCTAATAATTAATTATTATTGATTATGAAAATGTGGCAGCTGTATTGCTTATGTTAGTAAGTTTAACAACATTGTGGAAAATACAAATTGCTAACTTTATAACTACAAGTAATTGATGAAACTATATTAGTAATATTGTATACAAATAATTGTATTAAAGGTTCCAAAAAAGCCAAAAAAAAATTTTAAACAGAATGATACAAACATAGATATTCTAGTTGTAATATATGAATTATATTTCGATAATGAAAGATCTTGGAATAAATATAAATTACCGCAAATATATAATAATATCTAAAATAGAGATAAATTATGGATTATTGTATAATGAACATAGGAACTTTGTTTATAAATATATGTTAATATATCATTAATATAATGTAAAAAATTAAAAATACATAATCTATATTAAATAATATAGATTTTATAATTTATAAATGCAGGTTAGAATACATGTATATGACAGATTATATAAAAATAACAAACCTTATTTATTATTAAATAATGTATATGATATAAACATGTAAATGTAATAACTTTTTGTAATAATTTAATGATGTGATATAACATATAAATATATTTACTATAAATTATGTGCGTAATTTCAAAATTGTTTATATTTATAGTAATACTAGACGGTCTATGTTACCTTCACTAACGGTCGCTCATTTCTGTATATTATATAGAACATTCGCCATCTAGGAAAATATAAATATTTTGTTATTGTGGATGAAACTTCTATGTTTGTAATGTAAATATGTACATTTCAATTTACCTTGATAATAAAAGAGAATCATAATTTTTAAATTCATCTATATTACTTTCTTATTGATCTAAATATAAATCATAAACAGTTTTATATATCAATGTATAATCCCAGGCACATTGCACTGGCAGTTGATAAGAACACTTATATTTTAATGTTACATTTATATTGAAGAACTTGACAATATTTATATATATATATATATATATATTATAATGATCGGTAATTATAATCAATATTTATCAACGAAAGATCGTTAATAAATTATTTAAATGTATATATATTAAATGCAATCTATATACAATAATATACTGTAAATCTTGGATAAGAATTCCATAATTAAATTGTTTTTTGATGAAGAGATTGACAAGTAAAATCAAACTATTCTTGAACATAATCAGACACCCTTCATAAATAAATCTAAGTAAATAAAAACATTATTATTATTAAATTTATGTATTCATTTAAATTAAAGTGTATTCAACTTATTTCTAATTTCATAGAAAATATCTTAGTCCTTAAATATATTTGTTTTCCTTCGCCCTTTGATTATTAGATTAAGGATCCTTTATGGTTTACCTAATATAACATATAACAACATATTTAATTTATAATATTGGATTAAATAGTAGAATGATTATATTAACAATGTAAACGACCATTAATGTGTTTTCCCACAACTCTGCAACTAAAGATGATAAAAATTACTATTAATATCATTATTTCAATAAAGATATTAAATTGTCTCTTTAATTGCCAATAATATAATATGGCATAACACCTTAATATATAAATTAGAGTGTTACCTTTATTCGGATATTTTTATTTCCTTTGATTTGATTGTAATTATTTTCTTGCAATTTTCATAGTCAACTAGCACCAAATTAATATCCGTAGAATAACTATATTCATGACAAAATAATTATATATTTAACGCAATATTACAAAATTTCTTTTGTAGTTTATTTATACAAGCTAATTCTGTATTTCCGGATATTGTTGGTTATTTATTTTTGAGACTATAATTTAATATTACTAATCATTATGTTAAACAATGTTAATACAAATATTATACATAAAGTAAACATTGCTTCGGTTAGCTAGTGGTGTAAATACATTCTTGACATTTCGCAATCACTTAATAATATATTTTCTTGGCATGTATACATTCTCTATGAAATGTGAAGTGCGTAATTGGGCTTCGTATTTATTATCTCATACTTTTTGAATGCTTTATTATTAGTAAATATAATTATTTTATATATGCAGATAAATGAAATGCGTATATAAAAGAAATTATTCATTAATAAAATAGTTGTTTATTTAATAGTAATATAAAGTGCATATATATTTTTTTTTAATTTCTATTTATAATTGAATAGACTTAATTATGTAATTGTTATATATATCAATAAATAACATGCATACATAAAAGTTATTAATAATTATATAATTATGATAAATAAAAACATTAATATATAGTATTATATTTATTTATTATAAATTTGTAAGAAATAAGACATTTAATGTATATAGAATATAATTATATACAAGTCATATTTACTAACTTGTGTAATGATTCTTGGTATTGTAATATTAATTAATTTTCTTTAAAAATAAGAACACTACATATCACCATTAAAAGACACGAAATAGGAATATTTATAAAGAAACGGCTTTTACCTCAACTCGCGCTCGCAGCTTTTGTTTACATTTACCATCTAGGAACATTGTAAATCTATGACATTAAGAGATGTTCTATATCGTTTATCCGTTGATCCATTTATGACTATAAAGAGAGAATTTTGAGACCAGCTCAGAAGTTCTACTAAAAGGATGACAATTTAAAATTATTATAAATTCAAAGTAGTATTAGGATTACATAACAAGATAATTTGATTATAATAGTAATAGAATATATATTTAATAATAAAGTTTATATTATCAATTCTAATTATTTTGTTTCTTTGATACAAATAGATAAGATTATAAAATCGTATACGAATTAGCTATATTTAAAAAAATCAGTTATTATGTTACAATATATTTTACAAAATATTATATCGTAAACTAGATATGTATATATATTTTGGTTTAACACAGTGTGAAAGTTAGACCTAGGAATACAGATTACCTAGGAATACATCTAATATAAACTGTTTAAACATAATATTAAATAAGATACAAATTATAAAATAAGATATCAAATAGTTAAAATTTGATTACTATGCATACATAATTAAAATACAAAAGTGTTAATTTTAAATAAAATATAGAAAATTTATAAGTATAATCATTAAAATAAATATATGAAATATATTACATATAAATTTATAATTATATTATATATATTATATAAAATATATACATATATATAATGTATACTGTAAAACTCAAGGATAGTAAATACTTTCATAAATATAAAATGGTTAGAAGTCAAACATTTCTGAACAAGTATTTAATTTGTAAACTTGGTGTTTATTTTAATTATGTTTGATATAAATCATTTTCTTCGCAGACTGTTGCAAAGAACAATCTCTCCAAATGCCGTAAAAATTGCAAAGCACAGCGACTCAACTGCTCGAGTAGGAGAAAATTACAATCAATAATTGAACTCAACAAATTATACTTGAAATGGAAAAAATGTATCCGATTACATTCTGATTGCAAACAGCAATGCTACGACAACACCTTATAGTATTACTAACACCAACACAATTATAATACACCATGGTTTTTACATTTGAAATAATTAAATTGTAGAACCAGGTATTACTAGTAAAAATGTTATATAAGCATATACATATAATATAAATCGTATATATCCATTTTAGATACTATTATTATTATATACGATATGATTATTATACCGATGTTAAACGCATGTGCTATAGAATATTGTATTACATACATATTCTTGATCCAGTCCTAGACTATATTACCAATAGTTAATACCGTCAAGTTACTAATTGTTCATCGAATACTGAAAATAATAAATTTGTCTTATAATAAATTATTTCTATAATCGTCAATATATTATTATTATAATAGTAAATTTTAATTTAAATCCAGAATGTTCGAATCACATTTTGAAGCTTACACTAGATAACGCTTTTGTGGTAAATAATAATTTATATTTAATTATTTAAATATATATCAGATAGTATCGAATCACATCAATATATAAACTATTTTAAATTTAAATTAATGTAGAATTATTTATCTTTCAAGTATCTATAAAGTTTATTGATATAATTCCTGATATAAATTCTAAAATATTAAAAATTTCAATAAAATATTTAAATATTTAGTATAAGTTTATTATTAATAAATTATCATTATGTAAAACATGAATTATTACTGATATGGTCGCTTTGCAACTAATCGGAAACCAATTGAAAGAGTTAGCGGGAGAGAGAGAGAGAGAGAGAGATATGATTTTAGCGAAAAGGCTTAATATTACCAGCATTTAGTGCTCATTGCTCACTCACTCCCATCAATCTAAGACACACCCCTTTATACTAGTGATATCATGGGCATCTATAAATAGTAACGTTCCTAGACAGTTAGGTCATAAACAATTAATCATCGAGTTGTCCTCATCTAGTTCGTTAATTATGGCACCTTCTACGTAAACTTCCAAAAGGATCCGATATTTTAATCCCAAACGTAGTCGTCATATCGATTATCTTTACAGTATTCTCACCTCATATATTGTCAAAAAGATATCTAAAAATTATAAAAAATATAATAAGAAGTTATAAGAAATCTTATCGTAATAAGTATCAATACAATGTTAACTTCTATAAATGAATTAAAAATAGACCTATTAGAGAATAGTCCTCCTCCTCAAATTAGTACTTATGATCGTAGTGTTATTAAATATGATAGAGGCCATGGTATTATTAATGAAATACATCGATTAGGAGACGACTTTAAGTCACTGTCTGAATCTTTTGAATATTTTAAAATTAACAATTATACCGTATATTCCAAGTGTTTAACAACACATATACTAAAGATAGTATCGGTGCTAAAGATAGTATCGGTGCTAAAGATAGTATCGGTGTCCACTCCATTACTACTAATAGTAAATGTATTATTAAAGACCGACTCCAAGCTATACATATAATTATAATATAAAGCTACATGGAACTGTCTAGTTCGTGTTCCTGCCAAATCTAGAACATTCTTATCATCTATGAATTATCGTGGTGTCCCCACGATCGTATGCTATTGTTTATTCTAATATATTCTACATACTTTATACAGTATGCTATTGTTTATTATAATATATTCTACATACTTTATACAGTATTCTATTGTTTCTTTTAATATATGCTACATACTTTATACAGTATGCTATTTTATATTCTAATATATTCTACATATTTAATACATTATGCTATTGTTTATTCTAATATATTCTACATACTTTATACAGTATGCTATTGTTTATTCTAATATATTCTACATACTTTATACAGTATGATATTGTTTCTGTTAATATATTCTACATACTTTATACAGTATGCTATTGTTTATTCTAATATAATATAATATATTAGAATAAATACTAGCATACTGTATAAAGTATGAAGAATATATTAGAATAAACAATAGCATACTGTATAAAGTATGTAGAATATATTAGAATAAACAATAGCATACTGTATAAAGTATGTAGAATATATTAGAATAAACAATAGCATAATGTATTAAATATGTAGAATATATTAGAATATAAAATAGCATACTGTATAAAGTATGTAGCATATATTAAAAGAAACAATAGAATACTGTATAAAGTATGTAGAATATATTATAATAAACAATAGCATACTGTATAAAGTATGTAGAATATATTAGAATAAACAATAGAATACTATATAAAGTATGTAGAATATATTAGAATAAACAATAGAATACTGTATAAAGTATGTAGAATATATTAGAATAAACAATAGCATACTGTATAAAGTATGTAGAATATATTAGAATAAACAATAGAATACTATATAAAGTATGTAGAATATATTAGAATAAACAATATCATACTGTATAAAGTAAGTAGAATATATTAACAGAAATAATAGCATACTGTATAAAGTATGTAGCATATATCAGAATAAACAATAGCATACTGTATAAAGTATGTAGAATATATTAGAATAAACAAAGGCATACTGTATAAAGTATGTATAATATATTAACAGAAACAATAGCATACTGTATAAAGTATGTAGAATATATTAACAGAAACAATAGCATACTGTATAAAGTATGTAGAATATATTAGAATAAACAATGGCATACTGTATAAAGTATGTAGAATATATTAGTATAAACAATAGCATACTGTATAAAGTATGTAGAATATATTAGAATAAACAATAGCATACTGTATAAAGTGTGTAGCATATATCAGAATAAACAATAGCATACTGTATAAAGTATGTAGAATATATTAGAATAAACAAAGGCATACTGTATAAAGTATGTAGAATATATTAGAATAAACAATAGCATACTGTATAAAGTATGTAGAATATATTAGAATAAACAATAGCATACTGTATAAAGTATGTAGAATATATTAGAATAAACAATAGCATACTGTATAAAGTATGTAATATATATTAGAATAAACAATAGCATACTGTATAAAGTATGTAGAATATATTAGAATAAACAATAGCATACTGTATAAAGTATGTAGAATATATTAGAATAAACAATAACATACTGTATAAAGTATGTATAATATATTAACAGAAACAATAGCATACTGTATAAAGTATGTAGAATATATTAGAATAAACAATGGCATACTGTATAAAGTATGTAGAATATATTAGAATAAACAATAGCATACTGTATAAAGTATGTAGAATATATTAGAATAAACAATAGCATACTGTATAAAGTATGTAGAATATATTAGAATAAACAATAGCATACTGTATAAAGTATGTAGAATATATTAGAATAAACAATATCATACTGTATAAAGTATGTAGAATATATTAGAATAAACAATAGCATACTGTATAAAGTATGTAATATATATTAGAATAAACAATAGCATACTGTATAAAGTATGTAGAATATATTAGAATAAACAATAGCATACTGTATAAAGTATGTAGAATATATTAGAATAAACAATAGCATAATGTATAAAGTATGTAGAATATATTAACAGAAACAATAGCATACTGTATAAAGTATGTAGAATATATTAACAGAAACAATAGCATACTGTATAAAGTATGTAGAATATATTAGAATAAACAATAGCATACTGTATAAAGTATGTAGAATATATTAGAATAAACAATAGCATACTGTATAAAGTATGTAATATATATTAGAATAAACAATAGCATACTGTATAAAGTATGTAGAATATATTAGAATAAACAATAGCATACTGTATAAAGTATATAGAATATATTAGAATAAACAATAGCATATTGTATAAAGTATGTAGAATATATTAGAATAAACAATAGCATACTGTATAAAGTATGTAGAATATATTAGAATAAACAATAGCATACTGTATAAAGTATGTAGAATATATTAGAATAAACAATAACATACTGTATAAAGTATGTATAATATATTAACAGAAACAATAGCATACTGTATAAAGTATGTAGAATATATTAGAATAAACAATGGCATACTGTATAAAGTATGTAGAATATATTAGTATAAACAATAGCATACTGTATAAAGTATGTAGAATATATTAGAATAAACAATAGCATAATGTATAAAGTATGTAGAATATATTAACAGAAACAATAGCATACTGTATAAAGTATGTAGAATATATTAACAGAAACAATAGCATACTGTATAAAGTATGTAGAATATATTAGAATAAACAATAGCATACTGTATAAAGTATGTAGAATATATTAGAATAAACAATAGCATACTGTATAAAGTATGTAGAATATATTAACAGAAACAATAGCATACTGTATAAAGTATGTAGAATATATAAGAATAAACAATATGCTGTTCTATATTCATTTTTTTGAGTCCTATATTATTTACATCAATATTTTTATATTAATATACTATAATATAATCTTAGTTGACATAATGTCAACTAGTTGATATATGTTGCATGATATGACAATTGTCATTAATTGATTAATCTTTTTCGTGCAATTCCATAATGTTAAATTATGACAAAATAAAATAATTTTCAATAAATCTTGTCTACTTCTGATTATTTTTGACTTGACTTACAATTGATTTAAAGATACATATTGACATAACCGATATGTATGTTTACACATAATGCTTAAGAAAACATTGAATGTTGATGTATTTTGTTATTATATGTTGATATATTAGTATTATATTTAATATTATAAACTAAATATAAACTCTTTATTTAAGTACTTTGAGAATCATAATGTTTTGAAGATATTGCAATTATTGAATATTACAAGATATTATAATTTGATTCTTTAAATATCCCTCCAAACGGGGGCTTTAATATTAAGGTAACATAGGATTATTGAATAATAAAAATGGAAGTTTAACAATTTGGAAGGAAACAATTAAAATGTATACAAATAAATGGAAGAATTAGATTTTGATGTGATTTTTATGGCAGTTTAGTTTAGGACATTTTTGTAAATATATTTTCTTTAATGAATAATAAAAGTTATGTAAACTAAAATAAATTTATATTGTAACATAAGTTTTGGAATCATTAATATATGTGATAACAGATGATATTTATAGGCGGAATTAAAACAAGTTTGGAGAATACCAACTATGTATTTACTTTTAATATATTTATACATAATATACTTTTTATACTATGCTCAATTATAGTATGTATATAGAATCAGCTTACTGACAATAAAATAAATGAGGGAATCTATATATAATGATAATTTATCTAGTTACAATATTTAAAAAATGATTATATTGATATGTTTTCTATAATTAATATGAATTAAAATATTTAGATATTTTTTTAGTTTTAGATAAGAAACTGGATCCACCCATTTAAAATATAAATTAAAATATAGTCTTCTATAAGAAGCTATCTAAAGACAATGCTAATTATTATTATAATAATGTAATGTTCCAAATTTGGTACTGTAATCTTCTATCATTAAATATACGCTATATTTATATTGGATTACATGCTTACTATATAGTAGATCTATATATATCTAAGATGAGAAATTATTAATCGAGATGATGTTATTATTATATAATTATATAATCATGTAAATATTATTTACTAAATTATATAGTATAATATAGTATAATTTTATTATATAGGAATAGCAAATCAAATATATTTTACTTTTACTAATGAATTTCTCTAGATAGTTTATTTGGGATATTATTACTTATAAATCTTGTTGTTCACATAAGTATCATACAAAATGGAAAATTTATAGCAAACTTATTATTGTCTTTAGTAAATAACTATATTTATCACTACATATAGTTATATATATATATATATATATATATATATATATATATATATATATATATATGTTTTCGTGAACTTGTTCAATCATTATTTAAACAATAGACTAGATTCTCATTAAAAAATGTGTAATGTATAATTACTATATTGTGAATAAATAAATGGCAAAAATAAGGATATATTATTTATATTTATGAGTATATATTTAAAATTAATATAAAATATTTGTGTCTAAAAATTAATAATTCCTACGGTAAAAAGTATATTTTAATCTTCTGATTTAAAACAACAATACATAATATCTTAAGATTGCCTACTTAAGGGTAATATTTTATTTAGCGATATTACTGTTCTCATGTAACTAAATATATTACTTTTTTGATTTATGAATATGTATTTCTTACTATTATTATGTCGAGTAAACATGAATAATTACAAAATCGATCCAAATAACAATATATTAAATCTCACATTATATGTAATTTGCACCATTTGGTAGCGATCAGTGAGATATGACTGTATAAACAATTAACTTGAATGTCAAATTAAATGTGAGCAAAGTAATTTAATTATCACCCTAGTTCTGGATTCCTTTAAAAACAATGTTTAACGATTTTACTTTAGTATTACTGTTGAATTCACATGAGGTATTTATCGTGACTATTTATTGATGAATATAACTTTATTAATTATTTTAAAATGAACTGTAATGTAATGTACACCGACCGTAAATATTTAATTTACAATAAATGTTTAAATGGTTAAAATAAGTTCATGCCATTTTGTATGGGCAATATATTAATTATTTTAGATATGTAAATATTATTTACAACAAAATAAACTTGGAAATAATACTATTATTTTATATTATAAAGTCATATCGCATTGTATATAAATTATAACATATTTAATTATGAATATTAATATAAATAATAATTTTATAATAAAATACTTAATTATTGATTTTTCGACAA
>OZ038314.1:6888653-7041153 GCA_964035775.1 Osedax frankpressi
TTTTAAATTTATATATTTTATCTATAATTTGTGGTTATTTATAAGGTTTATTATTGAATGATGTATATTGTTAAAATACGTAAAACGTTTTAACATACATACATAATATAATGTAAATTTTGTATATGAAAGTGGATACATATTTAATATTAATATTTAATATTTTATTTTTCGAAATATCTGTTTTATTAAAAATTTATAAATGTATTAACAGAATATTTGTTCTTTTCTGAATATATATTTTTTTTAATTTAAAAGGAACAACGATAATATTTGTTTTAAATTATTATCAATGGTAAATACAAATAATCTGCCATGGTAAATTAAATTATGATATTGTGATGTACTTTATTTAATATAGCTTAAATTTCAATTTCATAATAAATTATGTTAGTAAATGAATATAATAATTATAATATATATTTATATTTATATATATATATATATTTAATAATATTAATACATTTAATACCAATGATTGTATATATAATATTATGTTGAATATATAATTCAGTATTATATATTAACGATATTAAATTATATTATTAGCATCATTACGATTATATATATTAGTGATACTGTAATATTGTAATGTTTATTATCACATATTATTGAAATTTTAATCATTATATATTTTTATAATTGTATATATTACAATATATATATATAAGATTAATATAATATTGCAATTATCGTAAATATTACCCATTAAATACAGAACTACATTATATATCAAACGTATCACTTACACAATATATACTGGTGAAAAAGTAAGCATTAACTACGCCGATAAATCACTAAATAAAAGGCTTGCTTTTAATATGAATCATTATATTTATCTAAATAATTTAAAAGTATTTCAAGCAATAGTGTTTTTATTTTCTATTGCTATTACATTTATTATATATAGGCATATTATTTATAAATTGAATATTATGAAATAAGTAAATTCATAACACATTGAAGCTTATACGGTTGATTATCAGAAGATAAACTACAAAGTTATATATATTGTAATTACATGATATGTATGTATATATATATATATATATATATATATATATATATATATACATATATATTATTAATCAATTTCCCTTCTCGTAGGTAATTCACATGTATCTTCGCTTAAAATTAGTACAATGTATTAAAAGAATATGAATTATATTTAATATAAGTATTACATAATTACAATATGAATTAATATACACATTCAGCTTTCATATGTAGATATAAAAAATTCAGATATTTCATATATTTTCGGGTATATCACTAATATCAATACAAAAATATAAATATATAATTAAAAACGTACTAGCATTTATAATAAATATTATTTCATTATTTTCAGAAATATTGTCAAACATCATGTGTAAAAACAAATTATATTCAGTAATTTATGACCATTTTTCTCGTATAGGATAAAATAGATATATATACTATATATAGTATATGTACTATAGTATATATATTATAGTATATATACTATATCTAACGATTTACAATAATTTAATTTATACTACGATTGTATTGTAATATCTATTCCAATAATAAATCATGTTATTAAAACGAAGACGATGATAATGATTAGATCATAGTATAAAAATAATAATATAATAATATGATAGGTATAAAAATCTTATATTTTGATATAAATGAAAGAAGAACATAATTCATATAAATAAGGCACATAAAATATGTGCCACCAAATCATTTATTAACCTAAAACCTATTATTAAAAAGGGTGATTATATCTGGTTATATAAAAAATATATAATATAGGGGTATTTAACCGTAATAGTATCTATATCTATATATATATAATATGTAATATTATAAAATGTAAATATTCCATTATCTATTATTATCCGTATATTATTAATACGTCTAACGTAATATATATATATATATTATTATTTTAATAGTTTTCGAGGACATGAACTTTTCGCGGCAGAACTTCACTTCAAATGTTTACGAAAACTCAACTTCCTATGGGTACATCGCTAAAGAATACACAGCCGTCAAAGTTAGTTTAGGTTAATCATCGGTACACTAGTTATAATGTCCTTTTTATTTAACCTTATCAATTATTAATCCTAATCAAATCAATTATTAATCAATATTAATTCTAATATATGTAAAATAATTTATTTTGTTACCTTAAATTGACTTAAATCTAACATTTGCACATCAGTTAACGATTGTGATCAGTCTTATCGTCGTGAACCTGGTGTTCAACAGCTATCTACTGATGTTGCTGGTGGTCAGACGACGGAAGTTGCTCGAAGACAACGCTACGACGCAGTTCACTCTCATGGTGGTAGTTGCGGAATTGTCTTACGGGATCACCGTGTCTATGCTGAACGCTATGAGCTGTACACCCGCAATAAGCTTCATCGATAGTTAGACCGAGTCTGGTTACGGTGTAACGTGAACTTTATGAACTAGGTGGGTTTGCATGCAATTGTACTGGAGAGAGTTAAGAATGCTTTGTAAGGAGTGGGGTCGTTGGTGATTAGTGATTATGGTAGATCCTATATATTCTCTGTAGTGGGTATATATACTCACTATAGGGTTTATATATACTCACTACAGGGAGTATATATTGGAATAAAAAGAGTATTGTGAAGTATTGTTAGATTACCTGCATACGTATAGCTACTACATTCAGGCACTACCCAGACACTTTTAACATTACCTTAATCTACCTAAAATAATATTATCAATCATAACCTATATATACTATATATACTATATATATATATATATACATATACTATAACACATTTATTTTCATAAATACTATCATACTCTATACAAACCCATCAGCTTTCTAATACATTAACCTTTTATCCTTATAATTCTACACAAACCATAACTACTTACATTCCTTCAATGATATGTCATTCTAATAGCACTGCTAGCATACACTACACTAATTTACCCAATACACTCATCGTAACTTATTTCACTCCTATACTATGTCAATAATATTGCGATCGTCTCCTACTAGATTATTATCTCATGTTACGTATACCACCATCAAATATTACCGTTAAGAAATCTAGCCACTCACTCAATCTCACAATCCACAATCCATACAAAACTAGACTTAAAACAAATCTAAGATTAAACCCAAACACTATCACGGTGTACCCTTCTCGCATATCTTTACATTTTTACGACCATACGCTAATGCTATATCTCAACTACCCCTCATCTAATCACGCATACCGGTAAACCACGATAGACGAGGGTTGGCTTACGACTCAGGCCTACTTGTTCGTTACGGTCTACTGGATACGCATGTACGGAATAGCGGGCATGGCGGTCACTCGACTGGTGTCCGTACTGCGGCCGTTGTCTTATTACCGCCTGGTCACCGTGGTCAAGTGCCGCGTGATCATCGTAACGGTTTCGGTGGTGCCTTTCGTCGGCGTTATTTACCTATACGACAGATCTCACCTCTACACCTACCCATATTGGGATGCTACCCAGTGCGTGTTTAGGTTGGCATGTACCCACCTGGTAATCAATATAAATAGGTACGCAAATTAATGTTATTTGAAGAATGAAATAGAAAAGATTATGTATTCATAATAGTATATCTAAATGCATATAAGCACGCACATATGGAGCTAAAATATGTCACCTAATTACAAATTACAACAAATATATTGTGAAATAATCCATTATTTGTCAAACATCAAATCATAAAATATCTATAGAATTAAATTAATATAATCTTCACTATAATTTAGGCTCATGAACAAGACGAATAACCGTTATGGTGTGTCGATGGTGTTGTATACCTTCACATTCGTGATTCCTGTACTGGTAACCTCCTTTTCAAACTCTGTTATCATCTATATAGCTTTAAAGTTCAGAATAAAAGATGGATACTTCAACAAAGCTTCGTGTAAGTAATCAATACATATTACGTAATCGTTGCGTACTTCCACTCGTAGTGAATGCATTAATTCGTTGTATGCATTGCGTATTGCATATCGTTGGTGAGTGCTTTCATCCTTAACCAGGACGTTTGGTGAAGTGAAACTTATCATCAGATAGCCCAAAATAGAAACCATTATTTGTTAATGTGTTCTCGTTTTAACAAGACCTGGTGAATTTCTTTAACACTACTTTATATTATTTTAAGACTAATTTTGTAGTCCGGACAGAGATTATACAGTAGACATACTATTTTGGAGTCCATAACTTATATTATTACGTCATTGAAACAGTTATATATATATATATATATATATATACGTTAAAGAATATTTAGTTAACTAGTATAGGATTATATGTCGCAAATTTGAGTGATTTCATTTACTCCAGAATGTACTTATTTAGGTGTTACGGATATACAAACTGATTCGCCTACAAGACCTACCAGAGCAACTTGGAATATTGTAGGAATCTGCAACGTTCTTCTGATCCAGTTTATAGGAATGCTCATTTTATTTAGGCGTAGATTCTCGTTAGTATTTTATTGAAATTGATTCAGGGATATAATTTATATAAAAGAATCGTAAATATTTATAATGGATTTATGAATTATATTTTATACAATACAATTATGTCTACTATAAATAACTAGATATAATGGTGACATCAATAATATATAAATTATAAGTTTTTTTTAAATAATTGCATCTGATAAAAAGAAATTGTATATTCAAATAGGAAATTATTTATATTGTATCGAACTTCTACTATTTTATTATCTTAGATTACTATAAAATATTGTTAGATACGTTTATATAGAATACAAAGGAATGAATAATTTTATATTTCATCTTTTTTTTTTATATGGATTATGGATTTTTTAAAAAGTGTAATTTGAATCTATATTAATATAATTATTTATTAAAAATGTGTAATATACATTAATTTAAATATATTTCACATGATCTATATATTAAGATATATTCAGTATATAGGGTTTATGTTTACATTTAGAAATTAATATCAACATTATCATTTGATATTAGAAATTATATTTTGATTTGATTTGATTTGATTTTATAAATTTATTATACATACTATATAGGAGTTAATCTTTACCGATATCACTGTCACATTTATTGAACTACCACCCACGAACAGCTTAAAGCAAACTGAACAAGCAAAGTGGATGGACTTCTTCTCGGTGCGTTTTATCGATGTAACTTGCCTAACGCACAGTATCATGGTATTGACATTTGACAGTAACGTACGAGAACAAGGACGCCGACTCTTTCGAAACTACCGTAGTACGATCAGCAGTGATAATAGGATGTAAACGGGGCAGATACAGAAGCTAGTGTAGGCTGTACGATGACCAGTATATGTAGACCCTACGTCGTAAGGTCATAATATATCTGGAGTATTGCTCAAGGGTAAGAATAAGAAAGTACGCGGTATTTATTATTTAAGCTAGGGGCAAGTATGTGAGAGATGTTGGAATAGATGATCTATGTATTAACTCACGTGGCGATGTTATAGTGAAAGTAAGTAAATATAAGAGTAATATTATACCTACGCTTTATGAATCATACTTTAGAACGTAACGCTACATTTAAATGCTTTCCTGAACAAATATATTTTTCTCTGTACTACACAAATATTGTGATTATAATTTTATAACATTTTTTTATAATATAAGTTGACTCAAACAAGAAATTCATAAAATCTAAATATAATTGGAATTCTATAGTAATCTCTCTTTCATCTCCTCACCCCACCCTCCCTCCCCAACCAAGATATACTTGATCGAAATTTGTATTTTTTTGTGTATTTAAAATTAACAAACATATATATATATATAATGTTAATAAAAATGTAGATGATGTAAATCGATATTAAGTTATATATGTATTATTTACAGGTGTTAAGCCTATACATATTCTATTATATAATTATATTCCTTCTAATAATATAATTATATTTATTTTAGTCATTATTTCAAATTGCATTGCAATTTTACATAATTATATGTTATTTATGATCATCTATTTATTTGAATTATTATTTGAACAATAAATTAATGATTTAAAGAATATGTAATTATATATATATATATACCTGTGGTTATATGTCTACGTATACATATATTGATATATTGAATTTTACAAATGATTATTTTGAAATTATACCTTACGTACAGAACTTACAGTATGAAAATATTAACAAATACGACGAATACGATTCAATATAATGTACGGATCTTTTACATGTGGTCCCGCTAATTCTTACTTTATATTTTAATTTAATTTTGTATTATTTATAAATTACATAGATTTAACTTTTATGTTTGCTGAAGTATTATGGAGCTATATCTTCAACTAATGGAAACAATTTATTTTTCAAGAATTAAACTAATGAAATTAATAATATATTACAAAACATGAATATTTACAAAACACTGCGGAATGTAGTATAACGATATAATTATTTTGGTGAAATGAAAGAATACTAACATCTTAAATAAGTTCAAATATTATATAATATGACATATTAACTACTGAATATCACTATACTAGCTCGAATAAATTTTAAATTAAAGTCTTGTAAAGTATAATAAGAACTTTAGTGAGTATGATTTGTATTACAAAAAGACAGATAATAAGTGTATAATTATATAAACGATATCGCATAGTTGACCAGATACAAATACTTATGCAGAAAATAGAATAATATGTATTATTTATACAGCATTATTTTTTAAATTAATTAATTATTTCTATTCATATTTATGTTATTGTCTTTTCTTTTTATAATCTGATACAAATAGCACTTTTAAAAAATATATATTAATATTTGATTTTTTCTAACTAGACAAAATAAAAACTACCCCACTATTAATGTTGTGTATATTATTCAACACCGCAAACTTAATGTTATGGTTTGAATAAGTTTAACTTGAGAAAGTATTATAAAGATAGTATGTATTACACATTACAAGAATTAACCATGATAGACTTGTAATACTTGGAATTATGAATACTTATTATTAATTTATTTTTTATTAATAACTGCATAAATGTTATATAGCTATATATATAAATATATATATATATATATATTATAATTGTATCTACAACCGGTTTTATTTTATTAATTTTTTTTATAAAAACCTATTATCATTGTTTTTCAAATATTTATCGTTTATTTTTTCATATCCTTGGTTACCAATTTGTAATTTATTTGTTTTATCTATCGCACTATTATTGTCTTTGGATTAACTGTATATATTTAAATCAATACCGATACTCTCTAATTAATCACTCTACATGTATTATTAATAAACGAACAGTAAAAAACGTGCATGACATATCGTTGATATCGTTGCACGTTAGCCACCGTAAGAGGAGGGACGCCCAAATAAGTATTCGTCACGCTACAGGGACAAGATGGCGCAGACAAAACAGATGCTCATGTTTCTCATCGATATGATGAGACTAAAGAAACGACTGGATACACTGGAGAGGGCTAAGATCAATGCAAATCGAGAAAGGCTCGGACTTCCTCCTATGACGAACGGGTTGGTTTTAGTCGAATATATTATATAACCTATATAGCCTTTTGTAATTATTTAAAAATACGTTTTAGGAATATTCATAAAACATAATTATGTTCAAAGCCCGTAATATAGCTCAATATTATTAAATAATATGTATTAAAATATATCAAAGAATGAAAATATAAGTTATATTAATATAGTGTATTAGTTGTATAAATAAAAATATATTGTAATAGTTGTATTAATATATATTTCATAATATATTATAGTATATTTTTTAAATATTGATTGGTCATTGAGATGAGATAACAATAGGAATTAGAATACTATGGAAATAACATTTATAAACAGACAATTGATAAAATATTGTATTCATAAACACCCGTGACGATTATACTAGTTAATAAATGAAATATTAAACTTATTTATTTAATTAATATTTTATTAGTATACATACATACATATATATATATATATATATATATATATATATATATATATATATATATATGATTAACCACTTCCAATCCAATATTAATTTAGTTAACGATAATTTTCTTTCTAAAATAATTTCAATATTTTTAAGCTATATTTAATTTTAAACAATAATTTGTATAATAGAATTGTATGCAAACTGTTTATTTTTCTATTATATATATCGAATAAAATATAGTATTAATATATATTACATACAATGCATATGTTATAACGTTTGTATTTACTTACTCAATTGATAATCAATTAAAATCCTAATAAATGTCTATATATAATTACAAATTATATAAGCTATCACATATAAATATCGATAGCTATGAAACAAATAAAACGTGTATATAATATAAACTTGTATACTTTTATTTTCGTTAACTTTACATACTTATTTTATGTAATATAATAAGAATTATGTATATAATAAGATTACAATGTAATATTACATTGTAATACTATTTCAAAATCGTAGTATATATAAATTGATAACAAAACGAATCCTTATGATGGATAATGAATTAATACATATATAATATTATATGTGCATTGAATCGAATCCTCTTTAGTATAGATATTAATTATTATAAATATAATACTTATTTACTATTATTAAACTATAGTAAACAATATCGACATTAATTAACTAGTTTGATAATATTACTTAAATATGAAATACTATGTTTGCTAATTTAGTATTATATGTGATTGTCATGAATTGTATATGTTCCATGGATTTTTCGAATGATTGACTTTAGTACAGGCAATTCATTACTATAGTAGTAATTTATTAAAAATATATGAAATATATTGATAATCATTAATTTGTATCTTAAATCATGTATTTATAGATTATATATTCTCGATATATAGATTAGATTTGGATATATTTGAAAAAATATTATTACTTTATTTGATACTGTATCTGTTTTATCAATCGTATTATTTCCATTGCTATTCATCTTCATGACTGACACATATGCGAATTCGCGTGATGCGCATTTATTTAGATATTATATAAAGGGCGCGAAATTAAATAGGACAACGTTAAATCCTTGCCAGGGAAGAGACTCTAGAATACGATTTACTGACTCGGAGAAACTACCACCGTTAACGTGTTTCCATTGTACGCATCTTTTCACTAGACTCTCCATATTTGTTATTCCCTCAGAACTCACAACTGCTTGTCGTTCGTCTGCTCGGTGTACCGGAACATCACCCAGAACCACATCTGCGGAGCTTGCACGGACGATCAATACAACAGTTTGAACGACACGTACATGATGCGAAAGGGGTGCATGGGTCCGTCCACGATACCTTATACGGTATTCAAGGCTTTGCTGTGTTAGTGACGTGTGCAGTTGACGTGACGAGCGCATGCATGTAGAAACGAAATGTATAAGAGAAATAGCATTGAGCTAGTGAGTGAGTTGTTGAGCTTGTTACTTGGTTAGTGAGATGTAGAGGTTAGTTAGAGAAGGAGTTCTAGAAATGTAGAGGTAGCGAGTGGGATATTCCTTGAAGTACAGAGGAGTAGTGATTAGTGAGGGATATGTCGAGAAGATGATGTGAAAAGATTTGCTCGTAAGATATTTCTAGAATTATATAGGTATATAGGCGGTTAGCAAGTCATTTATGGAGATGCGGGTAAATTATTAAAGAAGTTCAAGAGATATAGAAGTAGCTAGTGAGGGAGTCGTAGTGAAGGAGTAGTGTTGAGTTTAGTGAGTGTAGTTGTAGATTTACTATATATTGTATACATTGTAAAAGAGTTGACTAGGCTAGTTTCAGAATCTTGTAATTAATGATTCCACAATTGCGTCAACAGTCAATGTCTCAAAGCCATCACACATTTGTAATGAGTTATTTCGTATGCAGTTCAATTCCTCGCTACGTTCATCTGTTTCTTCATATTCGTGATGTGCATCTACCAATTGAGATTCAACACAATCCTCTCAGCGGTTATAGCCGCTATCCTCCAGTGCTTCCTAGGCTAGTTATGAGACGATTCATATTAAAACAATGCAAAAAGTAAACTTATTTAATATAACAATAAATGTACTTATATTATTAGGATAGTATATGCAATACAAAAAGTGAAATAATATCAATTATATGGAGTATCTACTTGAATAAATACTTCAATTACATTACATAGGTGGAGGCATCTATTATAATACAAATGTTAAAGTAATGTCATTTATCATGATTCCAACATTAACAACAGGTTAGATTTATTGTATAGTTCTATTATCCTGTTTTATAATAATACCTTCATTTTGTTAGTCATTTACAATAGAATTATTTGGGTTCATTAGAAATCATTGCAGTGTTCACTCTCACATTTTAACTTACTCACAATCTAACTTACAATGTAAGTTTATATATTCTTAACCCAAACGTCGTCATAACTAACTTACAGCAAACTTAATTACACATAAAAATTGTATACTAATCTTGACTTTCACTCTTCCTATTAACTTAGGAGGTTTAATATAAACTTTTAGTTTCATATTTATGTCTATTCAGCTAATCTAACTATCTTAACTCTACCTTAAGTTTTATTTAAATATCCAAAGTGTTCCAATAATTAATTATTTATTAATAACATTATTTATTCTATGTTATTGATCCTATACCAATAGTTTATATTGTTACTTCTTATTCAAATAACCTATTTTCTATATAAAAGTCTCGCGTTATGTTATATTATTATACATTAACTGTCACTATCTCCTATACCAACTAATCTCAATTAGTAACTCACTTTTAGATCATATTACATCATCACCTACTACTTAATTCACATCCTACTGCTTATAACCTCGTTTGCCCCACATTTCCTGTTCCTTATTAGGTAAAGGGCGCATGTTGTTATTGCTCTACATAACGGCTCTAACACTGGAACACAACCTAGTCAACTTCCAGATCAACTACAAGGAACTCACGTCCGCCTACATCTGTTCAATTCAATTCGCAAAGAATTCCACTGAAAAAAAATTCCGAGCAATGGCCCGACCTATTGAGCGTTAGCTAAAATATACTTCAGCATGATATTCCGAGGATATCTATATTGATGGATTTGGTATTATAACATTTATAATGAGAGCGTGTACATGATGACATTATTATACTATACAGTATATTAATATATATATATATATATATATATATATATGTGTGAAATAATTAATGGTTGTTTAATCACTGACGTTAATACCATTCTTTTTTTATACTAAATCTAAATATTCAACAAATGTATTTCAAATCACTCTTAATACACCTTTAATCCCACTTATTGTAATGCTTGCCTTCTATAATGCTCACATCCATAACTCTAATAGAACTATATCCTACTTATCTAAAGTGGTAATCGACCAAGTGGAGAAGGCTATAGTTCAAATAAAGAAAGGATCAAAAAAATTCATAAAAATGATACGAAGTATGGAAGGACTCTGGAAAACAGTCTGTTAGTATATTTTAATTATCTAGAGAAATCATTCAGGGGTCAGGTTTTGACTATTGGGTCTACTAAGTCTAGTTATGTTATTTACGACAGTACATGCGATTTATCTTTAGTTACATATTTTCAAAATTATGTCATCAAAAAATATTAACATTGCGTTCTGATAATTAATTTACCCTAAACTCGGTTTCAAGGTAAACCTATCCTAGAAGCTGGCAAATGGTTAATGAATGTGATAAATCAGTGCGATGGATACTTCTCTACCAAGAATTCTCATTGCCATATTTGGGTGGAAAACCTGTTTGCTCGATGCTAGTTAGAAGATTAATGTGGACTTTTATATTATCAACTTAATATTATTTATAAATATACCTCGTTGTGGGTATGATAACTGTAGACAGTAAAAATAACAACATACATTAACAATACAATTATATAATCCTATTTATTAATTATAAAATATAATATATTTTGTTAAAAACATTATTTCATATTTAATATTTTTAAAAAACGTAAACTAACTTTAATACGAGAATAATTATAATGACTAATTTATTTATATTTACTAAGATAAATAGTAATATTCAATTAATATTGTATTATTTTGTATGTAAATGTGTCTGTAATAGTTAGCTTAGGTTATTTGATGTAATGCATATATATTATATATTAGATTTTACATATTTTAAGTGTTCACCCTAATTTGAATTATTTTACCTTTTTTAACTTTTACCCTAATTTTGTATATTTGATTATAAATTATAATGAAGTGGTCAATAGTAAATTAGTAAATGTAACATATATGGTGAATTGATATTTCAATGACACCATTTTGAGTTATATATACTATATTATATTAGTTACACACATCCTCATCTTCAGTTCAAATATGCATTGGATTATCAGATGGGTTTGCTATTTGATTAAAGGATTTAAATTTGGATGCTACGTTTTCAATGGTAAATAAATACATACAAATTCACATTACTTATAAACATTAAGGTAAATTTATATATATATATATATCATATATATATATATATATATATATATATATATATATATATAAATATATATATATCATATATTCATATGTCATATATTCATATGTCATATATTCATATGTCATATATTCATAGGTCAACGTAATACACTATACGTGTAAAATCTAATTATAAACAGCTTAAATCTATTGTTATAAATATGGCTGAATATATGGTTAAATTTATATAATGTATATGATTTAATTATTTTAATTTTCATATTTAATTAGTTATTTAATTAGTTATTTAATTAATTATTTAATTAATTATTTAATTAATTATTTAATTAATTATTTAATTAATTATTTAATTAATTATTTAATTAATTATTTAATTAATTATTTAATTAATTATTTAATTAATTATTTAATTAATTATTTAATTAATTATTTAATTAATTATTTAATTAATTATTTAATTAATTATTTAATTAATTATTTAATTAATTATTTAATTAATTATTTAATTAATTATTTAATTAATTATTTAATTAATTATTTAATTAATTATTTAATTAATTATTTAATTAGTTATTTAATTATTTATTCTAAAACTACTCATAAATATTATTGCGAAAATAAACTAGGATTAATATATTTTTCTTTCAATTATTGATTGGTTTATTTACATGTATATTACATGTATATTACATGTATATTACATGTATATTACATGTATATTACATGTATATTACATGTATATTACATGTATATTACATGTATATTACATGTATATTACATGTATATTACATGTATATTACATGTATATTACATGTATATTACATGTATATTACATGTATATTACATGTATATTACATGTATATTACCTATATATTATCTATATATTACCTATATATTACCTATATATTACCTATATATTACCTATATATTACCTATATATTACCTATATATTACATATATATATTACCTATATATTACCTATATATTACCTATATATTACCTATATATTACCTATATATTACTTATATATTACCTATATATTACCTATATATTACCTATATATTACATATATATTACATGTATATTACTTATATATTACCTATATATTACCTATATATTGTATATATATTGCATATATGCTATTTATAATTATAGAATAGTAAATAATGTAATTTAGTAAATTCTATTGACTATATACTTAAACTATTAACTATAACATGAATTAATTATATTATATTCTGATATACTATATATACATATCAGTATTTAAATATATATATTACCTTATAAATATTAAGAAGTTAATATATAATATAATTTTAAAATTTGTATAAGTATCATGACAATATCTTTGTATTGAGTACTTATAATTAATATAGAACTTATGCTTAATATAGTACTTATAATTAATATAGAACTTATGCTTAATATAGTACTTATAATTAATATATTAATTATAATTAATATAGTATTTATAATTAATATAGTGCTAATAATTAATATAGTACTTATAACTAATATAGAACTTATAATTAATATAGTTTATTATTGATTAACGATACATTTAAACTACAATAATTATTAATCAAGATTAAGTTATAATTATTTATCAACAATGTGGATAGAAATATGTAGATTTATTTTAATTAAATTTAAATTTACATGATGTATATTATCTAAACATTTCTCTTGTAGTTGTGACAAGATTAATTTGCTACATTGCAAAGCTAGTCGGAAATCTCGTACAAGTTATTATAGCAGGTTAGTTATTCGTTATATGTATATTCTATTATATATATTTTCTTTAAATTTTATTATAAATATAAATACATTAAGTTGTATTATTATCGTATAATATATATTATATAATATAAAATATTTATTTCTGCTTACAAATATTTATTTTTAATTATTTATACATAGAACACTGTATATATATATATATGTATATATATATATATATATATAACATACACTATACATGGAACATTTTCAAGTGTATCCAATATATAAATACATATAATATATAATAAAGTGCTTAATCTGGATTTTTCGGAGCTCGAGAAAATATTTGACGCTAGTTGTAAGTTTACCTACATCTTCAACTACAACATGAATATGTCCCGTAGTCTAAAGGAGATGAAAAAGGTCAACGCTTTGATAGATTTCATTTACAATTCTCGAGCTTATTGTGAAAATATACAGTATAGCAATATTGTTATCTTTCCAACATCTCAATAATTAAATGTAAATTTAAATTTCGTTATAAATTATTTATATTAAAATAAACTAGTTATGTTTTACTTAAATTATTACAACTAATATTTAGAGAATTTCATGTTTAATTTTAAATAAATTGATATTCATTTTTAAAACTATTTAACGTATCATTAATATTTTGTATTTAGAATTATGGATATGCGATCATTTAATGTTTCATAATATATATGACAAACTACGACATTGCAGGATGCTTATATGGAGATTAAAGAAAAATTCGCGGTATTTAAAAAATATGGTAGTCTGACGAATATTCTTACCTTTGCATCACTGGCTTATGTTTTTATCAAGTTAGCTCATACACACACACACACACACACACACACACACACACACACACACATACACACACACACATATATATATATATATATATATATATATATATATATATTTCTTATATTATTATTCTTATCTGCTTTTGAATACCAGGAAACTACCAGGATAATCACAACAACGCTATGTTGTCGATCTATCTTAAGTTATTAAGTTTAAATCCAAATATAAAATAACATTGTATCATTCTATAAAAAGTCCTCAATTAAAATTTAAAACTAAAAATGTTATCATATGAAAATTTATTTTAACATATTTATAATTTATAAAAGTGTAAGAGGATAATTATAATTATAATTAAACTATTTATAATCAAGAATTAATATGTGACGAAAACATTTAAAAATGTAAAATATATAGGAATGAGATATAAATTAGACATTTAGATTAGTTTCAGAAGACTTATTGATAAATAAATATACATCATTTTTAAATTGAATACAATCATTTTTAATATATAATATATATAAACCTATTAAATATTAATTCATTTCTAAAATCTCTACAAATTAGAATATTACACGGTTTATTATTAACAAATGTAGTCATTTAAATTAATTTGTATTCAATTTCAGTAAATAACACCTTAATAGAGTATTCTAACTTGTATACATTTTAAATTTGTGTATTAAATATTTAAACAAATAAAGATATTTTTTAGATTATCTTATTGTTTGCATACTTATTCGATTTAATTGTTTATTTTTTAATTGAGACTTTATATTTAATTAGCATTGCATTAATATATTAGTGAATATTATTATGTATGTTAAATTTAGGATAATATAGATTTATATTAAAAAATGATATCTTACAATTTTAACCATTTTTTGTAAATAACTTTAGCGTAACATGTTGATCGGAATCACTAGATTTTACTTGTTTTTCATATTGCTTAGGTTGGTCCATAAAATAGCTCATAACTTGGAAAATATAAATTTAATAAATATAAAAGTATCAAGAATATTAAATAAAACATAAATATACATAGTATATTTATGTAATTGAAAATAATAAATTTCGACTATATTTTTAATATATATAAAATTTTAAATATCTTGTTAAATTTTAATAATATTATTTTACTAATATTTATATTTAATTAAATTATTTATATATCTCTTAAAAGTAATTGATAATATAATAATATTTACAATAGATTTTAAATTTAATTAAAATAATAAATATGGCAAAAGTTATGCTATATAAATGGAACCGTATAATATTACTTTCGATTTACGATTAAATTTGTAAAAATATTTCTATATTTATTATCGTATGGCTTATTTAATTTCTCATAACTCATGAACTATAATTATTTCTTATATAACATTAACAATCATATTAAAGATATCTAACTACTACATAATAAAGTATTATCTGTTTAATGTGAAAATAAAATACCAATTTAGTATATTCATATAGACTATTATTTAATAATTGTCTTGTTAAAATATTGTATATGGTCCATTTTAAAAGATTTTTTATTATTTTTAGTTACTAAACATACTTTTACGAATATACGGACTATTTGTTATTATTCTATCAATATGTTAAATAACTCGTATATGTAAATAAACAAACATTCACTCCACATTTTAAATACATTTATTATATATTTAAATAGTTGTTTTATAAAATGTTAATTATATAAATAATTTTATATATAAACTTATTTGATTTAATCTATAATATGATATTAAAGTGGTATTTATAAAATGTATATTTTTAATATCAATAAAAATATTTAAAAATGTTTTTTAAAGTATTTATTGCATTAATTTGCGAGACGATCCGAAACGTTGTTTCTTTCTTCAGTGAGACGATCTGAAACGTTAACGCAAAAAAGGTAATAGCGGTTAAAAATGTGGAAAATTCAATAGAATAAAAGTGAAGAAATTTACAAATCTGCAATATATTGAATAAACTAGATAAATATATTTATTTGTTATGTTGCATACATTTAAACATATAAACATTTTGAAATAGTTTGAACAATTTTTGACGTTAGAAATAATTAAATATATTTTTTTTTGCAAACATTAATTGTTGTAGTGTAAATAACTATAGATATAAGACTCAAGGCAAATATAAAATAATTAATATTCATGAAAAATAAATATGGTTAATATTGAAAAAGATGAATTAGTTTAAATATTAGTATGAAGCTAATTTAAGAATGTTTAATCAGATAATGTTATCAAAATCCCTTTGAGTTCTGATTTATAAAATGCATTTCAAATTTGTTAATAAATTTGCTAGAACAATTTATCCTGTATTTATATATCTTTTTATATATAATATATAATAAATAAAAATTATATTTAGAGGAATGTGTAACTGCTACTGCCATCGGAATGCGCCAATATAAAGGTGACCGTTAGTAAAATACGCTACGTTAATTCACCACATGTACCAACAGCGCAAGTCTCTACCGGATCAACTATTTTCGGAAACCTCACATGGATAATTATTTCCTCGACGATATGATATTCGAGATCGATGACAGGCGTAAAGAACTTGGACTGACTTGTGTAACTCCGTGGGGAGCCTTCGAGAAAAAACGCTACATTTACCCTTGTTGGTGGACAGTTGATAACTGTAGTGGAGTCGTTAATGATGGTACAAAGAATTATGTAATCATTAAACATATGCTTAGAATAGAAATAATATTCGATATATTTCCAATAAAAGATAATATATTATTATTACACATACAAATTAAATAGTTCGGATTGATTTATAGTAATTTCTAGTTCCAGGTGGAATTTATTATGATATGCTATCTATGCAATGGCTCATACTCCATACTCCATTAACTGACCTACGTTTACTCCCTTACGCATATGCACAGCCTCAACGGATATGACTGTGAGCGAGTATATCCAGATCGTACTGAATATATGGGTGTTTAACGTTGTATCGTGGTACGTTATCTTCTTGATGGCGATTGACATCGCGTTCTACTTCCTGGTGTTGATGTTGCGAGAGCTTAGTCTTGCCCTAATGGATATAGACAGTTAGTTGTTCCCTCTATAGCGAATACTTCAACAATGGCTATACAAAGAAAACCACGACCACTTTTTGCATACTTTAAGTTTCATTTATATAAATATCTATAGGCAGTTTAGGTTTATTAAACCTTTGATATTTCTAATTGTATTAATTTATTACATATAAACTCGCATTAATATGTTATACAAGATTTAATTAATCAATTAGAAATTCGTAGATTACTATAATGACACGAATCCACGTATTATAATTTCTTACTTGTATTCATTTTAATAAATATTTAAAATGTAAACGTCGATCTGTAATTACTATTATAAACTTAATGTTAGAACCTATATAATATATTATAGTTACATATTATATATTGTACGTTATAACTATATAATAATATATTATAATGAATACAAAATGTATTATTATGTTTTCGCAGTTAGTCGTAAACAAGATGCCAAACTAAAATTAGACGACCCCAATGCCCAGAGTCTTTATACGAGAGTCTACGATATTCTCCTTACGGTTATGAAATGTTGTGAAATGTTTTGCATTATCCGCGACATTTATATATATTAATAACTCTAGTAAATCGATTAACCAATCAAAAATAATATATTCTTATAGTTTAAAAACAATTTTATTTATTTTTGTATTACTTTTATATAGTAGTTTATAATATTTAGATATAATGTATTCTAAATTACTGTACGGAATATTATACATAGTATCCAACTGAAAATATTGAACTAGAGAAAACTATATGCAATTCGTTTCTAATGATTACATTATAATGCAGAATATTATATGATCACCATATTATGATGAACAATGCACATCGTATCGAGTAAGAAATATAAGTATAATCAATACCAGTAACACTAGAACACATGTTACGCGAGAGTAAAATAACTCCTTAATATCCAGGCCATGGACGTACGAAAACATGTGGCTAATCTCGGCAGACAGATGGGATTCTTCGATTGCATTCCAAATGCTCGTTCGCCGTCATGGATTGTCATTCAAGTCATTGGTTTGTCATATTGAGGTCATAGGTCATCATAATCGGTAAAAGAGACCGATATTGGTAAAAGAGTGATTTGATGTATTTTTGAATGCGAATAATAGGGAGAGTCTTGATAAGAGAGTTAATAAAAGTGTTAATAAGAGTGATGATAAAAGAGTTAATAAAAGTGTTATAAGAGTGATGATAAGAGAGTTAATAAAAGTGTTAATAAGAGTGATGATAAGAGAGTTAATAAAAGTGTTATAAGAGTGATGATAAGAGAGTTAATAAAAGTGTTATAAGAGTGATGATAAGAGAGTTAATAAAAGTGTTAATAAGAGTGATGATAAGAGAGTTAATAAAAGTGTTATAAGAGTGATGATAAGAGAGTTAATAAAAGTGTTATAAGAGTGATGATAAGAGAGTTAATAAAAGTGTTAATAAGAGTGATGATAAGAGAGTTAATAAAAGTGTTATAAGAGAGTTGATAATAGAGTTAATAAAAGTGTTAATAAGAGTGATGATAAGAGAGTTAGTAAAAGTGTTATAAGAGTGATGATAAGAGAGTTAATAAAAGTGTTATAAGAGTGATGATAAGAGAGTTAATAAAAGTATTAATAAGAGTGATGATAAGAGAGTTAATAAAAGTGTTATAAGAGTGATGATAAGAGAGTTAATAAAAGTGTTAATAAGAGTGATGATAAGAGAGTTAATAAAAGTGTTAATAAGAGTGATGATAAGAGAGTTAATAAAAGTGTTAATAAGAGTGATGATAAAAGTGTTAATAAGAGTGATGATAAGAGACTTAATAAAAGTGTTAATAAGAGTGATGACAAGAGAGTTAATAAAAGTGTTAATAAGAGTGATGATAAGAGAGTTAATAAAAGTGTTAATAAGAGTGATGATAAGAGAGTTAATAAAAGTGTTAATAAAAGTGTTAATAAGAGTGATGATAAGAGAGTTAATAAAAGTGTTAATAAGAGTGATGATAAGAGAGTTAATAAAAGTGATGATAAGAGAGTTAATAAAAGTGTTAATAAGAGTGATGATAAGAGAGTTAATAAAAGTGTTAATAAGAGTGATGATAAGAGAGTTAATAAAAGTGTTAATAAGAGTGATGATAAGAGAGTTAATAAAAGTGTTAATAAGAGTGATGATAAGAGTGTTAATAAGAGTGATGATAAGAGAGTTAATAAAAGTGTTAATAAGAGTGATGATAAGAGAGTTAATAAAAGAGTTAATAAGAGTGATGATAAGAGAGTTAATAAAAGTGTTAATAAGAGTGATGATAAGAGAGTTAATAAAAGTGTTAATAAGAGTGATGATAAGAGAGTTAATAAAAGTGTTAATAAGAGTGATGATAAGAGTGTTAATAAGAGTGATGATAAGAGAGTTAATAAAAGTGTTAATAAGAGTGATGATAAGAGAGTTAATAAAAGTGATGATAAGAGAGTTAATAAAAGTGTTAATAAGAGTGATGATAAGAGAGTTAATAAAAGTGTTAATAAGAGTGATGATAAGAGAGTTAATAAAAGTGATGATAAGAGAGTTAATAAAAGTGTTAATAAGAGTGATGATAAGAGAGTTAATAAAAGTGTTAATAAGAGTGATGATAAGAAAGTCAATAAAAGTGTTAATAAGAGTGATGATAAGAGAGTTAATAAAAAATGTTAATAAGAGTGATGATAAGAGAGTTAATAAAAGTGTTAATAAGAGCGATGATAAGAGAGTTAATAAAAGTGTTAATAAGAGTGATGATAAGAGAGTTAATAAAAGTGATGATAAGAGAGTTAATAAAAGTGTTAATAAGAGTGGTGATAAGAGAGTTAATAAAAGTGTTAATAAGAGTGTAATAATAATATTAATTTAAGTGTTAAAAAAGTATTAACAATGTTATTAATAATGGCATTAAGAATAATTAATAAACAATTAATACATAATTTAAAATATAAGTCATGCACCCTATGAAACATAATTTAATATATACTTTAATTCATTTTCAAATATAATATTTAATAATTAAGTTAATACATATGTTAATATATTATGATAATTATATTAACCCAAACTAACCACTTCCAATAACATACATCGCGATCACTCGTTCAGTTGTATTGATGAGTTTTGCATACGGGACTGCCTTCATAGAAGCTTATGCATTACGAACTCGGCACATCATTTGCGACTATTACTACCCGAAACAAAAGAAAGTCAGTGAATACCTTTATTTTATTGTTCTTCAAAGCTGAAAAACAACAATAGATCTTCGCATACAAACCTGCGTTCTCTATTCTATTATTTCAATCTTAAATTATAAGTATATTATTAATATACTATAATTCTATGTAAATTATAATCTAATTATTATAGCGACTCTTCTTTCGACTTCTTCTTTATATTATAGATAATTATACCTGGTCAAGCGTCCTTCTAGTACATAATATCTTAACTCATTTGATGTTAACTAATTTGATGTTAACTGATTTGATGTTAACTCATATACTTGAATAGACAACGAAAGTGAGTTTAGTTTTGATTTCAATACAAACGTGTATTGTTTAATACGTCACACATAACAGATTCGTATCGTATGGTTGTACAATAGCATACTGAAGAAGAGAGAGTCGTTCGTATCCTGTTGGAATCGTAAGTTATTCATGTCCCCGGGAGATATCGCAATGCGGGAGAAAAAATCGTTTATGTATCGAGTCTACGCTTCGTAAGTGGACATCGTTATGCAATGCGCTTTGGCAATTACACGCACGCGTACACACGCACACATACACACACACACGCTCACACACGCACGCACGCACACACACACACACACACACACGACTGCGTACTTTTTTATTACAGATTCTGATGTGTACACTTATTGAATAAATAATGCTTTGATAACGGCCAAATAATCGAATTTATAGAATATTTAATATATATATATATATATATATATAACATAGCTTATATACTTAACAACGGCTCTATTATATAAGTTCGATTATATGTCCGTTATCACAGCATTGTTTATGTTAAAATTAAATTAAATATATATATATTTGAGAAGTATTCTAACAAGGTTATCATTGGAAATTGTATTATAAGTTGTTTGAAAATAATAATATAAAATAATTGGATGATGTCTCATGTGGTATATTGTTGTTGTAATTAGTTAATAGCCCCTTTTGTCTAGTATTCTCTATACAATGTACATTTAGGTGGCCGTGGATTGAACGTATAGCAAAACGACTCGGCTTTACTCAATCGGTTAGAACTTCGTCAACACTTTTGCCTTTCATCTTCATTTCTAAATTCGCCCTAGGCTTTATGTCTCGCTTTTTGCGACACACGACAATGTTACGTAATGCCACAATTCGTGCCTAGATATCATGTATGATGTGCGCCTTTACTTGCGATGAGTCGGAGGGTCTAAAGAGAATGGTAAACTGCGCGAATTTTGACTGTCCGGGTTAGAATATAAAATATTACAATTATGAAATAGATCATTTCATAATACATACTGCCATTCTCTCTCTCTCATTGTTTTATTTTATTTGTTATATTTCTCAAATTTATGTATTCACACCTCAGCGAAATACTGCAAGGATTGTTTCCGAGATTCAAATAACTTATGTATTTACTGCGATAAACCTATTGACTACGGAAAACACAGCGATTTTAGTGACGAAATGTTAGTAGTTACATAAGAACCACTCCTTACATCAATCTTAATAATTACAATCACTCCGCATATATCAATGTTATTATATTCAATGTCGCATATTTATATAATGCTATTTTATTACTAATATATATCACATTTTAGTTATACTTGATTACATCATTAGTGGTTTAAATATTGTCTCATTAAATTAATATGATATAATAATATTAATATATCGTTAAATTAATTAAGTTTAAAATGAAATACTTATTATATTAAACAAGCATATCAATTATTTGATGACTAAATTATCTTATATCAACTATTCGAAAATACTTATGAAACTCGCACACCAAGCCACACTTTCTCGTACATTTTGCACTCGAATGTAATCGTATCACGTACATCTATACACTCCAAAGACCCTGATACACTTACAGCTGATATCACTCCACGCGTAGATGGCACGTCTAACTACTGCCTACCTTAAACCTGTGTTACAGGCACACGTTCACACGATTGTTCCTTGCTAGACAATGGATATCCCGCACCTCTAAATACATCCTCCCGTTCAATCAGCGATTCCACGGCAACGGAATGCGAAGTAAAACACATTATGGTTCCGAAGAAACTTTACCAGGAGTACCAATCTAAAGTTAATACCTCTTCGCTAGTCATTCCAGACTAGCAGATATTACATAGATGTAATTTTTGTCAATATAACATATAATATTAACTATGGATATTCAAATAGTATCTTTATAAAGGTTATGAATAACTATTTCTTTATATATGTATGGATAACTAAAGAACCTATAAATTCTAGTTTGTTCTTTACTTGGAATAAATACTTATTCAATAGAATGTATTATCCTGAATAATATACTCTATTTCAATATATATAATACATGTAAATAAGTATTATACAAAAAATTCTATCAAATAAAATGCGAAATCCCAAAAAAATTGACAATATTACGTAATGTAATTAAATAATAAAATATGATTTAGATATGGAGTTATCTATAATATTTTTATAATACGTATACATATACGTCATTGATATATATATATATATATATATATATATATATATATCTAAATAGTATTGTACATGTGGTTCATTATAAACTAAGCTCGGTTATTTACGTAGTGCGTTTGTCACTCTGGTAAAAATGCATTCCTTCATATGTAATCCCCAGCTCCTATTTCCTTTCATCCTCGCAGATGATTAAGAAGACAAAAGAGAACGACTACGATTACCAATTCAAGTTACCGGAAGTTAGCGATACAGCGACTGCGGAGAGCGGCAAGAGTGGTTACGAAACATCAAAAGCAGCAGTTGCCGCGTTGGTAAATTACTTTAGTTCAAATTAGCCATTACAATAGCTAGAGCATCAGATACGGTGTTATTATGTGAACTCTTCCTTATTACTACTGCGGCGAGGAGAAGTATGCCGTGGTTACATCTTGCAACATAGAATACAAGCAGTAACCTAATGATATATTATAGTATTCCTTAAGGTTTATTTAACTCAAATCGTACTAACATAGCTAGCTATCCATAATACTAGACCATAATTCAAAATCTACACCTCCTTACACTAAGCTCCTTACAATATACAATCTTAATATTACCCTCAATATATAACTCTAATACAAACCTAACACTACATTATTTGTATTTTATAATCTCCACACTTCTCAGGGAGAAACAAAAGTATATAGACAAGATGAATGCGGATCCGAAGCAACTGCTCGCAAATCGTGCAAAGAATAATGCCAATCCCACAGACTCGGAAGACGTCTGGACACTAAGTAATATAAGCGATTCATCCTCGAATGTCTCCGACGACGACTTGGGAAGTGGAGAACCTCTCCTACGTGTTGTCACCGATAGAAAAAGTAATCAGAAGACGACCGAGAAGCAGAATAAGAGGAGGAGTAGAGGGAGGAAGAATAAGAGGAAGAGGAGGAGTGGGGGGACTAAAGGAAGTATAGACTCGGATAGTAATCTTAATAATAACAACAATACCAATTGTATTGAACAATTCAGTGATATTGAACATGACCTTGCACGTGATCTTTATCACAACGAAGCAGACGTTAAAACCTCGCAATTCTCTGGGCGCAATAAGATAAGACAACAGAAGAAGAAAAGATTTGCGAGACACGGTTATAAAAAAGAAATGGTGGAGTTTAAAGATATGTTCGACAAAGCCGACATGTTACGAAACAAAGGAAGTTAGTACTCAGTTACTAGTAATTAGTTGTATGTTAGTTTTATGTTTAATACTAATTAATCAATAGTTAGTAGTATGAGATTACTGAGTGAGTAGTAGTTCTATTTGTGTGAATAATGGGTAACTTCTAGTACTCTGTGAGTTATTAGTGTATGAGTATTCTTTAGTTTTATATTTACTTGGTGAATTATAGATAGTTATATGTGAGTACTTTTGAATGGTTATTACTTAATAAATAACATGACAATATTAGCAATAGTAAATAAATAAGTGATATATTAGTAGATACTTGTACATAAGTATAAATATCATTTCGTAGTGTTTTGAGCATATCAAGTATTGAATTAGAAGTTCTATTTTAGTAGTTCATTGTTTACATTGCATATATGCATATGTATGCATTATAATATAAACACTTCATGTGCAGGTATTGTGAATTGGAATGGTAAACTGTATACTGTAATGTACTATGTACAATATATAATGTAAAGTTTATTATGTATACTGCATTTGCCATAGTTTACGCAGAGATTATATAATACATGTTTTCCTAAGGATATTAATATGGTTACCTGGATCATAGATAATATAATATCCACATTTAATTTGTATACTGTACATACATATGGTATATCTTAATATAATACTACTATGCTCTCATATTATCTTCACTCATAAACTGTACTAACTAGCAATACAAGATAAGTACTATAGAATATCGATATACAACAACTTATCAAATTTAGGTTCTTCTGAAAGCGAATTCGAAGATCTTCTAATAGAATTAAGTCTTTTAAGACATCTGAAACATTTAAATAAGTCCACAGAGGAGAGAATAGAATCGGCGACAAGTAAAGATACGCACTGAAAGAAGAAATGTGTGTACGTTGCAAGTTGTTGAGAAATTCAACCAATCAATTAAAATATGTTGTATTATTATATTATATTTAAAATTAGTTTAATTTATTATATTTTGAATAAATCTATCATTTATCTATTATTTGTTTTTTTTAATGTGCATTTGAAATAAATACGAAAGGCTCTCTCTATATCTTGTAATATTAATACATATTTTTCTTTGAATTAGAATACTGGAGAATTATAAATAAGCTTTTTTAAAGGAAATTATCTTAAGACATGTTTTCCCCTATAAGACACGATAACATCGAATATATTGACATGCATTCTAGTTTTACTCCTGCACAGATTCTTACTCGTATTTTATTTATCGTATTGTATGTGTTAAAAAATTTTAGAATTACATTAAGCACATAACATACATGAGCTAAGTATTGAGGTTATGAATTCTTAAAGTTCTAACGTATGGCAAATCTATATCAAAATATACTCCAAATAGGATTGAAATAGTTGTTAGGTTATGCATTAATCTTTAAAGATTAATGGTTATCATTTGGAGTATATTTTGATATAAATTTGCTATACTTTTAGTTTACATCTAGTTCTGATAAGTAACTCAGCTATGCATGTACAATTATAATATATAACAATTCTATATAACGACGAATATGTAATCAAAATAATATAATTGTATAATAAACTCACTCTTGAGAATTCGTACATATTCACTACATGATCAGTGACTTTCGAGTATAATGTATTGTAAGGTGACAGAACGCAAACCACTGGAAGTACACTAAATAAGACATCGACATCTTCGTCGAACTGCCATACTGCAGTTAGAAATGTAAATAGTTACTCAATAGATTCAAACTAAAGTCCGACTGGTAATTAGACGAGGGTCTAATGAGTAATGTTTTATATTGGTAACTAGGTTGTCGTACGTATTCAAGTACAATAGTCGTGGGAACTCCTGTAAATAATCTATGATTCAAGTGATCAGATTCATGACAACATTTAATTTTCTCAGCTCATTATTGTAACTCGAAAATTTTTAGTTTAAAAGAATAAAATCTATTTCGACTTACCCTATTCTAAATTGGTCACGTTATTAATAATAAATCCTGTAACTCTTTCAATTGGTTTCCAATTAGTTGCAAAGCGACCATATCAGTTGTATTAAATCCTCTTTCAAATTTGTATCAGAATGCGAATTCGAAAATTCTAGGTTAACCAGGATCTTAGATCTTGTGATCACATAATAAATGCTTTAACATTTAAGGTCACCAATCGACAATTTATAATTGATATGACCATTTGTTTATATTGAACTGGTTACTTGTTTGTTAGTTTACTTTTAAAAAACAATATTAGGTAATGTTTAGTTAATATTAATGTAAATATAGTTTTTTATCTATTTGGTAAATTTATAAGAATATTTAGCAATAAATATTATGTATAATATTATATCTTATGTATAATATTATATCTTATGTATAATATTATATATTATGCATAATATTATATCTTATATATAATATTATACCTTATGTATAATATTATATCTTATGTATAATATTATATATTATGTATAATATTATATCTTATGTATAATATTATATATTGTGTATAATAGTATAACTATTACTTAGATATATCTATTAATATGCCTATTATATATACTATCTACATTTTAAAACACTAATTGTTTATATAATGTATGTGATATATTGAATACAATGAATGATATGCATTATAATATAAATAAAATAGGCAGTTGAGTTAGAAAATAATAATTTTATCATAGAATTAAATTTTTAAATGCATATTACAATTTTTAAATCATATTTAGTAAATATGTTAAATACAAGTATAGTTGAAATATTATAATATTATAATTTACAATATAAGTAATAATTCATAATTAATTATAAACAATATTACAGAAATATTATGAGTGCATACTTCTTGTATTAAATATTACGTAACACGATGACATATTAAATTTATAATGCATTTTAATTGCATTTAATTTATAATAATAATGTACTTATGAATCTCAACTTAAAATATATTACATAACTCAGGTGCGGGGTAATATTCCTGCATTTATCATTTTTCATTATTAAATAACATTAATAAACATTAATAACAATAACCTTAATTACTACAGCTCAAATATTGCTCATTATATAATAATTAGTATTGTTTTAAATTATGATAATTTAATACTAATACTAACTTTATATATACTTGAAATATAAATAATCCTACATTAATTTAATAATAGTTTATATATGTATATTATTGTGATTCGATAATATCTGATATATATTTATATAATTAAATACAAATCATTATTTACCACAAAAGCATTATCTGGTGTAAGCTTCAAAATGTGATTCGAGCATTCTGGATTTAAATTTAAATAGATTATAAATATATTTCCAAGTAATACTGGTTCTACAATTAAATTATTTCAAACGGAAGAACCACGGTTTGGTAGAATTGTTATGCTGTTAGTAATTCGATAAAATGTGGTCGTAGCATTTCTTTTTGCAATCAGCATGTAATCGGAAACATTTTCTCCATTTCAAGAATGATTTGGTGACTTCACCCATTGGTTGTACTGTACTATCATCCGAGCAGTTGCGTCGCTGTGATTTGCAACTCTTAACGCATTTCGAGAGGTTGCTAACTTCAACAGGCTGTAAATAAAATGAATTATATCAAAAATAATTAAAATAAACGCCAAGTTTACAAATTATAAACTCTATAAATATATGATTCATTAGATAATCTAAAATGTTTGACTTCTTACCATTTTATAGATATGATAGTGTTTACCCTATTTAAATTTCACAGCTTTGTATACATTATATATATATATGTATTTTTACTATGAATAAATGATGCATATATATCATTGATCACTAATATATATAATATAATTATAAATTTATATTTCATATATTTATTTTAATGATTATATTTATATTTATAAATTTTCTATATTTTATTTATAATTAACACTTTAGTATTAGTATTTTAATTATGCATACATAGTCAAATGAATACTATTTTAAGTCTTATTTTATAATATGTATCTTATTTAATATTATGTTTATATTACAAGTTTATATTAGATGAGTAATCTGTATTCCTAGGTCTAACTTTCACACTGTGTTAAACTAAAATATATATACATATCTAGTTTACGATATAATATTTTGTAAAATATATTGTAACATAATAACTGATTTTTTTAAATATAGCTAATTCGTATACGATTTTATAATCTTATCTATTTGTATCAAAGAAATAAAATAATTAGAATTACTAATATAAACTTTATTATTAAATATATATTCTATTACTATTATAATCAAATTATCTTGTTATGTAATCCTAATACTACTTTGAATTTATAATAATTTTAAATTGTCATCCTTTAAGTAGAACTTCTGAGCTGGTCTCAAAATTCTCTCTTTATAGTCATAAATGGATCAACGGATAAACGATATAGAACATCTCTTAGTGTCATAGATTTACAATGTTCCTAGATGGTAAATGTAAACAAAAGCTGCGAGCGCGAGTTGAAGTAAAAGTCGTTTCTTTATAAATATTCCTATTTCGTGTAAAGAAAATAATAAAGAAAATTAATAATATTCCCAATACCAAGTATCAGTACACAAGTTAGTTTATATGACTTATATAATATATATATAATGTATATAATGTATATAATTATATTCTATATACATAAAATGACTTATTTCTTACAAATTTATAATAAATAAATATAATACTATATATTAATGTATTTATTTATCATAATTATATAATTATTAATAACTATATGCTATTATGTTTACATGCTATTTATTTATATATATAACAATTACATAATTAAGTATATTCAATTATAAATAGAAATATATATTTTAAAAATATTTATATATGCACTTTATATTACTATTAGATAAACAACTATTTTATTAATTTTATTTTCATAGATAATGTATACATGCCAAGAAAATACATTATTAAGTGATAATGAAATGTCAAGAATATATATACACCACCAGCTAACAGAAACAATGCTTACTTTATGTATAATATTTGTAATAACATTATTTAACATAATGATTAGTAATACTAAATTATAGTCTCAAAAATAGATAACCAACAATATCCGGAAATACATAATTAGCTTGTATAAATAAACTACAAAAGAAATTTTGTAATATTGCGTTAAATATATAATTATTTTGTCATGAATATAGTTATTCTATGGATATTAATTTGGTGTTCGACTAGCACTGCTCGTTGACTATAAAAAAATCAAATCAAAGGAAATAAAAATATCCGAATGAAGGTAATACTTTAATTTATATATTTAGTTTTCATATATTAAGGTTTCATGCCAATACATTATTACCAATTAAGGAAACAATTTAATATCTTTATTGAAATAATGATATTATTAGCAATTGTTTATCATCTTTAGTTAGAGAGTTGTGGTAAAACACATTAATGGTCGTTTATATTGTTAATTTAATCATTCTAATATTTAATCCAAGATTATTAATTAAATATGTTGTTATATGTTATATTAGGTAAACTATAAAAATCCTTAATCTAATAATCAAAGGGTGAAGGAACATCAATATATTTAAGGACTAAGATATTTTCTATGAAATTAGAAATAAGTTGAATACACTTTAATGTAAATGAATACATAAATTTAATAATAATAATGTATTTATTTATTTAGATTTATTTATGAAGGGTTTAATATTAATATTAATATTAATACGGACTATTTGTATATAATATGTTATTCTTATTATTACTTTTAAAAATGTTAATTTTAATCTGATTTTATATATATTTTGTATTGTGATATGTGGATTTAATTTTATTTCAATAACACCTGAATAGAAAAACTTATATATATATATACATATATATATATATATATATATATATATATATATATATATATATATATATGTATATATATATATATATATGTGTGTTTTTTAATAAAATAATGTGATCATTTTAATGGCATTTATCATTGAATATTCTATTTATAATTAATTCTGTTAATTCTGTTAATAATTAACTAACATTTGGAAAATCCAAATATAAATAAGACATAGCAAACGATAATTCAAATGATATCAAGAAAATTAATAACATTCTAAACAATCTATAATTTAACGTCTGCATTTCTTATAAATTATTAACTATATAATCTTACGCTAAAACATTGATATTTAAATAATGCAGGATACTTAAAGTATATTTATTTAGCACTTATTAGCTGGATGCATTATAATCAGTAAACACAAAGACTATATATCCTATAATAGAGTTCATATTAATAATATAATGTATGCTTATATAGTTTGTATTTGTATTTGTGTGTGAATGTTCATAAACAATTAACATATATTCATTTCAGTGGATAACTCGATGATGGCATTTTCAATAGGTTTTACTTTTTATTATAACACAGGAAATAAATATAATTTTAAAATAATTATAATTTGATATTTATTTAAAAAATAATGATAACCGAATGAATATAATTCGTCACAAGAAAATATTATTATTACGTAATAGTTGAAAACTAGGTTATAGATTAATAATACAATATATTTTATATATTATATATAATATATTATATTATATGTGAAATTATACAAATAAAAAATTTCTATAGAAACTGTATTAGTATACAATATATATATAAATATATATATATATATATATATATATATATATATATATATATATGTATATATATGTGTGTGTATGTGTGTGTATAATTTCAAAACAAATAGGTATACATTCTTAAACTTTTTTAAAGGTTAGAATAATAAGGTTACATTTAAACCAGGGTATAAATATATTTATGTATTAAAAAGGAATACAAAATAAATGTACATATAAATAGTATTGGATGTTAATATCGTTTTCAATTTAACTTGAATAATACGTCTAATTTTTACCTGGAAAGATAGACATTGTTGCTGATTCAGTATAGTCCATTGGCAAACAATTGAAGTCATCCGAATTCAACTTATGTAATTTTTGTTTCATAAATTTAACTCCGTTAAATCCAAAAATCTCTATTTACTATTGACAATGGAATACAAAAATCTTAAAACTGTTATATTCCATCAGTGGTATATAATATAATAACTGCTAATTATATCAAAATACGATTTTCTATGTTAACAGGGAAATTGCAACACTGAAAATTGTTCACTTAATTCATATGTGAATGATTATAAAGCCCATGTCTGGATGATTACTAAATCTATCTAGTTACATTGTCGGTATACGAATAGATATAAAAGTCAATATGCAAATCAATGAGATTTAACTAACTTATTTTCTAATATATTCAAACAAATATTAATGATCGGAAACACAAAATATACAAATATTTATTGATTTTATTTGCTCTGTTCCTTCGAAATTAGTGAAGTGAATATTTTAGATTTTTTCGTAAACAAAATTTCAAGAAAAAATAGCTAGCAAGGAAAATATCATAATCTTAATGTGAATCATGATCTTAATATTGGTCAAATGAAAATTCGATTCTAAAAGGAGAGATAAGAATACCTGTAAATATATTTGGAAAGAAATTATAATAGCTAATGTTGTCATTAATCACCAAAAACACACATCTATATTAAAATTATAGCCAAAACTATATATATATATAGTTTTAAACCTACGCAATATAGCAAAATAAGAAATTAACTGAATAATAATTTGTACTACTATAATTAATCTTAATAATTAAGTAAAAGTAATTTATTTAGTGAATAATTAACACTTAAGATGTTATATTGATGTTATCCATTACTTTTATATATATATATATATATATATATATATATATATATATATATAATATTATATTTAATATATAATATAATATATAATATTTTCAATATACGAGTATATTAATATATTCTACATACTTTATACAGTACTTTATACAGTATGCTATTGAGTATTCTAATATATTCTACATACTTTATACATTATGATATTGTTTATTCTAATATATTCTACATACTTTATACAGTATGCTATTGTTTATTCTAATATATTCTACATATTTTATATAGTATGATATTGTTTATTCTAATATATTCTACATACTTTATACAGTATGCTATTGTTTATTCTAATATATTCTATATACTTTATACAGTATGCTATTATTTCTGTTAATATATTCTACATACTTTATACAGTATGCTATTGTTTATTCTAATATATTCTAAATACTTTATACAATATGCTATTGTTTATTCTAATATATTCTACATACTTTATACAGTATGCTATTGTTTATTCTAATATATTCTATATACTTTATACAGTATGCTATTGTTTATTCTAATATATTCTACATATTTAATACAGTATGCTATTGTTTATTCTAATATATTCTACATACTTTATACAGTATGCTATTGTTTATTCTAATATATTCTACATACTTTATACAGTATGCTATTGTTTATTCTAATATATTCTACATACTTTATACAGTACGCTATTGTTTATTCTAATATATTCTACATACTTTATACAATATGCTATTGTTTATTCTAATATATTCTACATACTTTATACAGTATGCTATTGTTTATTCTAATATATTCTACATACTTTATACAGTATGCTATTGTTTATTCTAATATATTCTACATACTTTATACAGTATGCTATTGTTTATTCTAATATATTCTACATACTTTATACAGTATGCTATTGTTTATTCTAATATATTCTACATACTTTATACAGTATGCTATTGTTTATTCTAATATATTCTACATACTTTATACAGTATGCTATTGTTTATTCTAATATATTCTACATACTTTATACAGTATGCTATTGTTTATTCTAATAATTTCTACATACTTTATACAGTATGCTATTGTTTATTCTAATATATTCTACATACTTTATACAGTATGCTATTGTTTATTCTAATATATTCTACATACTTTATACAGTATGCTATTGTTTATTCTAATATATTCTACATACTTTATACAGTATGCTATTGTTTATTCTAATATATTCTACATACTTTATACAGTATGCTATTGTTTATTCTAATATATTCTACATACTTTATACAGTATGCTATTGTTTATTCTAATATATTCTACATACTTTATACAGTATGCTATTGTTTATTCTAATATATTCTACATACTTTATACAGTATGCTATTGTTTATTCTAATATATTCTACATATTTATACAGTATGCTATTGTTTATTCTAATATATTCTACATACTTTATATAGTAATGCTCTTGTTTATTCTAATATATTCTACATACTTTATACAGTATGCTATTGTTTATTCTAATATATTCTACGTACTTTATACAGTATGCTATTGTTTATTCTAATATATTCTACATACTTTATACAGTATGCTATTGTTTATTCTAATATATTCTACATATTTATACAGTATGCTATTGTTTATTCTAATATATTCTACATACTTTATACAGTATGCTATTGTTTATTCTAATATATTCTACATACTTTATACAGTATGCTATTGTTTATTCTAATATATTCTACATATTTATACAGTATGCTATTGTTTATTCTAATATATTCTACATATTTATACAGTATGCTATTGTTTATTCTAATATATTCTACATATTTATACAGTATGCTATTGTTTATTCTAATATATTCTACATACTTTATACAGTATGCTATTGTTTATTCTAATATATTCTACATACTTTATACATTATGATATTGTTTATTCTAATATATTCTACATACTTTATACAGTATGCTATTGTTTATTCTAATATATTCTACATACTTTATACAGTATGCTATTGTTTATTCTAATATATTCTACATACTTTATACAGTATGCTATTGTTTATTCTAATATATTCTACATACTTTATACAGTATGCTATTGTTTATTCTAATATATTCTACATACTTTATACAGTATGCTATTGTTTATTCTAATATATTCTACATACTTTATACAGTATGCTATTGTTTATTCTAATATATTCTACATACTTTATACAGTATGCTATTGTTTATTCTAATATATTCTACATACTTTATACAGTATGCTATTGTTTATTCTAATATATTCTACATACTTTATACAGTATGCTATTGTTTATTCTAATATATTCTACATACTTTATACAGTATGCTATTGTTTATTCTAATATATTCTACATACTTTATACAGTATGCTATTGTTTATTCTAATATATTCTACATACTTTATACAGTATGCTATTGTTTATTCTAATATATTCTACATACTTTATACAGTATGCTATTGTTTATTCTAATATATTCTACATACTTTATACATTATGCTATTGTTTATTCTAATATATTCTACATACTTTATACAGTATGCTATTGTTTATTCTAATATATTCTACATACTTTATACAGTATGCTATTGTTTCTGTTAATATATTCTACATACTTTATACAGTATGCTATTGTTTATTCTAATATATTCTACATAGTTTATACAGTATGCTATTGTTTATTCTAATATATTCTACATACTTTATACAGTATGCTATTGTTTATTCTAATATAGTCTACATACTTTATACAGTATGCTATTGTTTATTCTAATATATTCTACATACTTTATACAGTATGCTATTGTTTATTCTAATATATTCTACATACTTTATACAGTATGCTATTGTTTATTCTAATATATTCTACATACTTTATACAGTATGCTATTGTTTATTGTAATATATTCTACATACTTTATACAGTATGGTATTGTTTATTCTAATATATTCTACATACTTTATACAGTATGCTATTGTTTATTCTAATATATTCTACATACTTTATACAGTATGCTATTGTTTATTCTAATATATTCTACATACTTTATACAGTATTCTATTGTTTCTGTTAATATATTCTACATACTTTATACAGTATGCTATTGTTTATTCTAATATATTCTACATACTTTATACAGTATGATATTGTTTATTCTAATATATTCTACATACTTTATACAGTATGGTATTGTTTATTCTAATATATTCTACATACTTTATACAGTATGCTATTGTTTATTCTAATATATTCTACATACTTTATACAGTATGCTATTGTTTCTGTTAATATATTCTACATACTTTATACAGTATGCTATTGTTTATTCTAATATATTCTACATACTTTATACAGTATGATATTGTTTATTCTAATATATTCTACATACTTTATACAGTATGGTATTGTTTATTCTAATATATTCTACATACTTTATACAGTATGCTATTGTTTATTCTAATATATTCTACATACTTTATACAGTATGCTATTGTTTATTCTAATATATTCTACATACTTTATACAGTATGCTATTGTTTATTCTAATATATTCTACATACTTTATACAGTATTCTATTGTTTCTGTTAATATATTCTACATACTTTATACAGTATGCTATTGTTTATTCTAATATATTCTACATACTTTATACAGTATGATATTGTTTATTCTAATATATTCTACATACTTTATACAGTATGGTATTGTTTATTCTAATATATTCTACATACTTTATACAGTATGCTATTGTTTATTCTAATATATTCTACATACTTTATACAGTATGCTATTGTTTATTCTAATATATTCTACATACTTTATACAGTATGCTATTGTTTATTCTAATATATTCTACATACTTTATACAGTATGCTATTGTTTATTCTAATATATTCTACATACTTTATACAGTATGCTATTGTTTATTCTAATATATTCTATATACTTTATACAGTATGCTATTGTTTATTCTAATATATTCTACATACTTTATACAGTATGCTATTGTTTATTCTAATATATTCTACATACTTTATACAGTATGGTATTGTTTATTCTAATATATTCTACATACTTTATACAGTATGCTATTGTTTATTCTAATATATTCTACATACTTTATACAGTATGGTATTGTTTATTCTAATATATTCTACATACTTTATACAGTATGCTATTGTTTATTCTAATATATTCTACATACTTTATACAGTATGCTATTGTTTATTCTAATATATTCTACATACTTTATACAGTATGCTATTGTTTATTCTAATATATTCTACATACTTTATACAGTATGCTATTGTTTATTCTAATATATTCTACATACTTTATACAGTATGCTATTGTTTATTCTAATATATTCTATATACTTTATACAGTATGCTATTGTTTATTCTAATATATTCTACATACTTTATACAGTATGCTATTGTTTATTCTAATATATTCTACATACTTTATACAGTATGCTATTGTTTATTCTAATATATTCTATATACTTTATACAGTATGCTATTGTTTATTCTAATATATTCTACATACTTTATACAGTATGCTATTGTTTCTTCTAATATATTCTACATACTTTATACAGTATTCTATTGTTTATTCTAATATATTCTACATACTTTATACAGTATGCTATTGTTTATTCTAATATATTCTACATACTTTATACAGTATGCTATTGTTTATTATAATATATTCTACATACTTTATACAATATGCTATTGTTTATTGTAATATATTCTACATACTTTATACAGTATGTTATGTTTATTCTAATATATTCTACTTACTTTATACAGTATTCTATTGTTTATTCTAATATATTCTACATACTTTATACAGTATGCTATTGTTTATTCTAATATATTCTACATACTTTATACAGTATGGTATTGTTTATTCTAATATATTCTACATACTTTATACAGTATGCTATTGTTTATTCTAATATATTCTACATACTTTATACAGTATGCTATTGTTTATTCTAATATATTCTACATACTTTATACAGTATGCTATTGTTTATTCTAATATATTCTACATACTTTATACAGTATGCTATTGTTTATTCTAATATATTCTACATACTTTATACAGTATGCTATTGTTTATTCTAATATATTCTACATACTTTATACAGTATGCTATTGTTTATTCTAATATATTCTACATACTTTATACAGTATGCTATTGTTTATTCTAATATATTCTACATACTTTATACAGTATGCTATTGTTTATTCTAATATATTCTACATACTTTATACAGTATGCTATTGTTTATTCTAATATATTCTACATACTTTATACAGTATGCTATTGTTTATTCTAATATATTCTACATACTTTATACAGTATGCTATTGTTTATTCTAATATATTCTACATACTTTATACAGTATGCTATTGTTTATTCTAATATATTCTATATACTTTATACAGTATGCTATTGTTTATTCTAATATATTCTACATACTTTATACAGTATGCTATTGTTTATTCTAATATATTCTACATACTTTATACAGTATGCTATTGTTTATTCTAATATATTCTATATACTTTATACAGTATGCTATTGTTTATTCTAATATATTCTACATACTTTATACAGTATGCTATTGTGCATTCTAATGCATTCTACATACTTTATACAGTATTCTATTGTTTCTGTTAATATATTCTACATACTTTATAAAGTATGCTATTGTTTATTCAAATATATTCTACATACTTTATACAGTATGCTATTGTTTATTCTAATGCATTCTACATACTTTATACAGTATTCTATTGTTTCTGTTAATATATTCTACATACTTTATACAGTATGCTATTGTTAATTCTAATATATTCTACATACTTTATACAGTATGCTATTGTTTATTCTAATATATTCTACATACTTTATACAGTATGCTATTGTTTATTCTAATATATTCTACATACTTTATACAGTATGCTATTGTTTATTCTAATATATTCTACATACTTTATACAGTATGCTATTGTTTATTCTAATATATTCTACATACTTTATACAGTATTCTATTGTTTCTGTTAATATATTCTACATACTTTATACAGTATGCTATTGTTTATTCTAATATATTCTACATACTTTATACAGTATGATATTGTTTATTCTAATATATTCTACATACTTTATACAGTATGGTATTGTTTATTCTAATATATTCTACATACTTTATACAGTATGCTATTGTTTATTCTAATATATTCTACATACTTTATACAGTATGCTATTGTTTCTGTTAATATATTCTAAATACTTTATACAGTATGCTATTGTTTATTCTAATATATTCTACATACTTTATACAGTATGGTATTGTTTATTCTAATATATTCTACATACTTTATACAGTATGCTATTGTTTATTCTAATATATTCTACATACTTTATACAGTATGCTATTGTTTATTCTAATATATTCTACATACTTTATACAGTATGATATTGTTTATTCTAATATATTCTACATACTTTATACAGTATTCTATTGTTTCTGTTAATATATTCTACATACTTTATACAGTATGCTATTGTTTATTCTAATATATTCTACATACTTTATACAGTATGATATTGTTTATTCTAATATATTCTACATACTTTATACAGTATGGTATTGTTTATTCTAATATATTCTACATACTTTATACAGTATGCTATTGTTTATTCTAATATATTCTACATACTTTATACAGTATGCTATTGTTTATTCTAATATATTCTATATACTTTATACAGTATGCTATTGTTTATTCTAATATATTCTACATACTTTATACAGTATGCTATTGTTTATTCTAATATATTCTACATACTTTATACAGTATGCTATTGTTTATTCTAATATATTCTATATACTTTATACAGTATGCTATTGTTTATTCTAATATATTCTACATACTTTATACAGTATGCTATTGTTTATTCTAATATATTCTATATACTTTATACAGTATGCTATTGTTTATTCTAATATATTCTACATACTTTATACAGTATGCTATTGTTTATTCTAATATATTCTACATACTTTATACAGTATGCTATTGTTTATTCTAATATATTCTACATACTTTATACAGTATGCTATTGTTTATTCTAATATATTCTACATACTTTATACAGTATGCTATTGTTTCTTCTAATATATTCTACATGCTTTATACAGTATTCTATTGTTTATTCTAATATATTCTACATACTTTATACAGTATGCTATTGTTTATTCTAATATATTCTACATACTTTATATAGTATGCTATTGTTTATTCTAATATATTCTACATACTTTATACAGTATGCTATTGTTTCTTCTAATATATTCTACATGCTTTATACAGTATTCTATTGTTTATTCTAATATATTCTACATACTTTATACAGTATGCTATTGTTTATTCTAATATATTCTACATACTTTATATAGTATGCTATTGTTTATTCTAATATATTCTACATACTTTATACAGTATGCTATTGTTTCTTCTAATATATTCTACATGCTTTATACAGTATTCTATTGTTTATTCTAATATATTCTACATACTTTATACAGTATGCTATTGTTTATTCTAATATATTCTACATACTTTATACAGTATGATATTGTTTATTCTAATATATTCTACATACTTTATACAGTATGGTATTGTTTATTCTAATATATTCTACATACTTTATACAGTATGCTATTGTTTATTCTAATATATTCTACATACTTTATACAGTATGCTATTGTTTATTCTAATATATTCTATATACTTTATACAGTATGCTATTGTTTATTCTAATATATTCTACATACTTTATACAGTATGCTATTGTTTATTCTAATATATTCTACATACTTTATACAGTATGCTATTGTTTATTCTAATATATTCTATATACTTTATACAGTATGCTATTGTTTATTCTAATATATTCTACATACTTTATACAGTATGCTATTGTTTATTCTAATATATTCTATATACTTTATACAGTATGCTATTGTTTATTCTAATATATTCTACATACTTTATACAGTATGCTATTGTTTATTCTAATATATTCTACATACTTTATACAGTATGCTATTGTTTATTCTAATATATTCTACATACTTTATACAGTATGCTATTGTTTATTCTAATATATTCTACATACTTTATACAGTATGCTATTGTTTCTTCTAATATATTCTACATGCTTTATACAGTATTCTATTGTTTATTCTAATATATTCTACATACTTTATACAGTATGCTATTGTTTATTCTAATATATTCTACATACTTTATATAGTATGCTATTGTTTATTCTAATATATTCTACATACTTTATACAGTATGCTATTGTTTATTCTAATATATTCTACATGCTTTATACAGTATTCTATTGTTTATTCTAATATATTCTACATACTTTATACAGTATGCTATTGTTTATTCTAATATATTCTACATACTTTATACAGTATGCTATTGTTTCTTCTAATATATTCTACATGCTTTATACAGTATTCTATTGTTTATTCTAATATATTCTACATACTTTATACAGTATGCTATTGTTTATTCTAATATATTCTACATACTTTATATAGTATGCTATTGTTTATTCTAATATATTCTACATACTTTATACAGTATGCTATTGTTTCTTCTAATATATTCTACATGCTTTATACAGTATTCTATTGTTTATTCTAATATATTCTACATACTTTATACAGTATGCTATTGTTTATTCTAATATATTCTACATACTTTATACAGTATGCTATTGTTTATTCTAATATATTCTACATACTTTATACAGTATGCTATTGTTTCTTCTAATATTTTCTACATGCTTTATACAGTATGCTATTGTTTATTCTAATATATTCTACATACTTTATACAGTATGCTATTGTTTCTTCTAATATATTCTACATGCTTTATACAGTATTCTATTGTTTATTCTAATATATTCTACATACTTTATACAGTATGCTATTGTTTATTCTAATATATTCTACATACTTTATACAGTATGCTATTGTGCATTCTAATGCATTCTACATACTTTATACAGTATTCTATTGTTTCTGTTAATATATTCTACATACTTTATAAAGTATGCTATTGTTTATTCAAATATATTCTACATACTTTATACAGTATGCTATTGTTTATTCTAATGCATTCTACATACTTTATACAGTATTCTATTGTTTCTGTTAATATATTCTACATACTTTATACAGTATGCTATTGTTAATTCTAATATATTCTACATACTTTATACAGTATGCTATTGTTTATTCTAATATATTCTACATACTTTATACAGTATGCTATTGTTTATTCTAATATATTCTACATACTTTATACAGTATGCTATTCTTTATTCTAATATATATTACATACTTTATACAGTATGCTATTGTGTATTCTAATATATTCTACATACGTTATACAGTATGCTATTGTTTCTGTTAATATATTCTACATACTTTATACAGTATGCTATTGTTTATTCTAATATATTCTACATACTTTATACAGTATGCTATTGTTTCTGTTAATATATTCTACATACTTTATACAGTATGCTATTTTTTATTCTAATATATTCTACATACTTTATACAGTATGCTATTGTTTATTCTAATATATTCTACATACTTTATAGAGTATGCTATTGTTTCTGTTAATATATTCTACATACTTTATACAGTATGCTATTGTTTATTCTAATATATTCTACATACTTTATACAGTATGCTATTGTTTATTCTAATATATTCTACATACTTTATACAGTATGCTATTGTTTATTCTAATATATTCTACATATTTATACAGTATGATATTGTTTATTCTAATATATTCTACATACTTTATACAGTATGCTATTGTTTATTCTAATATATTCTACATACTTTAAACAGTATGCTATTGTTTATTCTAATATATTCTACATACTTTATACAGTATGCTATTGTTTCTGTTAATATATTATACATACTTTATACAGTATGCTATTGTTTATTCTAATATATTCTACATACTTTATACAGTATGCTATTGTTTATTCTAATATATTCTACATACTTTATACAGTATGCTATTGTTTATTCTAATATATTCTACATACTTTATACAGTATGCTATTGTTTATTCTAATATATTCTACATACTTTATACAGTATGCTATTGTTTATTCTAATATATTCTACATACTTTATACAGTATGCTATTGTTTATTCTAATATATTCTACATACTTTATACAGTATGCTATTGTTAATTATAATATATTCTACATACTTTATACAGTATGCTATTGTTAATTATAATATATTCTACATACTTTATACAGTATGCTATTGTTTATTCTAATATATTCTACATACTTTATACAGTATGCTATTGTTAATTATAATATATTCTACATACTTTATACAGTATGATATTGTTTATTCTAATATATTCTACATACTTTATACAGTATGCTATTGTTTATTCTAATATATTCTACATACTTTATACAGTATGCTATTGTTTCTGTTAATATATTCTACATACTTTATACAGTATGCTATTGTTTATTCTAATATATTCTACATACTTTATACAGTATGCTATTGTTTATTCTAATGCATTCTACATACTTTATACAGTATTCTATTGTTTATTCTAATATATTCTACATACTTTATACAGTATGGTATTGTTTATTCTAATATATTCTACATACTTTATACAGTATGCTATTGTTTATTCTAATATATTCTACATACTTTATACAGTATGCTATTGTTTATTCTAATATATTCTAATATATTCTACATACTTTATACAGTATGCTATTGTTTATTCTAATATATTCTACATACTTTATACAGTATGTTATTGTTTATTCTAATATATTCTACATACTTTATACAGTATGCTATTGTTTATTCTAATATATTCTACATACTTTATACAGTATGCTATTGTTTATTCTAATATATTCTACATACTTTATACAGTATGCTATTGTTTATTCTTATATATTCTACATACTTTATACAGTATGCTATTGTTTATTCTAATATATTCTACATACTTTATACAGTATGCTATTGTTTATTCTAATATATTCTACATACTTTATACATTATGCTATTGTTTATTCTAATATATTCTACATACTTTATACAGTATGTTATTATTTATTCTAATATATTCTACATACTTTATACAGTATGTTATTATTTATTCTAATATATTCTACATACTTTATACAGTATGCTATTGTTTATTCTAATATATTCTACATACTTTATACATTATGCTATTGTTTATTCTAATATATTCTACATACTTTATACAGTATGCTATTGTTTATTCTAATATATTCTACATACTTTATACAGTATGCTATTATTTATTCTAATATATTCTACATACTTTATACAGTATGCTATTGTTTATTCTAATATATTCTAATATATTCTACATACTTTATACAGTATGCTATTGTTTATTCTAATATATTCTACATACTTTATACAGTATGCTATTGTTTATTCTAATATATTCTACATACTTTATACAGTATGCTATTGTTTATTCTAATATATTCTACATACTTTATACAATATGCTATTGTTTATTCTAATATATTCTACATACTTTATACAGTATGCTATTGTTTATTCTAATATATTCTACATACTTTATACAGTATGCTATTGTTTATTCTAATATATTCTACATACTTTATACAGTATGCTATTCTTTATTCTAATATATATTACATACTTTATACAGTATGCTATTGTTTATTCTAATATATTCTACATACTTTATACAGTATGCTATTCTTTATTCTAATATATATTACATACTTTATACAGTATGCTATTGTTTATTCTAATATATTCTACATACTTTATACAGTATGCTATTGTTTATTCTAATATATTCTACATACTTTATACAGTATGCTATTGTTTATTCTAATATATTCTACATACTTTATACAGTATGCTATTGTTTATTCTAATATATTCTACATACGTTATACAGTATGCTATTGTTTCTGTTAATATATTCTACATACTTTATACAGTATGCTATTGTTTATTCTAATATATTCTACATACTTTATACAGTATGCTATTGTTTATTCTAATATATTCTACATACTTTATAGAGTATGCTATTGTTTCTGTTAATATATTCTACTTTATAATGTATGCTATTGTTTATTCTAATATATTCTACATACTTTATACAGTATGCTATTGTTTATTCTAATATATTCTACATACTTTATACAGTATGCTATTGTTTATTCTAATATATTCTACATACTTTATACAGTATGCTATTGTTTATTCTAATATATTCTACATACTTTATACAGTATGCTATTGTTTATTCTAATATATTCTACATACTTTATACAGTATGATATTGTTTATTCTAATATATTCTACATACTTTATACAGTATGCTATTGTTTCTGTTAATATATTCTACATACTTTATACAGTATGCTATTGTTTATTCTAATATATTCTAAATACTTTATACAGTATGCTATTGTTTATTCTAATATATTCTACATACTTTATACAGTATGGTATTGTTTATTCTAATATATTCTACATACTTTATACAGTATGCTATTGTTTATTCTAATATATTCTACATACTTTATACAGTATGCTATTGTTTATGTTAATATATTCTACATACTTTATACAGTATGCTATTATTTATTCTAATATATTCTACATACTTTATACAGTATGCTATTGTTTATGTTAATATATTCTACATACTTTATACAGTATGGTATTGTTTATTCTAATATATTCTACATACTTTATACAGTATGCTATTGTTTATATTAATATATTCTACATACTTTATACAGTATGCTATTGTTTATTCTAATATATTCTACATACTTTATACAGTATGTTATTGTTTATTCTAATATATTCTACATACTTTATACAGTATGCTATTATTTCTGTTAATATATTCTACATACTTTATACAGTATGCTATTGTTTATTCTAATATATTCTACATACTTTATACAGTATGCTATTGTTTATATTAATATATTCTACATACTTTATACAGTATGCTATTGTTTATACTAATATATTCTACATACTTTATACAGTATGCTATTGTTTATTCTAATATATTCTACATACTTTATACAGTATGCTATTGTTTATTCTAATATATTCTACATACTTTATACAGTATGCTATTGTTTATTCTAATATATTCTACATACTTTATACAGCATGCTATTGTTTATTCTAATATATTCTACATACTTTATACAGTATGCAATTGTTTATTCTAATATATTCTACATACTTTATTCAGTATGCTATTGTTTATTCTAATATATTCTACATACTTTATACAGTATGATATTGTTTATTCTAATATATTCTACATACTTTATACAGTATGCTATTGTTTATTCTAATATATTCTACATACTTTATACAGTATGCTATTGTTTATTCTAATATATTCTACATACTTTATACAGTATGCTATTGTTTATTCTAATATATTCTACATACTTTATACAGTATGCTATTGTTTATTCTAATATATTCTACATACTTTATACAGTATGCTATTGTTTATTCTAATATATTCTACATACTTTATACAGTATGCTATTATTTCTGTTAATATATTCTACATACTTTATACAGTATGCTATTGTTTATTCTAATATAGTCTACATACTTTATACATTATGCTATTGTTTATTCTAATATATTCTACATACTTTATACAGTATGCTATTGTTTATTCTAATATATTCTACATACTTTATACAGTATGCTATTGTTTATTCTAATATATTCTACATACTTTATACAGTATGCTATTGTTTATTCTAATATATTCTACATACTTTATACAGTATGCTATTATTTCTGTTAATATATTCTACATACTTTATACAGTATGCTATTGTTTATTCTAATATAGTCTACATACTTTATACATTATGCTATTGAGTATTCTAATATATTCTACATACTTTATACAGTATGCTATTGTTTATTCTAATATATTCTACATACTTTATACAGTATGCTATTGTTTATTCTAATATATTCTACATACTTTATACAGTATGCTATTGTTTATTCTAATATAGTCTACATACTTTATACAGTATGCTATTGTTTATTCTAATATAGTCTACATACTTTATACAGTATGATATTGTTTATTCTAATATATTCTACATACTTTATACAGTATGCTATTGTTTATTCTAATATATTCTACATACTTTATACAGTATGATATTGTTTATTCTAATATATTCTATATACTTTATACAGTATGCTATTGTTTATTCTAATATATTCTACATACTTTAAACAGTATGCTATTGTTTATTCTAATATATTCTACATACTTTATACAGTATGCTATTGTTTATTCTAATATATTCTACATACTTTATACAGTATGATATTGTTTATTCTAATATATTCTACATACTTTATACAGTATGATATTGTTTATTCTAATATATTCTACATACTTTAAACAGTATGCTATTGTTTATTCTAATATATTCTACATACTTTATACAGTATGCTATTGTTTATTCTAATATAGTCTACATACTTTATACAGTATGCTATTGTTTATTCTAATATATTCTACATACTTTATACAGTATGATATTGTTTATTCTAATATATTCTACATACTTTATACAGTATGCTATTGTTTATTCTAATATATTCTACATACTTTATACAGTATGTTTTGTTTATTCTAATATATTCTACATACTTTATACAGTATGCTATTGTTTATTCTAATATATTCTATATACTTTATACATTATGCTATTGTTTATTCTAATATATTATATATACTTTATACAGTATGCTATTGTTTATTCTAATATAGTCTACATACTTTTTACAGTATGATATTGTTTATTCTAATATATTCTACATACTTTATACAGTATGCTATTGTTTATTCTAATATATTCTACACACTTTATACAGTATGATATTGTTTATTCTAATATATTCTACATACTTTATACAGTATGCTATTGTTTATTCTAATATATTCTACATACTTTATACAGTATGCTATTGTTTATTCTAATATATTCTACATACTTTATACAGTATGCTATTGTTTATTCTAATATATTCTACATACTTTATACAGTATGCTATTATTTCTGTTAATATATTCTACATACTTTATACAGTATGCTATTGTTTATTCTAATATAGTCTACATACTTTATACAGTATGCTATTATTTCTGTTAATATATTCTACATACTTTATACAGTATGCTATTATTTCTGTTAATATATTCTACATACTTTATACAGTATGCTATTGTTTATTCTAATATATTCTACATACTTTATACAGTATGCTATTGTTTATTCTAATATAGTCTACATACTTTATACAGTATGCTATTATTTCTGTTAATATATTCTACATACTTTATACAGTATGCTATTATTTCTGTTAATATATTCTACATACTTTATACAGTATGCTATTGTTTATTCTAATATAGTCTACATACTTTATACAGTATGCTATTGTTTATTCTAATATATTCTACATACTTTATACAGTATGCTATTGTTTATTCTAATATATTCTACATACTTTATACAGTATGCTATTGTTTATTCTAATATATTCTACATACTTTATACAGTATGATATTGTTTATTCTAATATATTCTACATACTTTATACAGTATGCTATTATTTCTGTTAATATATTATACATACTTTATACAGTATGCTATTGTTTATTCTAATATATTCTACATACTTTATACAGTATGCTATTGTTTATTCTAATATATTCTACATACTTTATACATTATGATATTGTTTATTCTAATATATTCTACATACTTTATACAGTATGCTATTGTTTATTCTAATATATTCTACATACTTTATACAGTATGATATTGTTTATTCTAATATATTCTACATACTTTATACAGTATGCTATTATTTCTGTTAATATATTCTACATACTTTATACAGTATGCTATTGTTTATTCTAATATATTCTACATACTTTATACAGTATGCTATTGTTTATTCTAATATATTCTACATACTTTATACAGTATGCTATTGTTTATTCTAATATATTCTACATACTTTATACAGTATGCTATTGTTTATTCTAATATATTCTACATACTTTATACAGTATGCTATTATTTCTGTTAATATATTCTACATACTTTATACACTATGCTATTGTTTATTCTAATATATTCTACATACTTTATACAGTATGCTATTGTTTATTCTAATATATTCTACATACTTTATACAGTATGCTATTGTTTATTCTAATATATTCTACATACTTTATACAGTATGCTATTGTTTATTCTAATATATTCTACATACTTTATACAGTATGCTATTGTTTATTCTAATATATTCTACATACTTTATACAGTATGCTATTGTTTATTCTAATATATTCTACATACTTTATACAGTATGCTATTATTTATTCTAATATATTCTACATACTTTATACAGTATGCTATTATTTCTGTTAATATATTCTACATACTTTATACAGTATGCTATTGTTTCTGTTAATATATTCTACATACTTTATACAGTATGCTATTGTTTATTCTAATATATTCTACATACTTTATACAGTATGCTATTGTTTATTCTAATATATTCTACATACTTTATACAGTATGCTATTGTTTATTCTAATATATTCTACATATTTTATACAGTATGCTATTATTTCCGTTAATATATTCTACATACTTTATACAGTATGATATTGTTTATTCTAATATATTCTACATACTTTATACAGTATGATATTGTTTATTCTAATATATTCTACATACTTTATACAGTATGATATTGTTTATTCTAATATATTCTACATACTTTATACAGTATGCTATTATTTCCGTTAATATATTCTACATACTTTATACAGTATGATATTGTTTATTCTAATATATTCTACATACTTTATACAGTATGCTATTGTTTATTCTAATATATTCTACATACTTTATACAGTATGCTATTATTTCTGTTAATATATTCTACATACTTTATACAGTATGCTATTGTTTATTCTAATATATTCTACATACTTTATACAGTATGCTATTGTTTATTCTAATATATTCTACATACTTTATACAGTATGATATTGTTTATTCTAATATATTCTACATACTTTATACAGTATGCTATTATTTCTGTTAATATATTCTACATACTTTATACAGTATGCTATTGTTTATTCTAATATATTCTACATACTTTATACAGTATGCTATTGTTTATTCTAATATATTCTACATACTTTATACAGTATGCTATTGTTTATTCTAATATATTCTACATACTTTATACAGTATGCTATTGTTTATTCTAATATATTCTACATACTTTATACAGTATGCTATTGTTTATTCTAATATATTCTACATACTTTATACAGTATGCTATTGTTTATTCTAATATATTCTACATACTTTATACAGTATGCAATTGTTTATTCTAATATATTCTACATACTTTATACAGTATGCTATTGTTTATTCTAATATATTCTACATACTTTATACAGTATGATATTGTTTATTCTAATATATTCTACATACTTTATACAGTATGCTATTGTTTATTCTAATATATTCTACATACTTTATACAGTATGCTATTGTTTATTCTAATATATTCTACATACTTTATACAGTATGCTATTGTTTATTCTAATATATTCTACATACTTTATACAGTATGCTATTGTTTATTCTAATATATTCTACATACTTTATACAGTATGCTATTGTTTATTCTAATATATTCTACATACTTTATACAGTATGCTATTATTTCTGTTAATATATTCTACATACTTTATACAGTATGCTATTGTTTATTCTAATATAGTCTACATACTTTATACAGTATGCTATTATTTCTGTTAATATATTCTACATACTTTATACAGTATGCTATTGTTTATTCTAATATAGTCTACATACTTTATACAGTATGCTATTATTTCTGTTAATATATTCTACATACTTTATACAGTATGCTATTGTTTATTCTAATATATTCTACATACTTTATACAGTATGCTATTGTTTATTCTAATATATTCTACATACTTTATACAGTATGCTATTGTTTATTCTAATATATTCTACATACTTTATACAGTATGCTATTGTTTATTCTAATATATTCTACATACTTTATACAGTATGCTATTATTTCTGTTAATATATTCTACATACTTTATACAGTATGCTATTGTTTATTCTAATATAGTCTACATACTTTATACAGTATGCTATTATTTCTGTTAATATATTCTACATACTTTATACAGTATGCTATTGTTTATTCTAATATAGTCTACATACTTTATACAGTATGCTATTGTTTATTCTAATATATTCTACATACTTTATACAGTATTCTATTGTTTATTCTAATATATTCTACATACTTTATACAGTATGCTATTATTTCTGTTAATATATTCTACATACTTTATACAGTATGCTATTGTTTATTCTAATATAGTCTACATACTTTATACAGTATGCTATTGTTTATTCTAATATATTCTACATACTATATACAGTATGCTATTGTCTATTCTAATATATTCTACATACTTTATACAGTATGCTATTGTTTATTCTAACATATTCTACATACTTTATACATTATGCTATTGTTTATTCTAATATATTCTACATACTTTATACAGTATGCTATTATTTCTGTTAATATATTCTACATACTTTATACAGTATGCTATTGTTTATTCTAATATAGTCTACATACTTTATACAGTATGCTATTGTTTATTCTAATATAGTCTACATACTTTATACAGTATGATATTGTTTATTCTAATATATTCTACATACTTTATACAGTATGCTATTGTTTATTCTAATATATTCTACATACTTTATACAGTATGATATTGTTTATTCTAATATATTCTATATACTTTATACAGTATGCTATTGTTTATTCTAATATATTCTACATACTTTAAACAGTATGCTATTGTTTATTCTAATATATTCTACATACTTTATACAGTATGCTATTGTTTATTCTAATATATTCTACATACTTTATACAGTATGATATTGTTTATTCTAATATATTCTACATACTTTATACAGTATGATATTGTTTATTCTAATATATTCTACATACTTTAAACAGTATGCTATTGTTTATTCTAATATATTCTACATACTTTATACAGTATGCTATTGTTTATTCTAATATAGTCTACATACTTTATACAGTATGCTATTGTTTATTCTAATATAGTCTACATACTTTTTACAGTATGATATTGTTTATTCTAATATATTCTACATACTTTATACAGTATGCTATTGTTTATTCTAATATATTCTACACACTTTATACAGTATGATATTGTTTATTCTAATATATTCTACATACTTTATACAGTATGCTATTGTTTATTCTAATATATTCTACATACTTTATACAGTATGCTATTGTTTATTCTAATATATTCTACATACTTTATACAGTATGCTATTGTTTATTCTAATATATTCTACATACTTTATACAATATGCTATTGTTTATTCTAATATATTCTACATACTTTATACAGTATGCTATTGTTTATTCTAATATATTCTACATACTTTATACAGTATGCTATTATTTCTGTTAATATATTCTACATACTTTATACAGTATGCTATTGTTTATTCTAATATAGTCTACATACTTTATACAGTATGCTATTATTTCTGTTAATATATTCTACATACTTTATACAGTATGCTATTATTTCTGTTAATATATTCTACATACTTTATACAGTATGCTATTGTTTATTCTAATATATTCTAAATACTTTATACAGTATGCTATTGTTTCAGTTAATATAGTCTACATACTTTATACAGTATGCTATTATTTCTGTTAATATATTCTACATACTTTATACAGTATGCTATTATTTCTGTTAATATATTCTACATACTTTATACAGTATGCTATTGTTTATTCTAATATAGTCTACATACTTTATACAGTATGCTATTGTTTATTCTAATATATTCTACATACTTTATACAGTATGCTATTGTTTATTCTAATATATTCTACATACTTTATACAGTATGCTATTGTTTATTCTAATATATTCTACATACTTTATACAGTATGATATTGTTTATTCTAATATATTCTACATACTTTATACAGTATGCTATTATTTCTGTTAATATATTATACATACTTTATACAGTATGCTATTGTTTATTCTAATATATTCTACATACTTTATACAGTATGCTATTGTTTATTCTAATATATTCTACATACTTTATACAGCATGCTATTGTTTATTCTAATATATTCTACATACTTTATACAGTATGCTATTGTTTATTCTAATATATTCTACATACTTTATACAGTATGCTATTGTTTATTCTAATATATTCTACATACTTTATACAGTATGATATTGTTTATTCTAATATATTCTACATACTTTATACAGTATGATATTGTTTATTCTAATATATTCTACATACTTTATACAGTATGCTATTGTTTATTCTAATATATTCTACATACTTTATACAGTATGATATTGTTTATTCTAATATATTCTACATACTTTATACAGTATGCTATTATTTCTGTTAATATATTCTACATACTTTATACAGTATGCTATTGTTTATTCTAATATATTCTACATACTTTATACAGTATGCTATTGTTTATTCTAATATATTCTACATACTTTATACAGTATGCTATTGTTTATTCTAATATATTCTACATACTTTATACAGTATGCTATTATTTCTGTTAATATATTCTACATACTTTATACAGTATGCTATTGTTTATTCTAATATATTCTACATACTTTATACAGTATGCTATTGTTTATTCTAATATATTCTACATACTTTATACAGTATGCTATTGTTTATTCTAATATATTCTACATACTTTATACAGTATGCTATTGTTTATTCTAATATATTCTACATACTTTATACAGTATGCTATTGTTTATTCTAATATATTCTACATACTTTATACAGTATGCTATTGTTTATTCTAATATATTCTACATACTTTATACAGTATGCTATTATTTCTGTTAATATATTCTACATACTTTATACAGTATGCTATTGTTTATTCTAATATATTCTACATACTTTATACAGTATGCTATTATTTCTGTTAATATATTCTACATACTTTATACAGTATGCTATTGTTTATTCTAATATATTCTACATATTTTATACAGTATGCTATTGTTTATTCTAATATATTCTACATACTTTATACAGTATGCTATTGTTTATTCTAATATATTCTACATACTTTATACAGTATGCTATTGTTTATTCTAATATATTCTACATACTTTATACAGTATGCTATTGTTTATTCTAATATATTCTACATACTTTATACAGTATGCTATTATTTCTGTTAATATATTCTACATACTTTATACAGTATGCTATTGTTTATTCTAATATAGTCTACATACTTTATACAGTATGCTATTATTTCTGTTAATATATTCTACATACTTTATACAGTATGCTATTGTTTATTCTAATATAGTCTACATACTTTATACAGTATGCTATTGTTTATTCTAATATATTCTACATACTTTATACAGTATTCTATTGTTTATTCTAATATATTCTACATACTTTATACAGTATGCTATTATTTCTGTTAATATATTCTACATACTTTATACAGTATGCTATTGTTTATTCTAATATAGTCTACATACTTTATACAGTATGCTATTGTTTATTCTAATATATTCTACATACTATATACAGTATGCTATTGTCTATTCTAATATATTCTACATACTTTATACAGTATGCTATTGTTTATTCTAACATATTCTACATACTTTATACATTATGCTATTGTTTATTCTAATATATTCTACATACTTTATACAGTATGCTATTATTTCTGTTAATATATTCTACATACTTTATACAGTATGCTATTGTTTATTCTAATATAGTCTACATACTTTATACAGTATGCTATTGTTTATTCTAATATAGTCTACATACTTTATACAGTATGATATTGTTTATTCTAATATATTCTACATACTTTATACAGTATGCTATTGTTTATTCTAATATATTCTACATACTTTATACAGTATGATATTGTTTATTCTAATATATTCTATATACTTTATACAGTATGCTATTGTTTATTCTAATATATTCTACATACTTTAAACAGTATGCTATTGTTTATTCTAATATATTCTACATACTTTATACAGTATGCTATTGTTTATTCTAATATATTCTACATACTTTATACAGTATGATATTGTTTATTCTAATATATTCTACATACTTTATACAGTATGATATTGTTTATTCTAATATATTCTACATACTTTAAACAGTATGCTATTGTTTATTCTAATATATTCTACATACTTTATACAGTATGCTATTGTTTATTCTAATATAGTCTACATACTTTATACAGTATGCTATTGTTTATTCTAATATAGTCTACATACTTTTTACAGTATGATATTGTTTATTCTAATATATTCTACATACTTTATACAGTATGCTATTGTTTATTCTAATATATTCTACACACTTTATACAGTATGATATTGTTTATTCTAATATATTCTACATACTTTATACAGTATGCTATTGTTTATTCTAATATATTCTACATACTTTATACAGTATGCTATTGTTTATTCTAATATATTCTACATACTTTATACAGTATGCTATTGTTTATTCTAATATATTCTACATACTTTATACAGTATGCTATTGTTTATTCTAATATATTCTACATACTTTATACAGTATGCTATTGTTTATTCTAATATATTCTACATACTTTATACAGTATGCTATTATTTCTGTTAATATATTCTACATACTTTATACAGTATGCTATTGTTTATTCTAATATAGTCTACATACTTTATACAGTATGCTATTATTTCTGTTAATATATTCTACATACTTTATACAGTATGCTATTATTTCTGTTAATATATTCTACATACTTTATACAGTATGCTATTGTTTATTCTAATATATTCTACATACTTTATACAGTATGCTATTGTTTATTCTAATATATTCTAAATACTTTATACAGTATGCTATTGTTTCAGTTAATATAGTCTACATACTTTATACAGTATGCTATTATTTCTGTTAATATATTCTACATACTTTATACAGTATGCTATTATTTCTGTTAATATATTCTACATACTTTATACAGTATGCTATTGTTTATTCTAATATAGTCTACATACTTTATACAGTATGCTATTGTTTATTCTAATATATTCTACATACTTTATACAGTATGCTATTGTTTATTCTAATATATTCTACATACTTTATACAGTATGCTATTGTTTATTCTAATATATTCTACATACTTTATACAGTATGCTATTGTTTATTCTAATATATTCTACATACTTTATATAGTATGATATTGTTTATTCTAATATATTCTACATACTTTATACAGTATGCTATTATTTCTGTTAATATATTATACATACTTTATACAGTATGCTATTGTTTATTCTAATATATTCTACATACTTTATACAGTATGCTATTGTTTATTCTAATATATTCTACATACTTTATACAGCATGCTATTGTTTATTCTAATATATTCTACATACTTTATACAGTATGCTATTGTTTATTCTAATATATTCTACATACTTTATACAGTATGCTATTGTTTATTCTAATATATTCTACATACTTTATACAGTATGATATTGTTTATTCTAATATATTCTACATACTTTATACAGTATGATATTGTTTATTCTAATATATTCTACATACTTTATACAGTATGCTATTGTTTATTCTAATATATTCTACATACTTTATACAGTATGATATTGTTTATTCTAATATATTCTACATACTTTATACAGTATGCTATTATTTCTGTTAATATATTCTACATACTTTATACAGTATGCTATTGTTTATTCTAATATATTCTACATACTTTATACAGTATGCTATTGTTTATTCTAATATATTCTACATACTTTATACAGTATGCTATTGTTTATTCTAATATATTCTACATACTTTATACAGTATGCTATTATTTCTGTTAATATATTCTACATACTTTATACACTATGCTATTGTTTATTCTAATATATTCTACATACTTTATACAGTATGCTATTGTTTATTCTAATATATTCTACATACTTTATACAGTATGCTATTGTTTATTCTAATATATTCTACATACTTTATACAGTATGCTATTGTTTATTCTAATATATTCTACATACTTTATACAGTATGCTATTGTTTATTCTAATATATTCTACATACTTTATACAGTATGCTATTGTTTATTCTAATATATTCTACATACTTTATACAGTATGCTATTGTTTATTCTAATATATTCTACATACTTTATACAGTATGCTATTGTTTATTCTAATATATTCTACATACTTTATACAGTATGCTATTGTTTATTCTAATATATTCTACATACTTTATACAGTATGATATTGTTTATTCTAATATATTCTACATACTTTATACAGTATGCTATTGTTTATTCTAATATATTCTACATACTTTATACAGTATGCTATTGTTTATTCTAATATATTCTACATACTTTATACAGTATGATATTGTTTATTCTAATATATTCTACATACTTTATACAGTATGCTATTATTTCTGTTAATATATTCTACATACTTTATACAGTATGCTATTGTTTATTCTAATATATTCTACATACTTTATACAGTATGCTATTGTTTATTCTAATATATTCTACATACTTTATACAGTATGCTATTGTTTATTCTAATATATTCTACATACTTTATACAGTATGCTATTGTTTATTCTAATATATTCAACATACTTTATACAGTATGCTATTGTTTCTGTTAATATATTCTACATACTTTATACAGTATGCTATTGTTTATTCTAATATATTCTACATACTTTATACAGTATGCTATTGTTTATTCTAATATATTCTACATACTTTATACAGTATGCTATTGTTTATTCTAATATATTCTACATACTTTATACAGTATGCAATTGTTTATTCTAATATATTCTACATACTTTATACAGTATGCTATTGTTTATTCTAATGCATTCTACATACTTTATACAGTATGCTATTGTTTCTGTTAATATATTCTACATACTTTATACAGTATGCTATTGTTTCTGTTAATATAGTCTACATACTTTATACAGTATGCTATTATTTCTGTTAATATATTCTACATACTTTATACAGTATGCTATTATTTCTGTTAATATATTCTACATACTTTATACAGTATGCTATTGTTTATTCTAATATATTCTACATACTTTATACAGTATGATATTGTTTATTCTAATATATTCTACATACTTTATACAGTATGCTATTATTTCTGTTAATATATTCTACATACTTTATACAGTATGCTATTATTTCTGTTAATATATTCTACATACTTTATACAGTATGCTATTGTTTATTCTAATATATTCTACATACTTTATACAGTATGCTATTGTTTATTCTAATATATTCTACATACTTTATACAGTATGCTATTGTTTATTCTAATATAGTCTACATACTTTATACAGTATGATATTGTTTATTCTAATATATTCTACATACTTTATACAGTATGATATTGTTTATTCTAATATATTCTACATACTTTATACAGTATGCTATTGTTTATTCTAATATAGTCTACATACTTTATACAGTATGCTATTGTTTATTCTAATATAGTCTACATACTTTATACAGTATGCTATTGTTTATTCTAATATATTCTACATACTTTATACAGTATGCTATTGTTTATTCTAATATATTCTACATACTTTATACAGTATGGTATTGTTTATTCTAATATATTCTACATACTTTATACAGTATGATATTGTTTATTCTAATATATTCTACATACTTTATACAGTATGATATTGTTTATTCTAATATAGTCTACATACTTTATACAGTATGCTATTGTTTATTCTAATATATTCTACATACTTTATACAGTATGCTATTGTTTATTCTAATATATTCTACATACTTTATACAGTATGCTATTATTTCTGTTAATATATTCTACATACTTTATACAGTATGCTATTGTTTATTATAATATATTCTACATACTTTATACAGTATGCTATTGTTTATTCTAATATATTCTACATACTTTATACAGTATGCTATTGTTTATTCTAATATATTCTACATACTTTATACAGTATGCTATTGTTTATTCTAATATATTCTACATACTTTATACAGTATGCTATTGTTTATTCTAATATATTCTACATACTTTATACAGTATGCTATTGTTTATTCTAATATATTCTACATACTTTATACAGTATGCTATTGTTTATTCTAATATAGTCTACATAATTTATACAGTATGCTATTGTTTATTCTAATATATTCTACATACTTTATACAGTATGCTATTGTTTATTCTAATATAGTCTACATACTTTATACATTATGCTATTGTTTATTCTAATATATTCTACATAATTTATACAGTATGCTATTATTTCTGTTAATATATTTTACATACTTTATACAGTATGCTATTGTTTATTCTAATATATTCTACATACTTTATACAGTATGCTATTGTTTATTCTAATATATTCTACATACTTTATACAATATGCTATTGTTTATTCTAATATAGTCTACATACTTTATACAGTATGATATTGTTTATTCTAATATATTCTACATACTTTATACAGTATGCTATTGTTTATTCTAATATATTCTACATACTTTATACAATATGCTATTGTTTATTCTAATATAGTCTACATACTTTATACAGTATGATATTGTTTATTCTAATATATTCTACATACTTTATACAATATGCTATTGTTTATTCTAATATAGTCTACATACTTTATACAGTATGATATTGTTTATTCTAATATATTCTACATACTTTATACAGTATGCTATTGTTTATTCTAATATATTCTACATACTTTATACAGTATGCTATTGTTTATTCTAATATATTCTACATACTTTATACAGTATGCTATTGTTTATTCTAATATATTCTACATACTTTATACATTATGCTATTGTTTATTCTAATATATTCTACATACTTTATACAGTATGCTATTGTTTATTCTAATATATTCTATATACTTTATACAGTATGCTATTGTTTATTCTAATATATTCTACATACTTTATACAGTATGCTATTGTTTATTCTAATATATTCTACATACTTTATACAGTATGCTATTGTTTATTCTAATATATTCTACATACTTTATATAGTATGCTATTGTTTATTCTAATATATTCTACATACTTTATACAGTATGGTATTGTTTATTCTAATATAGTCTACATACTTTATACAGTATGCTATTGTGTATTCTAATATATTCTACATACTTTATACAGTATGCTATTGTTTATTCTAATATATTCTACATACTTTATACAGTATGTTATTGTTTATTCTAATATATTCTACATACTTTATACAGTATGCTATTGTTTATTCTAATATATTCTACATACTTTATACAGTATGCTATTGTTTATTCTAATATAGTCTACATACTTTATACAGTATGCTATTGTTTATTCTAATATATTCTACATACTTTATACAGTATGCTATTGTTTATTCTAATATATTCTACATACTTTATACAGCATGCTATTGTTTATTCTAATATATTCTACATACTTTATACAGCATGCTATTGTTTATTCTAATATATTCTACATACTTTATACAGTATGCTATTATTTATTCTAATATATTCTACATACTTTATACAGTATGCTATTATTTCTGTTAATATATTCTACATACTTTATACAGTATGCTATTGTTTATTCTAATATAGTCTACATACTTTATACAGTATGCTATTGTTTCTGTTAATATATTCTACATACTTTATACAGTATGCTATTGTTTATTCTAATATATTCTACATACTTTATACAGTATGCTATTGTTTATTCTAATATAGTCTACATACTTTATACAGTATGCTATTGTTTATTCTAATATATTCTACATACTTTATACAGTATGCTATTGTTTATTCTAATATATTCTACATACTTTATACAGTATGTTATTATTTCTGTTAATATATTCTACATACTTTATACAGTATGCTATTGTTTATTCTAATATATTCTACATACTTTATACAGTATGCTATTGTTTATTCTAATATATTCTACATACTTTATACAATATGCTATTGTTTATTCTAATATATTCTACATACTTTATACAGTATGCTATTGTTTATTCTAATATATTCTACATACTTTATACAGTATGCTATTGTTTATTCTAATATATTCTACATACTTTATACAGTATGCTATTGTTTATTCTAATATATTCTACATACTTTATACAGTATGCTATTGTTTATTCTAATATATTCTACATACTTTATACAGTATGCTATTGTTTATTCTAATATATTCTACATACTTTATACAGTATGCTATTGTTTCTGTTAATATATTCTACATACTTTATACAGTATGCTATTGTTTATTCTAATATATTCTACATATTTTATACAGTATGCTATTATTTATTCTAATATATTCTACATACTTTATACACTATGCTATTGTTTATTCTAATATATTCTACATACTTTATACAGTATGATATTGTTTATTCTAATATATTCTACATACTTTATACACTATGCTATTGTTTATTCTAATATATTCTACATACTTTATACAGTATGCTATTGTTTATTCTAATATATTCTACATATTTTATACAGTATGCTATTGTTTATTCTAATATATTCTACATACTTTATACATTATGCTATTGTTTATTCTAATATATTCTACATACTTTATACAGTATGCTATTGTTTATTCTAATATATTCTAAATACTTTATACAGTATGCTATTGTTTCAGTTAATATATTCTACATACTTTATACAGTATGCTATTGTTTATTCTAATATATTCTACATACTTTATACAGTATGCTATTGTTTATTCTAATATATTCTACATACTTTATACAGTATGCTATTGTTTATTCTAATATATTCTACATACTTTATACAGTATGCTATTGTTTATTCTAATATATTCTACATACTTTATACAGTATGCTATTGTTTATTCTAATATATTCTACATACTTTATACAGTATGCTATTGTTTATTCTAATATATTCTACATACTTTATACAGTATGCTATTGTTTATTCTAATATATTCTACATACTTTATACAGTATGCTATTATTTCTGTTAATATATTCTACATACTTTATACAGTATGCTATTGTTTATTCTAATATAGTCTACATACTTTATACAGTATGCTATTGTTTATTCTAATATATTCTACATACTTTATACAGTATGCTATTGTTTATTCTAATATATTCTACATACTTTATACAGTATGCTATTGTTTATTCTAATATATTCTACATATTTTATACAGTATGCTATTATTTATTCTAATATATTCTACATACTTTATACAGTATGCTATTGTTTCTGTTAATATATTCTACATACTTTATACAGTATGCTATTGTTTATTCTAATATATTCTACATACTTTATACAGTATGCTATTGTTTATTCTAATATATTCTACATACTTTATACAGTATGCTATTGTTTATTCTAATATATTCTACATACTTTATACAGTATGCTATTGTTTATTCTAATATATTCTACATACTTTATACAGTATGCTATTGTTTATTCTAATATATTCTACATACTTTATACAGTATGCTATTGTGTATTCTAATATATTCTATATACTTTATACAGTATGCTATTGTTTATTCTAATATATTCTACATACTTTATACAGTATGCTATTGTTTATTCTAATATATTCTACATACTTTATACAGTATGTTATTGTTTATTCTAATATATTCTACATACTTTATACAGTATGTTATTGTTTATTCTAATATATTCTACATACTTTATACATTATGCTATTGTTTATTCTAATGTATTCTACATACTTTATACAGTATGCTATTGTTTATTCTAATATATTCTACATACTTTATACAGTATGCTATTATTTATTCTAATATATTCTACATACTTTATACAGTATGCTATTGTTTATTCTAATATATTCTACATACTTTATACAGTATGCTATTGTTTATTCTAATATATTCTACATACTTTATACAGTATGTTATGTTTATTCTAATATATTCTACATACTTTATACAGTATGCTATTGTTTATTCTAATATATTCTACATACTTTATACATTATGCTATTGTTTATTCTAATGTATTCTACATACTTTATACAGTATGCTATTGTTTATTCTAATATATTCTACATACTTTATACAGTATGCTATTGTTTATTCTAATATATTCTACATACTTTATACAGTATGCTATTGTTTATTCTAATATATTCTACATACTTTATACAATATGCTATTGTTTATTCTAATATATTCTACATACTTTATACAGTATGCTATTGTTTATTTTAATATATAGTACATACTTTATACAGTATGCTATTGTTTATTCTAATATATTCTACATACTTTATACAGTATGCTATTGTTTATTCTAATATATTCTACATACTTTATACAGTATGCTATTGTTTCTGTTAATATATTCTACATACTTTATACAGTATGATATTGTTTATTCTAATATATTCTACATACTTTATACAGTATGCTATTGTTTATTCTAATATATTCTACATACTTTATACAGTATGCTATTGTTTATTCTAATATATTCTACATACTTTATACAGTATGCTATTGTTTATTCTAATATATTCTACATACTTTATACAGTATGCTATTGTTTATTCTAATATATTCTACATACTTTATACAGTATGCTATTGTTTCTGTTAATATATTCTACATACTTTATACAGTATGATATTGTTTATTCTAATATATTCTACATACTTTATACAGTATGCTATTGTTTATTCTAATATATTCTACATACTTTATACAGTATGCTATTGTTTATTCTAATATATTCTACATACTTTATACAGTATGCTACTGTTTATTCTAATATATTCTATATACTTTATACAGTATGCTATTGTTTATTCTAATATATTCTACATACTTTATACAGTATGATATTGTTTATTCTAATATATTCTACATACTTTATACAGTATGCTATTGTTTATTCTAATATATTCTACATACTTTATACAGTATGCTATTGTTTATTCTAATATATTCTACATACTTTATACAGTATGCTATTGTTTATTCTAATATATTCTACATACTTTATACAGTATGCTATTGTTTATTCTAATATATTCTACATACTTTATACAGTATGCTATTGTTTATTCTAATATATTCTACATACTTTATACAGTATGCTATTGTTTATTCTAATATATTCTACATACTTTATACAGTATGCTATTGTTTATTCTAATATATTCTACATACTTTATACAGTATGCTATTGTTTATTCTAATATATTCTATATACTTTATACAGTATGCTATTGTTTATTCTAATATATTCTACATACTTTATACAGTATGATATTGTTTATTCTAATATATTCTACATACTTTATACAGTATGCTATTGTTTATTCTAATATATTCTACATACTTTATACAGTATGCTATTGTATATTATAATATATTCTACATACTTTATACAGTATGCTATTGTTTATTCTAATATATTCTACATACTTTATACAGTATGCTATTGTTTATTCTAATATATTCTACATACTTTATACAGTATGCTATTGTTTATTCTAATATATTCTACATACTTTATACAGTATGCTATTGTTTATTCTAATATATTCTACATACTTTATACAGTATGCTATTGTTTATTCTAATATATTCTACATACTTTATACAGTATGCTATTGTTTCTGTTAATATAGTCTACATACTTTATACAGTATGCTATTGTTTATTCTAATATATTCTACATACTTTATACAGTATGCTATTGTTTATTCTAATATATTCTACATACTTTATACAGTATTCTATTGTTTATTCTAATATATTCTACATACTTTATACAGTATGCTATTGTTTATTCTAATATATTCTACATACTTTATACATTATGATATTGTTTATTCTAATATATTCTACATACTTTATACAGTATGCTATTGTTTATTCTAATATATTCTACATACTTTATACAGTATGCTATTGTTTATTCTAATATATTCTACATACTTTATACAGTATGCTATTGTTTATTCTAATATATTCTACATACTTTATACAGTATGCTATTGTTTATTCTAATATATTCTACATACTTTATACAGTATGCTATTGTTTATTCTAATATATTCTACATACTTTATACAGTATGCTATTGTTTATTCTAATATATTCTACATACTTTATACAGTATGCTATTGTTTATTCTAATATATTCTACATATTTTATACAGTATGCTATTGTTTATTCTAATATATTCTACATACTTTATACAGTATGCGATTGTTTCTGTTAATATATTCTACATACATTATACAGTATGCTATTGTTTATTGTAATATATTCTACATACTTTATACAGTATGCTATTATTTCTGTTAATATATTCTACATACTTTATACAGTATGCTATTGTTTATTCTAATATATTCTACATACTTTATACAGTATGCTATTGTTTCTGTTAATATAGTCTACATACTTTATACAGTATGCTATTATTTCTGTTAATATATTCTACATACTTTATACAGTATGCTATTGTTTATTCTAATATATTCTACATACTTTATACAGTATGCTATTGTTTATTCTAATATATTCTACATACTTTATACAGTATGCTATTGTTTATTCTAATATATTCTACATACTTTATACAGTATGCTATTGTTTATTCTAATATATTCTACATACTTTATACAGTATGTTATTGTTTATTCTAATATATTCTACATACTTTATACAGTATGTTATTGTTTATTCTAATATATTCTACATACTTTATACAGTATGCTATTATTTATTCTAATATATTCTACATACTTTATACAGTATGCTATTGTTTATTCTAATATATTCTACATACTTTATACAATATGCTATTGTTTATTCTAATATATTCTACATACCTTATACAGTATGCTATTGTTTATTGTAATATATTCTACATACTTTATACAGTATGCTATTGTTTATTCTAATATATTCTACATACTTTATACAGTATGCTATTGTTTATTCTAATATATTCTACATACTTTATACAGTATGCTATTGTTTATTCTAATATATTCTACATATTTTATACAGTATGCTATTGTTTATTCTAATATATTCTACATACTTTATACAGTATGCGATTGTTTCTGTTAATATATTCTACATACTTTATACAGTATGCTATTGTTTATTCTAATATATTCTACATACTTTATACAGTATGCTATTGTTTATTCTAATATATTCTACATACTTTATACAGTATGCTATTGTTTATTCTAATATATTCTACATACTTTATACAGTATGCTATTGTTTATTCTAATATATTCTACATACTTTATACAGTATGCTATTGTTTCTGTTAATATATTCTACATACTTTATACAGTATGCTATTGTTTATTCTAATATATTCTACATACTTTATACAGTATGCTATTGTTTATTCTAATATATTCTACATACTTTATACAGTATGCTATTGTTTATTCTAATATATTCTACATATTTTATACAGTATGCTATTGTTTATTCTAATATATTCTACATACTTTATACAGTATGCTATTGTTTATTCTAATATATTCTACATACTTTATACAGAATGCTATTGTTTATTCTAATATATTCTACATACTTTATACAATATGCTATTGTTTATTCTAATATATTCTACATACCTTATACAGTATGCTATTGTTTATTGTAATATATTCTACATACTTTATACAGTATGCTATTGTTTATTCTAATATATTCTACATACTTTATACAGTATGCTATTGTTTATTCTAATATATTCTACATACTTTTTACAGTATGATATTGTTTATTCTAATATATTCTACATACTTTATACAGTATGCTATTGTTTATTCTAATATATTCTACATACTTTATACAGTATGCTATTGTTTATTCTAATATATTCTACATACTTTATACAGTATGCTATTGTTTATTCTAATATATTCTACATATTTTATACAGTATGCTATTGTTTATTCTAATATATTCTACATACTTTATACAGTATGCTATTGTTTATTCTAATATATTATACATACTTTATACAGAATGCTATTGTTTATTCTAATATATTCTACATACTTTATACAGTATGCTATTATTTCTGTTAATATATTCTACATACTTTATACAGTATGCTATTGTTTATTCTAATATATTCTACATACTTTATACAGTATACTATTGTTTATTCTAATATATTCTACATACTTTATACAGTATGCTATTGTTTATTCTAATATATTCTACATACTTTATACAGTATGATATTGTTTATTTTAATATATTCTACATACTTTATACAGTATGCTATTGTTTATTCTAATATATTCTACATACTTTATACAGTATGCTATTGTTTATTTTAATATATTCTACATACTTTATACAGTATGCTATTGTTTATTCTAATATATTCTACATACTTTATACAGAATGCTATTGTTTATTCTAATATATTCTACATACTTTATACAGTATGCTATTGTTTCTGTTAATATATTCTACATACTTTATACAGTATGCTATTGTTTATTCTAATATATTCTACATACTTTATACAATATGCTATTATTTCTGTTAATATATTCTACATACTTTATACAGTATGCTATTGTTTATTCTAATATATTCTACATACTTTATACAGTATGCTATTGTTTATTCTAATATATTCTACATACTTTATACAGTATGCTATTGTTTATTCTAATATATTCTACATACTTTATACAGTATGCTATTGTTTATTCTAATATATTCTACATACTTTATACAGTATGATATTGTTTATTCTAATATATTCTACATACTTTATACAGTATGCTATTATTTCCGTTAATATATTCTACATACTTTATACAGTATGCTATTGTTTATTCTAATATATTCTACATACTTTATACAGTATGCTATTGTTTATTCTAATATATTCTACATACTTTATACAGTATGATATTGTTTATTCTAATATATTCTACATACTTTATACAGTATGCTATTATTTCCGTTAATATATTCTACATACTTTATACAGTATGATATTGTTTATTCTAATATATTCTACATACTTTATACAGTATGATATTGTTTATTCTAATATATTCTACATACTTTATACAGTATGCTATTATTTCCGTTAATATATTCTACATACTTTATACAGTATGCTATTGTTTATTCTAATATATTCTACATACTTTATACAGTATGCTATTGTTTATTCTAATATATTCTACATACTTTATACATTATGATATTGTTTATTCTAATATATTCTACATACTTTATACAGTATGCTATTATTTCCGTTAATATATTCTACATACTTTATACAGTATGATATTGTTTATTCTAATATATTCTACATACTTTATACAGTATGCTATTATTTCCGTTAATATATTCTACATACTTTATACAGTATGATATTGTTTATTCTAATATATTCTACATACTTTATACAGTATGCTATTGTTTATTCTAATATATTCTACATACTTTATACAGTATGCTATTATTTCTGTTAATATATTCTACATACTTTATACAGTATGCTATTATTTATTCTAATATATTCTACATACTTTATACAGTATGCTATTGTTTATTCTAATATATTCTACATACTTTATACAGTATGATATTGTTTATTCTAATATATTCTACATACTTTATACAGTATGCTATTGTTTATTCTAATATATTCTACATACTTTATACAGTATGCTATTGTTTATTCTAATATATTCTACATACTTTATACAGTATGCTATTGTTTATTCTAATATATTCTACATACTTTATACAGTATGCTATTGTTTATTCTAATATATTCTACATACTTTATACAGTATGCTATTGTTTATTCTAATATATTCTACATACTTTATACAGTATGCTATTATTTCTGTTAATATATTCTACATACTTTATACAGTATGCTATTGTTTATTCTAATATAGTCTACATACTTTATACAGTATGCTATTGTTTATTCTAATATATTCTACATACTTTATACATTATGCTATTGTTTATTCTAATATATTCTACATACTTTATACAGTATGCTATTATTTCTGTTAATATATTCTACATACTTTATACAGTATGCTATTGTTTATTCTAATATAGTCTACATACTTTATACAGTATGCTATTGTTTATTCTAATATATTCTACATACTTTATACAGTATTCTATTGTTTATTCTAATATATTCTACATACTTTATACAGTATGCTATTATTTCTGTTAATATATTCTACATACTTTATACAGTATGCTATTGTTTATTCTAATATATTCTACATACTTTATACAGTATGCTATTATTTCTGTTAATATATTCTACATACTTTATACAGTATGCTATTGTTTATTCTAATATAGTCTACATACTTTATACAGTATGCTATTGTTTATTCTAATATAGTCTACATACTTTATACAGTATGATATTGTTTATTCTAATATATTCTACATACTTTATACAGTATGCTATTGTTTATTCTAATATATTCTACATACTTTATACAGTATGATATTGTTTATTCTAATATATTCTATATACTTTATACAGTATGCTATTGTTTATTCTAATATATTCTACATACTTTAAACAGTATGCTATTGTTTATTCTAATATATTCTACATACTTTATACAGTATGCTATTGTTTATTCTAATATATTCTACATACTTTATACAGTATGATATTGTTTATTCTAATATATTCTACATACTTTATACAGTATGATATTGTTTATTCTAATATATTCTACATACTTTAAACAGTATGCTATTGTTTATTCTAATATATTCTACATACTTTATACAGTATGCTATTGTTTATTCTAATATAGTCTACATACTTTATACAGTATGCTATTGTTTATTCTAATATAGTCTACATACTTTTTACAGTATGATATTGTTTATTCTAATATATTCTACATACTTTATACAGTATGCTATTGTTTATTCTAATATATTCTACACACTTTATACAGTATGATATTGTTTATTCTAATATATTCTACATACTTTATACAGTATGCTATTGTTTATTCTAATATATTCTACATACTTTATACAGTATGCTATTGTTTATTCTAATATATTCTACATACTTTATACAGTATGCTATTGTTTATTCTAATATATTCTACATACTTTATACAGTATGCTATTGTTTATTCTAATATATTCTACATACTTTATACAGTATGCTATTGTTTATTCTAATATATTCTACATACTTTATACAGTATGCTATTATTTCTGTTAATATATTCTACATACTTTATACAGTATGCTATTGTTTATTCTAATATAGTCTACATACTTTATACAGTATGCTATTATTTCTGTTAATATATTCTACATACTTTATACAGTATGCTATTATTTCTGTTAATATATTCTACATACTTTATACAGTATGCTATTGTTTATTCTAATATATTCTAAATACTTTATACAGTATGCTATTGTTTCAGTTAATATAGTCTACATACTTTATACAGTATGCTATTATTTCTGTTAATATATTCTACATACTTTATACAGTATGCTATTATTTCTGTTAATATATTCTACATACTTTATACAGTATGCTATTGTTTATTCTAATATAGTCTACATACTTTATACAGTATGCTATTGTTTATTCTAATATATTCTACATACTTTATACAGTATGCTATTGTTTATTCTAATATATTCTACATACTTTATACAGTATGCTATTGTTTATTCTAATATATTCTACATACTTTATACAGTATGATATTGTTTATTCTAATATATTCTACATACTTTATACAGTATGCTATTATTTCTGTTAATATATTATACATACTTTATACAGTATGCTATTGTTTATTCTAATATATTCTACATACTTTATACAGTATGCTATTGTTTATTCTAATATATTCTACATACTTTATACATTATGATATTGTTTATTCTAATATATTCTACATACTTTATACAGTATGCTATTGTTTATTCTAATATATTCTACATACTTTATACAGTATGATATTGTTTATTCTAATATATTCTACATACTTTATACAGTATGCTATTATTTCTGTTAATATATTCTACATACTTTATACAGTATGCTATTGTTTATTCTAATATATTCTACATACTTTATACAGTATGCTATTATTTATTCTAATATATTCTACATACTTTATACAGTATGCTATTGTTTATTCTAATATATTCTACATACTTTATACAGTATGATATTGTTTATTCTAATATATTCTACATACTTTATACAGTATGCTATTGTTTATTCTAATATATTCTACATACTTTATACAGTATGCTATTGTTTATTCTAATATATTCTACATACTTTATACAGTATGCTATTGTTTATTCTAATATATTCTACATACTTTATACAGTATGCTATTGTTTATTCTAATATATTCTACATACTTTATACAGTATGCTATTGTTTATTCTAATATATTCTACATACTTTATACAGTATGCTATTATTTCTGTTAATATATTCTACATACTTTATACAGTATGCTATTGTTTATTCTAATATAGTCTACATACTTTATACATTATGCTATTGTTTATTCTAATATATTCTACATACTTTATACAGTATGCTATTATTTCTGTTAATATATTCTACATACTTTATACAGTATGCTATTGTTTATTCTAATATAGTCTACATACTTTATACAGTATGCTATTGTTTATTCTAATATATTCTACATACTTTATACAGTATTCTATTGTTTATTCTAATATATTCTACATACTTTATACAGTATGCTATTATTTCTGTTAATATATTCTACATACTTTATACAGTATGCTATTGTTTATTCTAATATAGTCTACATACTTTATACATTATGCTATTGTTTATTCTAATATATTCTACATACTTTATACAGTATGCTATTATTTCTGTTAATATATTCTACATACTTTATACAGTATGCTATTGTTTATTCTAATATAGTCTACATACTTTATACAGTATGCTATTGTTTATTCTAATATAGTATACATACTTTATACAGTATGATATTGTTTATTCTAATATATTCTACATACTTTATACAGTATGCTATTGTTTATTCTAATATATTCTACATACTTTATACAGTATGATATTGTTTATTCTAATATATTCTATATACTTTATACAGTATGCTATTGTTTATTCTAATATATTCTACATACTTTAAACAGTATGCTATTGTTTATTCTAATATATTCTACATACTTTATACAGTATGCTATTGTTTATTCTAATATATTCTACATACTTTATACAGTATGATATTGTTTATTCTAATATATTCTACATACTTTATACAGTATGATATTGTTTATTCTAATATATTCTACATACTTTAAACAGTATGCTATTGTTTATTCTAATATATTCTACATACTTTATACAGTATGCTATTGTTTATTCTAATATAGTCTACATACTTTATACAGTATGCTATTGTTTATTCTAATATAGTCTACATACTTTTTACAGTATGATATTGTTTATTCTAATATATTCTACATACTTTATACAGTATGCTATTGTTTATTCTAATATATTCTACACACTTTATACAGTATGATATTGTTTATTCTAATATATTCTACATACTTTATACAGTATGCTATTGTTTATTCTAATATATTCTACATACTTTATACAGTATGCTATTGTTTATTCTAATATATTCTACATACTTTATACAGTATGCTATTGTTTATTCTAATATATTCTACATACTTTATACAGTATGCTATTGTTTATTCTAATATATTCTACATACTTTATACAGTATGCTATTGTTTATTCTAATATATTCTACATACTTTATACAGTATGCTATTATTTCTGTTAATATATTCTACATACTTTATACAGTATGCTATTGTTTATTCTAATATAGTCTACATACTTTATACAGTATGCTATTATTTCTGTTAATATATTCTACATACTTTATACAGTATGCTATTATTTCTGTTAATATATTCTACATACTTTATACAGTATGCTATTGTTTATTCTAATATATTCTAAATACTTTATACAGTATGCTATTGTTTCAGTTAATATAGTCTACATACTTTATACAGTATGCTATTATTTCTGTTAATATATTCTACATACTTTATACAGTATGCTATTATTTCTGTTAATATATTCTACATACTTTATACAGTATGCTATTGTTTATTCTAATATAGTCTACATACTTTATACAGTATGCTATTGTTTATTCTAATATATTCTACATACTTTATACAGTATGCTATTGTTTATTCTAATATATTCTACATACTTTATACAGTATGCTATTGTTTATTCTAATATATTCTACATACTTTATACAGTATGATATTGTTTATTCTAATATATTCTACATACTTTATACAGTATGCTATTATTTCTGTTAATATATTATACATACTTTATACAGTATGCTATTGTTTATTCTAATATATTCTACATACTTTATACAGTATGCTATTGTTTATTCTAATATATTCTACATACTTTATACATTATGATATTGTTTATTCTAATATATTCTACATACTATATACAGTATGCTATTGTTTATTCTAATATATTCTACATACTTTATACAGTATGATATTGTTTATTCTAATATATTCTACATACTTTATACAGTATGCTATTATTTCTGTTAATATATTCTACATACTTTATACAGTATGCTATTGTTTATTCTAATATATTCTACATACTTTATACAGTATGCTATTGTTTATTCTAATATATTCTACATACTTTATACAGTATGCTATTGTTTATTCTAATATATTCTACATACTTTATACAGTATGCTATTATTTCTGTTAATATATTCTACATACTTTATACACTATGCTATTGTTTATTCTAATATATTCTACATACTTTATACAGTATGCTATTGTTTATTCTAATATATTCTACATACTTTATACAGTATGCTATTGTTTATTCTAATATATTCTACATACTTTATACAGTATGCTATTGTTTATTCTAATATATTCTACATACTTTATACAGTATGCTATTGTTTATTCTAATATATTCTACATACTTTATACAGTATGCTATTGTTTATTCTAATATATTCTACATACTTTATACAGCATGATATTGTTTATTCTAATATATTCTACATACTTTATACAGTATGCTATTATTTCTGTTAATATATTCTACATACTTTATACAGTATGCTATTGTTTATTCTAATATATTCTACATACTTTATACAGTATGCTATTGTTTATTCTAATATATTCTACATACTTTATACAGTATGCTATTGTTTATTCTAATATATTCTACATACTTTATACAGTATGCTATTGTTTATTCTAATATATTCTACATACTTTATACAGTATGCTATTGTTTATTCTAATATATTCTACATACTTTATACAGTATGCTATTGTTTATTCTAATATATTCTACATACTTTATACAGTATGCTATTGTTTATTCTAATATATTCTACATACTTTATACAGTATGATATTGTTTATTCTAATATGTTCTACATACTTTATACAGTATGCTATTGTTTATACTAATATATTCTACATACTTTATACAGTATGCTATTGTTTATTCTAATATATTCTACATACTTTATACAGTATGATATTGTTTATTCTAATATATTCTACATACTTTATACAGTATGCTATTATTTCTGTTAATATATTCTACATACTTTATACAGTATGCTATTGTTTATTCTAATATATTCTACATACTTTATACAGTATGCTATTGTTTATTCTAATATATTCTACATACTTTATACAGTATGCTATTGTTTATTCTAATATATTCTACATACTTTATACAGTATGCTATTGTTTATTCTAATATATTCTACATACTTTATACAGTATGCTATTGTTTATTCTAATATATTCTACATACTTTATACAGTATGCTATTGTTTATTCTAATATATTCTACATACTTTATACAGTATGCTATTGTTTATTCTAATATATTCTACATACTTTATACAGTATGCTATTGTTTATTCTAATATATTCTACATACTTTATACAGTATGCTATTATTTCTGTTAATATATTCTACATACTTTATACAGTATGCTATTGTTTATTCTAATATATTCTACATACTTTATACAGTATGCTATTGTTTATTATAATATATTCTACATACTTTATACAGTATGCTATTGTTTATTCTAATATATTCTACATACTTTATACGGTATGCTATTGTTTATTCTAATATATTCTACATACTTTATACAGTATGATATTGTTTATTCTAATATATTCTACATACTTTATACAGTATGCTATTATTTCTGTTAATATATTCTACATACTTTATACAGTATGCTATTGTTTCTGTTAATATATTCTACATACTTTATACAGTATGCTATTGTTTATTCTAATATAGTCTACATACTTTATACAGTATGATATTGTTTATTCTAATATATTCTACATACTTTATACAGTATGATATTGTTTATTCTAATATATTCTATATACTTTATACAGTATGCTATTGTTTATTCTAATATATTCTACATACTTTAAACAGTATGCTATTGTTTATTCTAATATATTCTACATACTTTATACAGTATGCTATTGTTTATTCTAATATATTCTACATACTTTATACAGTATGCTATTGTTTATTCTAATATATTCTACATACTTTAAACAGTATGCTATTGTTTATTCTAATATATTCTACATACTTTATACAGTATGCTATTGTTTATTCTAATATATTCTACATACTTTATACAGTATGCTATTGTTTATTCTAATATATTCTACATACTTTATACAGTATGTTATTGTTTATTCTAATAATTTCTACATACTTTATACAGTATGCTATTGTTTATTCTAATATATTCTACATACCTTATAAAGTACGCTATTGTTTATTCTAATATAGTCTACATACTTTATACAATATGCTATTGTTTATTCTAATATATTCTACATACTTTATACAGTATGCTATTGTTTATTCTAATATATTCTACATACTTTATACAGTATGCTATTGTTTATTCTAATATATTCTACATACTTTATACAGTATGCTATTGTTTATTCTAATATATTCTACATACTTTATACATTATGCTATTGTTTATTCTAATATATTCTACATACTTTATACAGTATGCTATTGTTTATTCTAATATATTCTACATACTTTATACATTATGCTATTGTTTATTCTAATATATTCTACATACTTTATACAGTATGCTATTGTTTCTGTTAATATATTCTACATACTTTATACAGTATGCTATTGTTTATTCTAATATATTCTACATACTTTAAACAGTATGCTATTGTTTATTCTAATATATTCTACATACTTTATACAGTATGCTATTGTTTATTCTAATATATTCTACATACTTTATACAGTATGCTATTGTTTATTCTAATATATTCTACATACTTTATACAGTATGATATTGTTTATTCTAATATATTCTATATACTTTATACAGTATGCTATTGTTTATTCTAATATATTCTACATACTTTATACAGTATGATATTGTTTATTCTAATATATTCTACATACTTTATACAGTATGCTATTGTTTATTCTAATATATTCTACATACTTTATACAGTATGATATTGTTTATTCTAATATATTCTACATACTTTAAACAGTATGCTATTGTTTATTCTAATATATTCTACATACTTTATACAGTATGCTATTGTTTATTCTAATATATTCTACATACTTTATACAGTATGCTATTGTTTATTCTAATATATTCTACATACTTTATACAGTATGATATTGTTTATTCTAATATATTCTACATACTTTAAACAGTATGCTATTGTTTATTCTAATATATTCTACATACTTTATACAGTATGCTATTGTTTCTGTTAATATATTCTACATACTTTATACAGTATGCTATTGTTTATTCTAATATATTCTACATACTTTATACAATATGCTATTGTTTATTCTAATATATTCTACATACTTTATACAGTATGCTATTGTTTATTCTAATATATTCTACATACTTTATACAGTATGCTATTGTTTATTCTAATATATTCTATATACTTTATACAGTATGCTATTGTTTATTCTAATATATTCTACATACTTTATACAGTATGCTATTGTTTATTCTAATATATTCTATATACTTTATACAGTATGCTATTGTTTATTCTAATATATTCTACATACTTTATACAGTATGCCATTGTTTATTCTAATATATTCTACATACTTTATACAGTATGCTATTGTTTATTCTAATATATTCTACATACTTTATACAGTATGCTATTGTTTCTGTTAATATATTCTACATACTTTATACAGTATGCTATTGTTTATTCTAATATATTCTACATACTTTATACAGTATGCTATTGTTTATTCTAATATATTCTACATACTTTATACAGTATGCTATTGTTTATTCTAATATATTCTACATACTTTATACAGTATGCTATTGTTTATTCTAATATATTCTACATACTTTATACAGTATGCTATTGTTTATTCTAATATATTCTACATACTTTATACAGTATGCTATTGTTTATTCTAATATATTCTACATACTTTATACAGTATGCTATTGTTTATTCTAATATATTCTACATACTTTATACAGTATGTTATTGTTTATTCTAATATATTCTACATACTTTATACAGTATGCTATTGTTTATTCTAATATATTCTACATACTTTATACAGTATGCTATTGTTTATTCTAATATATTCTACATACTTTATACAGTATGCTATTGTTTATTCTAATATATTCTACATACTTTATACAGTATGCTATTGTTTATTCTAATATATTCTACATACTTTATACAGTATGCTATTGTTTATTCTAATATATTCTACATACTTTATACAGTATGCTATTGTTTATTCTAATATATTCTACATACTTTATACAGTATGCTATTGTTTCTGTTAATATATTCTACATACTTTATACAGTATGCTATTGTTTATTCTAATATATTCTACATACTTTATACAGTATGCTATTGTTTATTCTAATATATTCTACATACTTTATACAGTATGCTATTGTTTATTCTAATATATTCTACATACTTTATACAGTATGCTATTGTTTATTCTAATATATTCTACATACTTTATACAGTATGATATTGTTTATTCTAATATATTCTACATACTTTATACAGTATGCTATTGTTTATTCTAATATATTCTACATACTTTATACAGTATGCTATTGTTTATTCTAATATATTCTACATACTTTATACAGTATGTTATTGTTTATTCTAATATATTCTACATACTTTATACAGTATGCTATTATTACTGTTAATATATTCTACATACTTTATACAGTATGCTATTGTTAATTCTAATATATTCTACATACTTTATACAGTATGCTATTGTTTATTTTATATATTCTACATACTTTATACAGTATGCTATTGTTTATTCTAATATATTCTACATACTTTATACAGTGTGCTATTGTTTATTCTAATATATTCTACATACTTTATACAGTATGCTATTGTTTATTCTAATATATTCTACATACTTTATACAGTATGCTATTGTTTATTCTAATATACTCTACATACTTTATACAGTATGCTATTGTTTATTCTAATATATTCTACATACTTTATACAGTATGATATTGCTTCTGTTAATATATTCTACATACTTTATACAGTATGCTATTGTTTATTCTAATATATTCTACATACTTTATACAGTATGCTATTGTTTATTCTAATATATTCTACATACTTTATACAGTATGCTATTGTTTATTCTAATATATTCTACATACTTTATACAGTATGCTATTGTTTATTCTAATATAGTCTACATACTTTATACAGTATACTATTGTTTATTCTAATATATTCTACATACTTTATACAGTATGCTATTATTTCTGTTAATATATTCTACATACTTTATACAGTATGCTATTGTTTATTCTAATATATTCTACATACTTTATACAGTATGCTATTGTTTATTCTAATATATTCTACATACTTTATACAGTATGCTATTGTTTATTCTAATATATTCTACATACTTTATACAGTATGCTATTGTTTATTCTAATATATTCTACATACTTTATACAGTATGCTATTGTTTATTCTAATATATTCTACATACTTTATACAGTATGCTATTGTTTATTCTAATATATTCTACATACTTTATACAGTAAGCTATTGTTTATTCTAATATATTCTACATACTTTATACAGTATGCTATTGTTTATTCTAATATATTCTACATACTTTATACAGTAAGCTATTGTTTATTCTAATATATTCTACATACTTTATACAGTATGCTATTGTTTATTCTAATTTATTCTACATACTTTATACAGTATGCTATTGTTTATTCTAATATATTATACATACTGTATACAGTATGCTATTGTTTATTCTAATATATTCTACATACTTTATACAGTATGCTATTGTTTATTCTAATATATTCTACATACTTTATACAGTATGCTATTGTTTATTCTAATATATTCTACATACTTTATACAGTATGATATTGCTTCTGTTAATATATTCTACATACTTTATACAGTATGCTATTGTTTATTCTAATATATTCTACATACTTTATACAGTATGCTATTGTTTATTCTAATATATTCTACATACTTTATACAGTATTCTATTGTTTATTCTAATATATTCTACATACTTTATACAGTATTCTATTGTTTATTCTAATATATTCTACATACTTTATACAGTATTATATTGTTTATTCTAATATATTCTACATACTTTATACAGTATGCTATTGTTTATTCTAATATATTCTACATACTTTATACAGTATTCTATTGTTTATTCTAATATATTCTACATACTTTATACAGTATTATATTGTTTATTCTAATATATTCTACATACTTTATACAGTATGCTATTGTTTATTCTAATATATTCTACATACTTTATACAGTATGCTATTGTTTATTCTAATATATTCTACATACTTTATACAGTATGCTATTGTTCCTGTTAATATATTCTACATACTTTATACAGTATGCTATTGTTTATTCTAATATATTCTACATACTTTATACAGTATGCTATTGTTTATTCTAATATATTCTACATACTTTATACAGTATGCTATTGTTTATTCTAATATATTCTACATACTTTATACAGTATGCTATTGTTTATTCTAATATATTCTACATACTTTATACAGTATGCTATTGTTTATTCTAATATATTCTACATACTTTATACAGTATGCTATTATTTCTGTTAATATATTCTACATACTTTATACAGTATGCTATTGTTTATTCTAATATATTCTACATACTTTATACAGTATGCTATTATTTCTGTTAATATATTCTACATACTTTATACAGTATGCTATTGTTTATTCTTATATATTCTACATACTTTATACAGTATGCTATTGTTTATTCTAATATATTCTACATACTTTATACAGTATGCTATTGTTTATTCTAATATATTCTACATACTTTATACAGTATGCTATTGTTTATTCTAATATATTCTACATACTTTATACAGTATGGTATTGTTTATTCTAATATATTCTACATACTTTATACAGTATGCTATTGTTTCTGTTAATATATTCTACATACTTTATACAGTATGCTATTGTTTATTCTAATATATTCTACATACTTTATACAGTATGCTATTGTTTCTGTTAATATATTCTACATACTTTATACAGTATGCTATTGTTTATTCTAATATATTCTACATACTTTATACAGTATGCTATTGTTTATTCTAATATATTCTACATACTTTATACAGTATTCTATTGTTTATTCTAATATATTCTACATACTTTATACAGTATGATATTGTTTATTCTAATATATTCTACATACTTTATACAGTATGCTATTGTTTATTCTAATATATTCTACATACTTTATACAGTACGCTATTGTTTATTCTAATATATTCTACATACTTTATACAGTATGATATTGTTTATTCTAATATATTCTACATACTTTATACAGTATGCTATTGTTTATTCTAATATATTCTACATACTTTATACAACATGATATTGTTTATTCTAATATATTCTACATACTTTATACAGTATGCTATTGTTTATTCTAATATATTCTACATACTTTAAACAGTATGCTATTGTTTATTCTAATATATTATACATACTTTATACAGTATGCTATTGTTTATTCTAATATATTCTACATACTTTAGACAGTATGCTATTATTTATTCTAATATATTCTACATACTTTATACAGTATGCTATTGTTTATTCTAATATATTCTACATACTTTATACAGTATGCTATTATTTATTCTAATATATTCTACATACTTTATACAGTATGCTATTGTTTATTCTAATATATTCTACATACTTTATACAGTATGCTATTGTTTATTCTAATATATTCTACATACTTTATACAGTATGCTATTGTTTATTCTAATATATTCTACATACTTTATACAGTATGCTATTGTTTATTCTAATATATTCTACATACTTTATACAGTATGCTATTGTTTATTCTAATATATTCTACATACTTTATACAGTATGCTATTGTTTCTGTTAATATATTCTACATACTTTATACAGTATGCTATTGTTTATTCTAATATATTCTACATACTTTATACAGTATGCTATTGTTTATTCTAATATATTCTACATACTTTATACAGTATGCTATTATTTATTCTAATATATTCTACATACTTTATACAGTATGCTATTGTTTATTCTAATATATTCTACATACTTTATACAGTATGCTATTGTTTATTCTAATATATTCTACATACTTTATACAGTATGCTATTGTTTATTCTAATATATTCTACATACTTTATATAGTATGCTATTGTTTATGTTAATATATTCTACATACTTTATATAGTATGCTATTGTTTATGTTAATATATTCTACATACTTTATACAGTATGCTATTGTTTATTCTAATATATTCTACATACTTTATACAGTATGCTATTGTTTATTCTAATATATTCTACATACTTTATACAGTATGCTATTGTTTATTCTAATATATTCTACATACTTTATACAGTATGCTATTTTTTATTCTAATATATTCTACATACTTTATACAGTATGCTATTGTTTATTCTAATATATTCTACATACTTTATACAGTATGCTATTGTTTATTCTAATATATTCTACATACTTTATACAGTATGCTATTGTTTATTCTAATATATTCTACATACTTTATACAGTATGCTATTGTTTATTCTAATATATTCTACATACTTTATACAGTATGCTATTGTTTATTCTAATATATTCTACATACTTTATACAGTATGCTATTGTTTATTCTAATATATTCTACATACTTTATACAGTATACTATTGTTTATTCTAATATATTCTACATACTTTATACAGTATTCTATTGTTTATTCTAATATATTCTACATACTTTATACAGTATGCTATTGTTTATTCTAATATATTCTACATACTTTATACAGTATGCTATTGTTTATTCTAATATATTCTACATACTTTATACAGTATGATATTGTTTATTCTAATATATTCTACATACTTTATACAATATGATATTGTTTATTCTAATATATTCTACATACTTTATACAGTATGCTATTGTTTATTCTAATATATTCTACATATTTATACAGTATGATATTGTTTATTCTAATATATTCTACATACTTTATATAGTATGCTATTGTTTATGTTAATATATTCTACATACTTTATACAGTATGCTATTGTTTATTCTAATATATTCTACATACTTTATACAGTATGCTATTGTTTATTCTAATATATTCTACATATTTATACAGTATGATATTGTTTATTCTAATATATTCTACATACTTTATATAGTATGCTATTGTTTATGTTAATATATTCTACATACTTTATACAGTATGCTATTGTTTATTCTAATATATTCTACTTACTTTATACATTATGCTATTGTTTATTCTAATATATTCTACATACTTTATACAGTATGTTATTGTTTCTGTTAATATATTCTACTTTATAATGTATGCTATTGTTTATTCTAATATATTCTACATACTTTATACAGTATGCTATTGTTTATTCTAATATATTCTACATGCTTTATACAGTATGCTATTGTTTATTCTAATATATTCTACATACTTTATACAGTATGCTATTGTTTATTCTAATATATTCTACATACTTTATACAGTATGCTATTGTTTATTCTAATATATTCTACATACTTTATACAGTATGATATTGTTTATTCTAATATATTCTACATACTTTATACAGTATGATATTGTTTATTCTAATATATTCTACATACTTTATACAGTATGCTATTGTTTATTCTAATATATTCTACATACTTTATACAGTATGATATTGTTTATTCTAATATATTCTACATACTTTATACATTATGCTATTGTTTATTCTAATATATTCTACATACTTTATACAGTATGATATTGTTTATTATAATATATTCTACATACTTTATACAGTATGCTATTGTTTATTCTAATATATTCTACATACTTTATACAGTATGATATTGTTTATTCTAATATATTCTACATACTTTATACATTATGCTATTGTTTATTCTAATATATTCTACATACTTTATACAGTATGCTATTGTTTATTCTAATATATTCTACATACTTTATACAGTATGCTATTGTTTCTGTTAATATATTCTACATACATTATACAGTATGATATTGTTTATTCTAATATATTCTACATACTTTATACAGTATGCTATTGTTTATTCTAATATATTCTACATACTTTATACAGTATGCTATTGTTTATTCTAATATATTCTACATACTTTATACAGTATGATATTGTTTATTCTAATATATTCTACATACTTTATACATTATGCTATTGTTTATTCTAATATATTCTACATACTTTATACAGTATGCTATTGTTTATTCTAATATATTCTACATACTTTATACAGTATGCTATTGTTTCTGTTAATATATTCTACATACATTATACAGTATGATATTGTTTATTCTAATATATTCTACATACTTTATACAGTATGCTATTGTTTATTCTAATATATTCTACATACTTTATACAGTATGCTATTGTTTCTGTTAATATATTCTACATACTTTATACAGTATGCTATTGTTTCTGTTAATATATTCTACATACTTTATACAGTATGATATTGTTTATTCTAATATATTCTACATACTTTATACAGTATGCTATTGTTTATTCTAATATATTCTACATACTTTATACAGTATGCTATTGTTTATTCTAATATATTCTACATACTTTATACAGTATGCTATTGTTTCTGTTAATATATTCTACATACTTTATACAGTATGATATTGTTTATTCTAATATATTCTACATACTTTATACAGTATGCTATTGTTTATTCTAATATATTCTACATACTTTATACATTATGCTATTGTTTATTCTAATATATTCTACATACTTTATACAGTATGCTATTGTTTATTCTAATATATGTTACATACTTTATACAGTATGCTATTGTTTATTCTAATATATTCTACATACTTTATACAGTATGCTATTGTTTATTCTAATATATTCTACATACTTTATACAGTATGCAATTGTTTATTCTAATATATTCTACATACCTTATACAGTATGATATTGTTTATTCTAATATATTCTACATACTTTATACAGTAAGCTATTGTTTATTCTAATATATTCTACATACTTTATACAGTATGATATTGTTTATTCTAATATATTCTACATACTTTATACATTATGCTATTGTTTATTCTAATATATTCTACATACTTTATACAGTATGCTATTGTTTATTCTAATATAGTCTACATACTTTATACAGTATGCTATTGTTTATTCTAATATATTCTACATACTTTATACAGTATGCTATTGTTTCTGTTAATATATTCTACATACTTTATACAGTATGCTATTGTTTATTCTAATATATTCTACATACTTTATACAGTATGCTATTGTTTATTCTAATATATTCTACATACTTTATACAGTATGCTATTGTTTCTGTTAATATATTCTACATACTTTATACAGTATGCTATTGTTTATTCTAATATATTCTACATACTTTATACAGTATGCTATTGTTTATTCTAATATATTCTACATACTTTATACAGTATGCTATTATTTCTGTTAATATATTCTACATACTTTATACAGTATGATATTGTTTATTCTAATATATTCTACATACTTTATACAGTATGCTATTGTTTATTCTAATATATTCTACATACTTTATACAGTATGCTATTATTTCTGTTAATATATTCTACATACTTTATACAGTATGATATTGTTTATTCTAATATATTCTACATACTTTATACAGTATGCTATTGTTTATTCTAATATATTCTACATACTTTATACAGTATGCTATTGTTTATTCTAATATATTCTACATACTTTATACAACATGATATTGTTTATTCTAATATATTCTACATACTTTATACAGTATGCTATTGTTTATTCTAATATATTCTACATACTTTATACAGTATGCTATTGTTTATTCTAATACATTCTACATAGTTTAGACAGTATGCTATTATTTATTCTAATATATTCTACATACTTTATACAGTATGCTATTGTTTATTCTAATATATTCTACATACTTTATACAGTATGCTATTGTTTATTCTAATATATTCTACATACTTTATACAGTATGCTATTGTTTATTCTAATATATTCTACATACTTTATACGGTATGCTATTGTTTATTCTAATATATTCTACATACTTTATACAGTATGCTATTGTTTATTCTAATATATTCTACATACTTTATACAGTACTTTATATAGTATGCTATTGTTTATTCTAATATATTCTATATACTTTATACAGTATGCTATTGTTTATTCTAATATATTCTACATACTTTATACAGTATGCTATTTTTTATTCTAATATATTCTACATACTTTATACAGTATGCTATTGTTTATTCTAATATATTCTACATACTTTATACAGTATGCTATTGTCTATTCTAATATATTATACATACTTTATACAGTATGATATTGTTTATTCTAATATATTCTACATAATTTATACAGTATGCTATTGTTTATTCTAATATATTCTACATACTTTATATAGTATGCTATTGTTTATGTTAATATATTCTACATACTTTATATAGTATGCTATTGTTTATGTTAATATATTCTACATACTTTATACAGTATGCTATTGTTTATTCTAATATATTCTACATACTTTATACAGTATGCTATTTTTTATTCTAATATATTCTACATACTTTATACAGTATGCTATTGTTTATTCTAATATATTCTACATACTTTATACAGTATGCTATTGTTTATTCTAATATATTCTACATACTTTATACAGTATGCTATTGTTTATTCTAATATATTCTACATACTTTATACAGTATACTATTGTTTATTCTAATATATTCTACATACTTTATACAGTATGCTATTGTTTATTCTAATATATTCTACATACTTTATACAGTATGCTATTGTTTATTCTAATATATTCTACATATTTATACAGTATGATATTGTTTATTCTAATATATTCTACATACTTTATACAGTATGCTATTGTTTATTCTAATATATTCTACTTACTTTATACATTATGCTATTGTTTATTCTAATATATTCTACATACTTTATACAGTATGTTATTGTTTCTGTTAATATATTCTACTTTATAATGTATGCTATTGTTTATTCTAATATATTCTACATACTTTATACAGTATGCTATTGTTTATTCTAATATATTCTACATACTTTATACAGTATGCTATTGTTTCTGTTAATATATTCTACATACTTTATACAGTATGCTATTGTTTATTCTAATATATTCTACATACTTTATACATTATGCTATTGTTTATTCTAATATATTCTACATACATTATACAGTATGCTATTGTTTCTGTTAATATATTCTACATACTTTATACAGTATGCTATTGTTTATTCTAATATATTCTACATACTTTATACAGTATGCTATTGTTTATTCTAATATATTCTACATACTTTATACAGTATGCTATTGTTTATTCTAATATATTCTACATACTTTAAACAGTATGCTATTGTTTATTCTAATATATTCTACATACTTTATACAGTATGCTATTGTTTATTCTAATATATTCTACATACTTTATACAGTATGCTATTGTTTATTCTAATATATTCTACATACTTTATACAGTATGCTATTGTTTATTCTAATATATTCTACATACTTTATACAGTATGATATTGTTTATTCTAATATATTCTACATACTTTATACATTATGCTATTGTTTATTCTAATATATTCTACATACTTTATACAGTATGCTATTGTTTCAGTTAATATATTCTACATACTTTATACAGTATGCTATTGTTTATTCTAATATATTCTACATACTTTATACAGTATGCTATTGTTTATTCTAATATATTCTACATACTTTATACAGTATGTTATTGTTTATTCTAATATATTCTACATACTTTATACAGTATGATATTGTTTATTCTAATATATTCTACATACTTTATACAGTATGCTATTGTTTATTCTAATATATTCTACATACTTTATACAGTATGCTATTGTTTATTCTAATATATTCTACATACTTTATACAGTATGATATTGTTTATTTTAATATATTCTACATACTTTATACAGTATGCTATTGTTTATTCTAATATATTCTACATACTTTATACAGTATGCTATTGTTTCTGTTAATATATTCTACATACTTTATACAGTATGCTATTGTTTATTCTAATATATTCTACATACTTTATACAGTATGATATTGTTTATTCTAATATATTCTACATACTTTATACAGTATGATATTGTTTATTCTAATATATTCTACATACTTTATACAGTATGCTATTGTTTATTCTAATATATTCTACATACTTTATACAGTATGCTATTGTTTCTGTTAATATATTCTACATACTTTATACAGTATGCTATTGTTTATTCTAATATATTCTACATACTTTATACAGTATGCTATTGTTTATTCTAATATATTCTACATACTTTATACAGTATGCTATTGTTTATTCTAATATATTCTACATACTTTATACATTATGCTATTGTTTATTCTAATATATTCTACATACTTTATACAGTATGATATTGTTTATTCTAATATATTCTACATACTTTATACATTATGCTATTGTTTATTCTAATATATTCTACATACTTTATACAGTATGCTATTGTTTATTCTAATATATTCTACATACTTTATACAATATGCTATTGTTTATTCTAATATATTCTACATACTTTATACAGTATGCTATTGTTTATTCTAATATATTCTACATACTTTATACAGTATGCTATTGTTTATTCTAATATATTCTACATACTTTATACAGTATGCTATTGTTTAGTCTAATATATTCTACATACTTTATACAGTATGCTATTGTTTATTCTAATATATTCTACATACTTTATACAGTATGCTATTGTTTCAGTTAATATATTCTACATACTTTATACAGTATGCTATTGTTTATTCTAATATATTCTACATACTTTATACAGTATGCTATTGTTTATTCTAATATATTCTACATACTTTATACAGTATGTTATTGTTTATTCTAATATATTCTACATACTTTATACAGTATGCTATTGTTTATTCTAATATATTCTACATACTTTATACAGTATGCTATTGTTTATTCTAATATATTCTACATACTTTATACAGTATGCTATTGTTTATTCTAATATATTCTACATACTTTATACAGTATGCTATTGTTTATTCTAATATATTCTACATACTTTATACACTATGCTATTGTTTCTGTTAATATATTCTACATACTTTATACAGTATGATATTGTTTATTCTAATATATTCTACATACTTTATACATTATGCTATTGTTTATTCTAATATATTATACATACTTTATACAGTATGCTATTGTTTATTCTAATATATTCGACATACTTTATACAGTATGCTATTGTTTATTCTAATATATTCTACATACTTTATACAGTATGCTATTGTTTATTATAATATATTCTACATACTTTATACAGTATGATATTGTTTATTCTAATATATTCTACATACTTTATACATTATGCTATTGTTTATTCTAATATATTCTACATACTTTATACAGTATGCTATTATTTCTGTTAATATATTCTACATACTTTATACAGTATGCTATTGTTTATTCTAATATATTCTACATACTTTATACAGTATGCTATTGTTTATTCTAATATATTCTACATACTTTATACAGTATGCTATTGTTTATTCTAATATATTCTACATACTTTATACAGTATGCTATTGTTTATTCTAATATATTCTACATACTTTATACAGTATGCTATTGTTTATTCTAATATATTCTACATACTTTATACAGTATGCTATTGTTTATTCTAATATATTCTACATACTTTATACAGTATGCTATTGTTTATTCTAATATATTCTACATACTTTATACAGTATGCTATTGTTTATTCTAATATATTCTACATAATTTATACAGTATGCTATTGTTTATTCTAATATATTCTACATACTTTATACAGTATGCTATTGTTTATTATAATATATTCTACATACTTTATACATTATGCTATTGTTTATTCTAATATATTCTACATACTTTATACATTATGCTATTGTTTATTCTAATATATTCTACATACTTTATACAGTATTCTATTGTTTCTGTTAATATATTCTACATACTTTATACATTATGCTATTGTTTATTCTAATATATTCTACATACTTTATACAGTATGCTATTGTTTATTCTAATATATTCTAAATACTTTATACAGTATGCTATTGTTTATTCTAATATATTCTACATACTTTATACAGTATTCTATTGTTTCTGTTAATATATTCTACATACTTTATACAGTATGCTATTGTTTATTCTAATATATTCTACATACTTTATACAGTATGCTATTGTTTATTCTAATATATTCTACATACTTTATACAGTATTCTATTGTTTCTGTTAATATATTCTACATACTTTATACAGTATGCTATTGTTTATTCTAATATATTCTACATACTTTATACAGTATGCTATTGTTTATTCTAATATATTCTACATACTTTATACAGTATGCTATTGTTTATTCTAATATATTCTACATACTTTATACAGTATGCTATTGTTTATTCTAATATATTCTACATACTTTATACAGTATGCTATTGTTTATTCTAATATATTCTACATACTTTATACAGTATGCTATTGTTTATTCTAATATATTCTACATACTTTATACAATATGATATTGTTTATTCTAATATATTCTACATACTTTATACAGTATGCTATTGTTTATTCTAATATATTCTACATACTTTATACAGTATGCTATTGTTTATTCTAATATATTCTACATACTTTATACAGTATGCTATTGTTTATTCTAATATATTCTACATACTTTATACAGTATGCTATTGTTTATTCTAATATATTCTACATACTTTATACAATATGATATTGTTTATTCTAATATATTCTACATACTTTATACAGTATGCTATTGTTTATTCTAATATATTCTACATACTTTATACAGTATGTTATTGTTTCTGTTAATATATTCTACATACTTTATACAATATGCTATTGTTTATTCTAATATATTCTACATACTTTATACAGTATGCTATTGTTTATTCTAATATATTCTACATACTTTATACAGTATGCTATTGTTTATTCTAATATATTCTACATACTTTATACAATATGATATTGTTTATTCTAATATATTCTACATACTTTATACAGTATGCTATTGTTTATTCTAATATATTCTACATACTTTATACAATATGATATTGTTTATTCTAATATATTCTACATACTTTATACAGTATGCTATTGTTTATTCTAATATATTCTACATACTTTATACAGTATGCTATTGTTTATTCTAATATATTCTACATACTTTATACAGTATGCTATTATTTATTCTAATATATTCTACATACTTTATACAGTATGCTATTGTTTATTCTAATATATTCTACATACTTTATACAGTATGCTATTGTTTATTCTAATATATTCTACATACTTTATACAGTATGCTATTATTTATTCTAATATATTCTACATACTTTATACAGTATGCTATTGTTTATTCTAATATATTCTACATACTTTATACAGTATGCTATTGTTTATTTTAATATATTCTACATACTTTATACAGTATGCTATTGTTTATTCTAATATATTCTACATACTTTATACAGTATTCTATTGTTTATTCTAATATATTCTACATACTTTATACAGTATGCTATTGTTTCTGTTAATATATTCTACATACTTTATACAGTATGCTATTGTTTATTCTAATATATTCTACATACTTTATACAGTATGCTATTGTTTATTCTAATATATTCTACATACTTTATACAGTATGCAATTGTTTATTCTAATATATTCTACATACTTTATACAGTATGATATTGTTTATTCTAATATATTCTACATACTTTATACAGTATGCTATTGTTTCTGTTAATATATTCTACATACTTTATACAGTATGCTATTGTTTATTCTAATATATTCTACATACTTTATACAGTATTCTATTGTTTATTCTAATATATTCTACATACTTTATACAGTATGCTATTGTTTATTCTAATATATTCTACATACTTTATACAGTATGATATTGTTTATTCTAATATATTCTACATACTTTATACAGTATGCTATTGTTTCTGTTAATATATTCTACATACTTTATACAGTATGCTATTGTTTATTCTAATATATTCTACATACTTTATACAGTATGCTATTGTTTATTCTAATATATTCTACATACTTTATACAGTATGCTATTATTTATTCTAATATATTCTACATACTTTATACAGTATGCTATTGTTTATTCTAATATATTCTACATACTTTATACAGTATGCTATTGTTTATTCTAATATATTCTACATACTTTATACAGTATGCTATTGTTTATTCTAATATATTCTACATACTTTATACAGTATGCTATTGTTTATTCTAATATATTCTACATACTTTATACAGTATGCTATTGTTTATTCTAATATATTCTACATACTTTATACAGTATGCTATTATTTATTCTAATATATTCTACATACTTTATACAGTATGCTATTGTTTATTCTAATATATTCTACATACTTTATACAGTATGCTATTGTTTATTCTAATATATTCTACATACTTTATACAGTATGCTATTGTTTATTCTAATATATTCTACATACTTTATACAGTATGCTATTGTTTATTCTAATATATTCTACATACTTTATACAGTATGCTATTGTTTATTCTAATATATTCTACATACTTTATACAGTATACTATTGTTTCTGTTAATATATTCTACATAATTTATACAGTATGCTATTGTTTATTCTAATATATTCTACATACTTTATACAGTATGCTATTGTTTATTCTAATATATTCTACATACTTTATACAGTATGCTATTGTTTATTCTAATATATTCTACATACTTTATACAGTATACTATTGTTTCTGTTAATATATTCTACATACTTTATACAGTATGCTATTGTTTATTCTAATATATTCTACATACTTTATACAGTATGCTATTATTTATTCTAATATATTCTACATACTTTATACAGTATGCTATTGTTTATTCTAATATATTCTACATACTTTATACAGTATGCTATTGTTTATTGTAATATATTCTACATACTTTATACAGTATGCTATTGTTTATTCTAATATATTCTACATACTTTATACAGTATGCTATTGTTTATGTTAATATATTCTACATACTTTATACAGTATGCTATTGTTTATTCTAATATAGTCTACATACTTTATACAGTATGTTATGTTTATTCTAATATATTCTACATACTTTATATAGTATTCTATTGTTTATTCTAATATATTCTACATACTTTATACAGTATGCTATTGTTTATTCTAATATATTCTACATACTTTATACAGTATGCTATTGTTTATTCTAATATATTCTACATACTTTATACAGTATGTTATGTTTATTCTAATATATTCTACATACTTTATATAGTATTCTATTGTTTATTCTAATATATTCTACATACTTTATACAGTATGCTATTGTTTATTCTAATATATTCTACATACTTTATACAGTATGCTATTGTTTATTCTAATATATTCTACATACTTTATACAGTATGATATTGTTTATTCTAATATATTCTACATACTTTATACAGTATGCTATTGTTTATTCTAATATATTCTACATACTTTATATAGTATTCTATTGTTTATTCTAATATATTCTACATACTTTATACAGTATGCTATTGTTTATTCTAATATATTCTACATACTTTATACAGTATGCTATTGTTTATTCTAATATATTCTACATACTTTATACGGTATGCTATTGTTTATTCTAATATATTCTACATACTTTATACAGTATGCTATTGTTTATTCTAATATATTCTACATACTTTATACAGTATGCTATTGTTTATTCTAATATATTCTACATACTTTATATAGTATTCTATTGTTTATTCTAATATATTCTACATACTTTATACAGTATGATATTGTTTATTCTAATATATTCTACATACTTTATACAGTATGCTATTGTTTATTCTAATATATTCTACATACTTTATACAGTATGCTATTGTTTATTCTAATATATTCTACATACTTTATACAGTATGCTATTGTTTATTCTAATATATTCTACATACTTTATACAGTATGCTATTGTTTATTCTAATATATTCTACATACTTTATACAGTATGCTATTGTTTATTCTAATATATTCTACATACTTTATACAGTATGCTATTGTTTATTCTAATATATTCTACATACTTTATACAGTATGCTATTGTTTATTCTAATATATTCTACATACTTTATACAGTATGCTATTGTTTATTCTAATATATTCTACATACTTTATACAGTATGCTATTGTTTATTCTAATATATTCTACATATTTTATACAGTATGCTATTGTTTATTCTAATATATTCTACATACTTTATACAGTATGCTATTGTTTATTCTAATATATTCTACATACTTTATACAGTATGCTATTGTTTATTCTAATATATTCTACATACTTTATACAGTATTATAATGTTTATTCTAATATATTCTACATACTTTATACAGTATTCTATTGTTTATTCTAATATATTCTACATACTTTATACAGTATGCTATTGTTTATTCTAATATATTCTACATACTTTATACAGTATTATAATGTTTATTCTAATATATTCTACATACTTTATACAGTATGCTATTGTTTATTCTAATATATTCTACATACTTTATACAGTATGCTATTGTTTATTCTAATATATTCTATATACTTTATACAGTATGCTATTGTTTATTCTAATGTATTCTACATACTTTATACAGTATGCTATTGTTTATTCTAATATATTCTACATACTTTATACAGTATGCTATTGTTTATTCTAATGTATTCTACATACTTTATACAGTATGCTATTGTTTATTCTAATATATTCTACATACTTTATACAGTATGCTATTGTTTATTGTAATATATTCTACATACTTTATACAGTATGCTATTGTTTATTCTAATATATTCTACATACTTTATACAGTATGCTATTGTTTCTGTTAATATATTCTACATACTTTATACAGTATGCTATTGTTTATTCTAATATATTCTACATACTTTATACAGTATGCTATTGTTTATTCTAATATATTCTACATACTTTATACAGTATGCTATTGTTTATTCTAATATATGCTACACACTTTATACAGTATGCTATTGTTTATTCTAATATATTCTACATACTTTATACAGTATGATATTGTTTATTCTAATATATTCTACATACTTTATACATTATGCTATTGTTTATTCTAATATATTCTACATACTTTATACAGTATGCTATTGTTTATTCTAATATATTCTACATACTTTATACAGTATGCTATTGTTTATTCTAATATATTCTACATACTTTATACAGTATGCTATTGTTTATTCTAATATATTCTACATACTTTATACAGTATGCTATTGTTTATTCTAATATATTCTACATACTTTATACAATATGCTATTGTTTATTCTAATATATTCTACATACTTTATACAATATGCTATTGTTTATTCTAATATATTCTACATACTTTATACAGTATGCTATTGTTTATTCTAATATATTCTACATACTTTATACAGTATGCTATTGTTTATTATAATATATTCTACATACTTTATACATTATGCTATTGTTTATTCTAATATATTCTACATACTTTATACAGTATGCTATTGTTTATTCTAATATATTCTACATACTTTATACAGTATGCTATTTTATATTCTAATATATTCTACATACTTTATACAGTATGCTATTGTTTATTCTAATATATTCTACATACTTTATACAGTATGCTATTGTTTATTCTAATATATTCTACATACTTTATACAGTATGCTATTGTTTATTCTAATATATTCTACATACTTTATACAGTATGCTATTGTTTATTCTAATATATTCTACATACTTTATACAGTATGCTATTGTTTATTCTAATATATTCTACATACTTTATACAGTATGCTATTGTTTATTCTAATATATTCTACATACTTTATACAGTATGCTATTGTTTATTCTAATATATTCTACATACTTTATACAGTATGCTATTGTTTATTCTAATATATTCTACATACTTTATACAGTATGCTATTGTTTATTCTAATATATTCTACATACTTTATACAGTATGCTATTGTTTCTGTTAATATATTCTACATACTTTATACAGTATGCTATTGTTTATTCTAATATATTCTACATACTTTATACAGTATGCTATTGTTTATTCTAATATATTCTACATACTTTATACAGTATGCTATTGTTTATTCTAATATATTCTACATACTTTATACAGTATGCTATTGTTTATTCTAATATATTCTACATACTTTATACAGTATGCTATTGTTTCTGTTAATATATTCTACATACTTTATACAGTATGCTATTGTTTATTCTAATATATTCTACATACTTTATACAGTATGCTATTGTTTATTCTAATATATTCTACATACTTTATACAGTATGCTATTGTTTATTCTAATATATTCTACATACTTTATACAGTATGCTATTGTTTATTCTAATATATTCTACATACTTTATACAGTATGCTATTGTTTATTCTAATATATTCTACATACTTTATACAGTATGCTATTGTTTCTGTTAATATATTCTACATACTTTATACAGTATGCTATTGTTTATTCTAATATATTCTACATACTTTATACAGTATGCTATTGTTTATTCTAATATATTCTACATACTTTATACAGTATGCTATTGTTTATTCTAATATATTCTACATACTTTATACAGTATGCTATTGTTTATTCTAATATATTCTACATACTTTATACAGTATGCTATTGTTTATTCTAATATATTCTACATACTTTATACAGTATGCTATTGTTTATTCTAATATATTCTACATACTTTATACAGTATGCTATTGTTTATTCTAATATATTCTACATACAGTATGCTATTGTTTATTCTAATATATTCTACATACTTTATACAGTATGCTATTGTTTATTATAATATATTCTACATACTTTATACAGTATGCTATTGTTTATTATAATATATTCTACATACTTTATACAGTATGCTATTGTTTATTCTAATATATTCTACATACTTTATACAGTATGCTATTGTTTATTCTAATATATTCTACATACTTTATACAGTATGCTATTGTTTATTCTAATATATTCTACATACAGTATGCTATTGTTTATTCTAATATATATTACATACTTTATACAGTATGCTATTGTTTATTCTAATATATTCTACATACTTTATACAGTATGCTATTGTTTATTCTAATATATTCTACATACTTTATACAGTATGCTATTGTTTATTCTAATATATTCTACATACTTTATACAGTATGCTATTGTTTATTCTAATATATTCTACATACAGTATGCTATTGTTTATTCTAATATATATTACATACTTTATACAGTATGCTATTGTTTATTCTAATATATTCTACATACTTTATACAGTATGCTATTGTTTATTCTAATATATTCTACATACTTTATACAGTATGCTATTGTTTATTCTAATATATTCTACATACAGTATGCTATTGTTTATTCTAATATATATTACATACTTTATACAGTATGCTATTGTTTATTCTAATATATTCTACATACTTTATACAGTATGCTATTGTTTATTCTAATATATTCTACATACTTTATACATTATGCTATTGTTTATTATAATATATTCTACATACTTTATACAGTATGCTATTGTTTATTCTAATATATTCTACATACTTTATACAGTATGCTATTGTTTATTCTAATATATTCTACATAATTTATACAGTATGCTATTGTTTATTGTAATATATTCTACATACTTTATACAATATGCTATTGTTTATTCTAATATATTCTACATACTTTATACAGTATGCTATTGTTTATTCTAATATATTCTACTTTATAATGTATGCTATTGTTTATTCTAATATATTCTACATACTTTATACAGTATGCTATTGTGTATTCTAATATATTCTACATACTTTATACAGTATGCTATTGTTTATTCTAATATATTCTACTTTATAATGTATGCTATTGTTTATTCTAATATATTCTACATACTTTATACAGTATGCTATTTTTTATTCTAATATATTCTACATACTTTATACAGTATGCTATTGTTTATTCTAATATATTCTACATACTTTATACAGTATTATAATGTTTATTCTAATATATTCTACATACTTTATACAGTATGCTATTGTTTATTCTAATATATTCTACATACTTTATACAGTATGCTATTGTTTATTCTAATATATTCTATATACTTTATACAGTATGCTATTGTTTATTCTAATATATTCTACATACTTTATACAGTATGCTATTGTTTATTCTAATATATTCTACATACTTTATACAGTATTATAATGTTTATTCTAATATATTCTACATACTTTATACAGTATGCTATTGTTTATTCTAATATATTCTATATACTTTATACAGTATGCTATTGTTTATTCTAATATATTCTACATACTTTATACAGTATGCTATTGTTTATTCTAATATATTCTACATACTTTATACAGTATGCTATTGTTTATTCTAATATATTCTACATACTTTATACAGTATTATAATGTTTATTCTAATATATTCTACATACTTTATACAGTATGCTATTGTTTATTCTAATATATTCTACATACTTTATACAGTATGCTATTGTTTATTCTAATATATTCTACATACTTTATACAGTATTATAATGTTTATTCTAATATATTCTACATACTTTATACAGTATGCTATTGTTTATTCTAATATATTCTACATACTTTATACAGTATGCTATTGTTTATTCTAATATATTCTACATACTTTATACAGTATGCTATTGTTTATTCTAATATATTCTACATACTTTATACAGTATGCTATTGTTTATTATAATATATTCTACATACTTTATACAGTATGCTATTGTTTATTCTAATATATTCTACATACTTTATACAGTATGCTATTGTTTATTCTAATATATTCTACATACTTTATACAGTATTATAATGTTTATTCTAATATATTCTACATACTTTATACAGTATGCTATTGTTTATTCTAATATATTCTACATACTTTATACAGTATGCTATTGTTTATTCTAATATATTCTACATACTTTATACAGTATGCTATTGTTTATTCTAATATATTCTACATACTTTATACAGTATGCTATTGTTTATTCTAATATATTCTACATACTTTATACAGTATGCTATTGTTTATTCTAATATATTCTACATACTTTATACAGTATGCTATTGTTTATTCTAATATATTCTACATACTTTATACAGTATGCTATTGTTTATTCTAATATATTCTACTTACTTTATACAATATGCTATTGTTTATTCTAATATATTCTACATACTTTATACAGTATGCTATTGTTTATTCTAATATATTCTACATACTTTATACAGTATGCTATTGTTTATTCTAATATATTCTACATACTTTATACAGTATGCTATTGTTTATTCTAATATATTCTACATACTTTATACAGTATGCTATTGTTTATTCTAATATATTCTACATACTTTATACAGTATGCTATTGTTTATTCTAATATATTCTACATACTTTATACAGTATGCTATTGTTTATTCTAATATATTCTACATACTTTATACAGTATGCTATTGTTTATTGTAATATATTCTACATACTTTATACAATATGCTATTGTTTATTCTAATATATTCTACATACTTTATACAGTATGCTATTGTTTATTCTAATATATTCTACATACTTTATACAGTATGCTATTGTTTATTCTAATATATTCTACATACTTTATACAGTATGCTATTGTTTATTGTAATATATTCTACATACTTTATACAGTATGCTATTGTTTATTCTAATATATTCTACATACTTTATACAGTATGCTATTGTTTATTGTAATATATTCTACATACTTTATACAATATGCTATTGTTTATTCTAATATATTCTACATACTTTATACAGTATGCTATTGTTTATTCTAATATATTCTACATACTTTATACAGTATGCTATTGTTTATTCTAATATATTCTACATACTTTATACAGTATGCTATTGTTTATTCTAATATATTCTACATACTTTATACAGTATGCTATTGTTTATTCTAATATATTCTACTTTATAATGTATGCTATTGTTTATTCTAATATATTCTACATACTTTATACAGTATGCTATTGTTTATTCTAATATATTCTACTTTATAATGTATGCTATTGTTTATTCTAATATATTCTACATACTTTATACAGTATGCTATTGTTTATTCTAATATATTCTACATACTTTATACAGTATGCTATTGTTTATTCTAATATATTCTACATACTTTATACAGTATGCTATTGTTTATTCTAATATATTCTACTTTATAATGTATGCTATTGTTTATTCTAATATATTCTACATACTTTATACAGTATGCTATTGTTTATTCTAATATATTCTACATACTTTATACAGTATGCTATTGTTTATTGTAATATATTCTACATACTTTATACAGTATGCTATTGTTTATTCTAATATATTCTACATACTTTATACAGTATGCTATTGTTTATTGTAATATATTCTACATATTTAAACAGTATGTTATTGTTTATTATAATATATTCTACATACTTTATACAGTATGCTATTGTTTATTGTAATATATTCTACATACTTTATACAGTATGCTATTGTTTATTATAATATATTCTACATACTTTATACAGTATGCTATTGTTTATTCTAATATATTCTACATACTTTATACAGTATGCTATTGTTTATTGTAATATATTCTACATACTTTATACAGTATGCTATTGTTTATTCTAATATATTCTACATACTTTATACAATATGCTATTGTTTATTCTAATATATTCTACATACTTTATACAGTATGCTATTGTTTATTCTAATATATTCTACATACTTTATACAGTATGCTATTGTTTATTCTAATATATTCTACATACTTTATACAGTATGCTATTGTTTATTCTAATATATTCTACAAACTTTATACAGTATGCTATTGTTTATTCTAATATATTCTACATACTTTATACAGTATGATATTGTTTATTCTAATATATTCTACATACTTTATACAGTATGCTATCGTTTATTCTAATATATTCTATATACTTTAAACAGTATGCTATTGTTTATTCTAATATATTCTACATACTTTATACATTATGCTATTGTTTATTCTAATATATTCTACATACTTTATACAGTATGCTATTGTTTATTCTAATATATTCTATATACTTTAAACAGTATGCTATTGTTTATTCTAATATATTCTACATACTTTATACAGTATGCTATTGTTTATTCTAATATATTCTACATACTTTAAACAGTATGCTATTGTTTATTCTAATATATTCTACATACTTTATACAGTATGATATTGTTTATTCTAATATATTCTACATACTTTATACAGTGCTATTGTTTATTCTAATATATTCTACATACTTTATACAGTATGCTATTGTTTATTCTAATATATTCTACATACTCTATACAGTATGCTATTGTTTCTGTTAATATATTCTATATAGTATGCTATTGTTTATTCTAATATATTCTACATACTTTATACAGTATGCTATTGTTTATTCTAATATATTCTACATACTTTATACAGTATGTTATTGTTTATTCTAATATAGTCTACATACTTTATACAGTATGCTATTGTTTATTCTAATATATTCTACATACTTTATACAGTATGCTATTGTTTATTCTAATATATTCTACATACTTTATACAGTATGCTATTGTTTATTCTAATATATTCTACATACTTTATACAGTATGCTATTGTTTATTCTAATATATTCTACATACTTTATACAGTATGCTATTGTTTATTCTAATATATTCTACATAATTTATACAGTATGCTATTGTTTATTGTAATATATTCTACATACTTTATACAGTATGCTATTGTTTATTCTAATATATTCTACATACTTTATACAGTATGCTATTGTTTATTCTAATATATTCTACATACTTTATACAGTACGCTATTTTTTATTCTAATATATTCTACATACTTTATACAGTATGCTATTGTTTATTCTAATATATTCTACATACTTTATACAGTATGCTATTGTTTATTCTAATATATTCTACATACTTTATACAGTATGCTATTGTTTATTCTAATATATTCTACATACTTTATACAGTATGCTATTGTTTATTCTAATATATTCTACATACTTTATACAGTATGCTATTGTTTATTCTAATATATTCTATATACTTTAAACAGTATGTTATTGTTTATTCTAATATATTCTACATACTTTATACAGTATGCTATTGTTTATTCTAATATATTCTACATACTTTATACAGTATGCTATTGTTTATTCTAATATATTCTACATACTTTATACAGTATGCTATTGTTTATTCTAATATATTCTATATACTTTAAACAGTATGTTATTGTTTATTCTAATATATTCTACATACTTTATACAGTATGCTATTGTTTATTCTAATATATTCTACATACTTTATACAGTATGATATTGTTTATTCTAATATATTCTATATACTTTAAACAGTATGTTATTGTTTATTCTAATATATTCTACATACTTTATACAGTATGCTATTGTTTATTCTAATATATTCTACATACTTTATACAGTATGCTATTGTTTATTCTAATATATTCTATATACTTTAAACAGTATGTTATTGTTTATTCTAATATATTCTACATACTTTATACAGTATGCTATTGTTTATTCTAATATATTCTACATACTTTATACAGTATGATATTGTTTCTGTTAATATATTCTACATACTTTATACAGTATGCTATTGTTTATTCTAATATATTCTACATACTTTATACAGTATGCTATTGTTTATTCTAATATATTTTACATACTTTAAACAGTATGTTATTGTTTATTCTAATATATTCTACATACTTTATACAGTATGCTATTGTTTATTCTAATATATTCTACATACTTTATACAGTATGCTATTGTTTATTCTAATATATTCTACATACTTTATACAGTATGCTATTGTTTATTCTAATATATTCTACATACTTTATACAGTATGCTATTGTTTATTCTAATATATTCTACATACTTTATACAGTATGCTATTGTTTATTCTAATATATTCTACATACTTTATACAGTATGATATTGTTTATTCTAATATATTCTACATACTTTATACAGTATGCTATTGTTTATTCTAATATATTCTACATACTTTATACAGTATGCTATTGTTTCTGTTAATATATTCTACATACTTTATACAGTATGCTATTGTTTATTCTAATATATTCTAAATACTTTATACAGTATGCTATTGTTTATTCTAATATATTCTACATACAGTATGCTATTGTTTATTCTAATATATTCTACATACTTTATACAGTATGCTATTGTTTATTCTAATATATTCTACTTTATAATGTATGCTATTGTTTATTCTAATATATTCTACATACTTTATACAGTATGCTATTGTTTATTGTAATATATTCTACATACTTTATACAGTATGATATTGTTTATTCTAATATATTCTACATACTTTATACAGTATGCTATTGTTTATTCTAATATATTCTACATACTTTATACAGTATGTTATTGTTTATTCTAATATATTCTACATACTTTATACAGTATGCTATTGTTTATTCTAATATATTCTACATACTTTATACAGTATGCTATTGTTTATTCTAATATATTCTACATACTTTATACAGTATGATATTGTTTATTCTAATATATTCTACATACTTTATACAGTATGCTATTGTTTATTCTAATATATTCTACATACTTTATACAGTATGTTATTGTTTATTCTAATATATTCTACATACTTTATACAGTATGCTATTGTTTATTCTAATATATTCTACATACTTTATACAGTATGCTATTGTTTATTCTAATATATTCTACATACTTTATACAATATGCTATTGTTTATTCTAATATATTCTACATACTTTATACAGTATGCTATTGTTTATTCTAATATATTCTACATACTTTATACAGTATGCTATTGTTTATTCTAATATATTCTACTTTATAATGTATGCTATTGTTTATTCTAATATATTCTACATACTTTATACAGTATGCTATTGTTTATTCTAATATATTCTACATACTTTATACAATATGCTATTGTTTATTCTAATATATTCTACATACTTTATACAGTATGCTATTGTTTATTCTAATATATTCTACATACTTTATACAGTATGCTATTGTTTATTCTAATATATTCTACATACTTTATACAGTATGCTATTGTTTATTCTAATATATTCTACATATTTAAACAGTATGTTATTGTTTATTATAATATATTCTACATACTTTATACAGTATGCTATTGTTTATTGTAATACATTCTACATACTTTATACAGTATGCTATTGTTTATTCTAATATATTCTACATACTTTATACAGTATGCTATTGTTTATTCTAATATATTCTACATACTTTATACATTATGCTATTGTTTATTCTAATATATTCTACATACTTTATACAGTATGCTATTTTTTATTCTAATATATTCTACATACTTTATACAGTATTATAATGTTTATTCTAATATATTCTACATACTTTATACAGTATGCTATTGTTTATTCTAATATATTCTACTTTATAATGTATGCTATTGTTTATTCTAATATATTCTACATACTTTATACAGTATGCTATTGTTTATTCTAATATATTCTACATACTTTATACAGTATGCCATTGTTTATTCTAATATATTCTACATACTTTATACATTATGCTATTGTTTATTCTAATATATTCTACATACTTTATACAGTATGCTATTGTTTATTCTAATATATTCTACATACAGTATGCTATTGTTTATTCTAATATATTCTACATACTTTATACAGTATGCTATTGTTTATTCTAATATATTCTACATACAGTATGCTATTGTTTATTCTAATATATTCTACATACTTTATACAGTATGCTATTGTTTATTGTAATATATTCTACATATTTAAACAGTATGTTATTGTTTATTATAATATATTCTACATACTTTATACAGTATGCTATTGTTTATTGTAATACATTCTACATACTTTATACAGTATGCTATTGTTTATTCTAATATATTCTACATACTTTATACAGTATGCTATTGTTTATTCTAATATATTCTACATACTTTATACAGTATGCTATTGTTTATTCTAATATATTCTACATACTTTATACAGTATGCTATTGTTTATTCTAATATATTCTATATACTTTATACAGTATGTTATTGTTTATTCTAATATATTCTACATACTTTATACAGTATGCTATTGTTTATTCTAATATATTCTACATACTTTATACAGTATGCTATTGTTTATTCTAATATATTCTACATACTTTATACAGTATGCTATTGTTTATTCTAATATATTCTACATACTTTATACAGTATTATAATGTTTATTCTAATATATTATACATACTTTATACAGTATGCTATTGTTTATTATAATATATTCTACATACTTTATACAGTATGCTATTGTTTATTCTAATATATTCTATATACTTTATACAGTATGTTATTGTTTATTCTAATATATTCTACATACTTTATACAGTATGCTATTGTTTATTCTAATATATTCTACATACTTTATACAGTATGCTATTGTTTATTCTAATATATTCTACATACTTTATACAGTATGCTATTGTTTATTCTAATATATTCTACATACTTTATACATTATGCTATTGTTTCTGTTAATATATTCTACATACTTTATACAGTATGCTATTGTTTATTCTAATATATTCTACATACTTTATACAGTATGCTATTGTTTATTCTAATATATTCTACATACTTTATACAGTATGCTATTGTTTATTCTAATATATTCTACATACTTTATACAGTATGCTATTGTTTATTCTAATATATTCTACATACTTTATACAGTATGCTATTGTTTATTCTAATATATTCTACAAACTTTATACAGTATGCTATTGTTTATTCTAATATATTCTACATACTTTATACAGTATGATATTGTTTATTCTAATATATTCTACATACTTTATACAGTATGCTATCGTTTATTCTAATATATTCTATATACTTTAAACAGTATGCTATTGTTTATTCTAATATATTCTACATACTTTATACATTATGCTATTGTTTATTCTAATATATTCTACATACTTTATACAGTATGCTATTGTTTATTCTAATATATTCTATATACTTTAAACAGTATGCTATTGTTTATTCTAATATATTCTACATACTTTATACAGTATGCTATTGTTTATTCTAATATATTCTACATACTTTAAACAGTATGCTATTGTTTATTCTAATATATTCTACATACTTTATACAGTATGATATTGTTTATTCTAATATATTCTACATACTTTATACAGTATGCTATTGTTTATTCTAATATATTCTACATACTTTATACAGTATGCTATTGTTTATTCTAATATATTCTACATACTCTATACAGTATGATATTGTTTATTCTAATATATTTTACATACTTTATACAGTGCTATTGTTTATTCTAATATATTCTACATACTTTATACAGTATGCTATTGTTTATTCTAATATATTCTACATACTCTATACAGTATGCTATTGTTTCTGTTAATATATTCTATATAGTATGCTATTGTTTATTCTAATATATTCTACATACTTTATACAGTATGCTATTGTTTATTCTAATATATTCTACATACTTTATACAGTATGCTATTGTTTATTCTAATATATTCTACATACTTTATACAGTATGCTATTGTTTATTCTAATATATTCTACATACTTTATACAGTATGCTATTGTTTATTCTAATATATTCTACATACTTTATACAGTATGCTATTGTTTATTCTAATATATTCTACATAATTTATACAGTATGCTATTGTTTATTGTAATATATTCTACATACTTTATACAGTATGCTATTGTTTATTCTAATATATTCTACATACTTTATACAGTATACTATTATTTATTCTAATATATTCTACATACTTTATACAGTATGCTATTGTTTATTCTAATATATTCTACATACTTTATACAGTATGCTATTTTTTATTCTAATATATTCTACATACTTTATACAGTATGCTATTGTTTATTCTAATATATTCTACATACTTTATACAGTATGCTATTGTTTATTCTAATATATTCTACATACTTTATACAGTATGCTATTGTTTCTTCTAATATATTCTACATACTTTATACAGTATGCTATTGTTTCAGTTAATATATTCTACATACTTTATACAGTATGCTATTGTTTATTCTAATATATTCTACATACTTTATACAGTATGCTATTGTTTATTCTAATATATTCTACATACTTTATACAGTATGCTATTGTTTCTTCTAATATATTCTACATACTTTATACAGTATGCAATTGTTTATTCTAATATATTCTACATACTTTATACAGTATGCTATTGTTTCAGTTAATATATTCTACATACTTTATACAGTATGCTATTGTTTATTCTAATATATTCTACATACTTTATACAGTATGCTATTGTTTATTCTAATATATTCTACATACTTTATACAGTATGCTATTGTTTATTCTAATATATTCTACATACTTTATACAGTATGCTATTGTTTATTCTAATATATTCTACATACTTTATACAATATGCTATTGTTTATTCTAATATATTCTACATACTTTATACAGTATGCTATTGTTTATTCTAATATATTCTACATACTTTATACAGTATGCTATTGTTTATTCTAATATATTCTACATACTTTATACAGTATGCTATTGTTTATTCTAATATATTCTGCATACTTTATAAAGTATTGTAAGGTAATAATGGATTGGGTTATTCCTATTATCTTTTTAACAGATTTATTTATTTTTAATTATATGTTTGATATTCACAACGATAATGCACAATTTAAATACAAATAATAATAATAATAATAATAATAATAAAGCTGTAGTGCAGAGTACACGGGAAACAAAACGTGTTTAATATGCTTTCCTTGCGATTCTCAGTATCGAGCATCCGCCTTCAAGTGTTCTAATGGACAAAACCTCTATGAAGTTTTTCTTTATTCCGAGCTCCAGAAAACATTTGACAGTCAGTTGCGCAGGAGTTCCCTTCCAGTTTAGGACGCATGCAGAGATCTCGGACTTCTTCTTACCCGTCAGCCTTTCGGCTTCTCTTCTTATCTGTGGAGTGTCGTATCTCGACACTTTCCTCCTATGCACACCATCTAGGTCGGCGTTGTCTGATGTTATTGTAACGCCGATGATGAGACAGGAGTCGTCTAAGGCGATGACCAGATCCGGGATACACGATGTACTCCCGGTCCTGAAGTGGGGTTCAACTTTAACCTCCCACCTCTTACTCAGTTCGGAGGCGAGAAGGTCAAGCACACGATCGTGCCTTTTGACGCGAATACCATGGGTTCGAGGACAAGACTGCAGGATGTGCCCTACCGTCTCTATCCCATGGCATCCGAAAGAATCGCTATAGGGACTGTTTTCTGAATACATTCTGGACCCCCGCGACTTGCAGAAGTGGAAGTTATGCTTGAACTTGAAGGCAACGACATACTGGTACCCCTTCATTATTGAAGTGCCGCTTGTAATCCACCGATTACATAAGGGGTACCTGTCAGCGCCTCTCAAGCCCTTACCGTCGCGGGAGTCCATAAGTCTTGCATTGAACACCCCCGTAACGGAGAGGCTAAGCTTATTTAGACGTTGGATTGTTTTTGCAAAACATATGGCGTTTGAAAGATTGCAAGCCTAGCCCTCCTATCCTACAGCTAGCATAGAAAACACCAAGGGAGGTATCCTTGGGAAGCCTAAACCAACTGCTCACTGCGCCTCTTATGAGGACATCCAAATATTTCAGAGACTTTTTCGTTGTTTCAGCTAAAGTGTGACAGTGTTGGTATCTTAGAATTAGGTGAGTCCGGAGAATGTACACGCGTTGTGCAGGCTTCAATCGGGCTTTAGTCACATAATTCAGCCGCGCTTGGAGATCAGAAGACGTATTCAGAATTCCATTAGTGATGCCAATATCAATTCCAAGATACCTATAAGCGGCCGTAATAGTAGTAGGAGGCAGTGGAGAATCGTCTGCGAAACAGAAGAAGGCTGCAGGATTGCATGCCCACTGATTCTTTTTAGCATTCGTAGCGATATTCAATGTCGAGCACTTTGAAGCGTTGATGTTAAGCCCGCATGTTTTCATGCGAGCCACAGCAGCATCCACGAGACCTCCGAAGACCTTCGTCGCTAGTTGCAAGAAGGACTAGATCGTCGGCAAACGATAGGTGATTAACCTTGTTCGCCTAAATCTATACCGTACGCCGCTCCATCCCGTCAGTTATGTATTTTACAACGCAATTAAACGAGATCGGCGACAACGGATTACCCCGTTTGACACCACGACAAACTTCGATCGGGTCGGAAAACTTCCCTTTCGAGCGAATGTACGAAATGTAATCCCCGTACAGGTCTTTGAAATACCTCGTCACTTCACTTGGGGCGCCGCACTGTTGCAGAATAACGGAGCCGAATGGGATACCGAGTCGAAAGCCTTCGACGCATCCAGGAACGTGATCATCAGTGGCGTGCACTTATTCTTGCTAATCTGGATGGCCATTTTACGAATGTACACATTCTCGCCTCAATGCGTCACGGCGACGAATGAAAGCCTTTTGCCTCGGCTCCTGGTTGAGTGAGACGGACAGTCGGCGGGCCAAGATCCTGTGGAACAGGCGGGAGATAGGGGAGATAGGGGAGATAATAGGGGAGATAGGGGAGATAATAGGGGAGAGCGTAATCGGATGAAAGTCACTGGGCTCCACCTCCCCAGCTTGCTCCGGTACCATTGTAGTAATACCTACTTTAAAGTATGAGGGGGGGGGAGGCACCAGCGCGGATGTAGAATTGAAACGGGAGTCGAGGTCAGCTGAGTTCAAGGCGCATAATCCGGATTTGCTCATTCCATCAAATCCCGGAGCGACATCGTGGAGGCATTGCACGGTCTTCTTTAACTTCGACGACTGCGATGGGACTAAAGACAGACAGAGGTTGGTGTGACAGTCGGAGTTACTACGAGAGATGCAAGCGGACGATTGCCCAAACAGCGGTTTCCAAAACTCGACTTGCCTCTTCATATCAATAGAAGGAGATTCATCGAGAAGATCATCACCATTTAGGATCCCCCTTGTATATTCGGCCAGGTTTTTACAGCAGCTGAGTTTTGGCAAACCGGACCTTGCCCACTTCCCTTGACAGGGGGTGGGCGGTTTTCCTAGGGGGTGGGGGGTGGAGCTAGCGTATGGAGAGGGGGTGGGGAGATTAAAGTCGAGACAAGTAAGCGCAGACAAATCATCATTTAGTAATTGGATTAGACTGTGGGTAGGAGTGCATCTACATTTTAGTAGGGCACTAGTAAGCTGTTTTGAGATGGGTGAAATACTAGAGTTCGAGCCAAGAGACGAGGCCGTTGTCAGACGAACCTCGCGATTAGGGGCAGATATAGATCCGTGAAATGGTGTTGTAACATTTCGGGAGGTAAGGGCGGTACAAGGCGCTCAGCTACAAGCTTCGCTACCAACGCCTTGTAAGCTTCTGTCCTTCACTTCCCTTCGATGACCTCGACAGTGCGATGAGTCATTCCCTGCTCTGCCAGGCCGGAGTTAACCTTAGTTACACTCCGGCTAGATAACTCAGCCTCGAAGGAGGCCATTCGATAAATTTCTTCATCGTTCCAACGGCCTTTGACCGTTGGAGGTCGTGCATTGATTTCCATAGAGATCGCTGCTTGCGTCGTCTCTGGGTTTGCTTTTCGCGAGTGTCGATACAAACCACGAGCGTTTCGATACACTCTGAGGCAGATCTGACAAGTCTGATCGTCACTCGTCGTGCGCTGCCCGTCAATATGTCGTCTCCGACGAAAGACGACTATAATGACGAAGTTTTTGACGAGCTTTTGTGCGTGCTCTGCTACGATAAAACGTACAACGAAAACAAAGTTCCTACCCGAGGTAGTAGTCGCTAGAGCTCGATGGGTTTTGAGCCGACGGGGGGTACCACGAGAAGGTTCGAGTTAGCTTGATTGATAGAGGCTGAGACTCTACGAGCGGACAGATGCGAAGATAAAGACAAAATACAACAAATATTAGGCAGAGAGACTATGTTGCGGGTATTCAATCCAAACGCCCCAATATACAGTATGCTATTGTTTATTCTACATACTTTATACAGTATCTATTGTTTATTCTACATACTTTATACAGTATGCTATTGTTTATTCTACATACTTTATACAGTATGCTATTCTAATATATTCTACATACTTTATACACTAAGTATCACGTTATAAAATGAGGTCTTCAGAGTCTGAAGCATGTTTATGACAAGTCTTTTTTTTGCATATCGACATGGAACGAATTTTTGCTAATAGTTTTGCATGAGTCACAGATGACAATAGTGGTGCAATATTTCTCAATTGATCAGGGTCGGAGTTCAAATTGTATGCTTCGACGTAGGCCTAATAAGATTAAATATTATTTTAATAATTAATATATATCTTATGCAATTTAATGTGAGTAAAAAAGTATAAGATATAATAAAACTCATATAAATTAAAATATATAAGAAAATATATCATTTTTGGTCAAATGCAATATCAATTTTCTTAATAAAATATTATTGTTCCAAACCATATATTAATAATATTAATAATATTATTAATACTAAATTACTCTACAAATATAATGTCATGATTATCTTTACCTGATTATCTTTGAATTCACAATACATAAAATTGAATTTCTCGGACATGCTTCTCAGGCAAGTGTATGTATTATTCCAGGAGTCTTCACACACACAATCAGGAAAGCAATTCTATATTGATTGGCTAATTTTAAACGCAGCTAATATAAATATATATTCATATATTTACTATGATTTATTTTCTAGTAAATCATTTTGATATAAATAATTTTGTAATTAATATTATTTGATTTATTATTAATATATTTAGATTACTACGATAAAATATATATAATATATATATATATAATATTTAATAATATATTAAATATATATTAAATATATTTTAAATTAATATCAATATAAAACATTTAAAAATAAGACTAGTTTCTTACAAACTAAATTATAATTTAAATATAATATTTACAATGATAATTAGTAATTAAAATAAGTAGATGTAGTTATTTTAGTAAAAACTGCTAATATAAATTAAACTACATGAACATTTCACATTTATATTGTTATAAGGAATATGTACGAACTGCCATGCCTTGACCGTCATATATGGGACATCCTTTATTATGAGTTCTATGCTCCCCCTGGTATTCTATCATAATATGATAATGGCGATGGTGTGATCTATTCAGAATTGACGTACCATCAAATCTCAGGTCCATCGATGGAATTGCATTCTTTCTTTCGACAATACTGACAATCGTCGGAGCAATGTCGATTATAGAAATAAGCTCCTGAAAACAATTAATTTATTAGTAGTCAAACAATAATAGTATAAATAAATCAATTGTTTAGACATAGATCATTGATAATGGCTTCCAGTCCGCCTTACACATCCTATTTTCATTACACTATTATTACCGGCGTATTTTATTTATTTTGCAGGATCACATCATTTTAAAATTTGAATACTTTTATAATTTACCATATATATACGTTTTCATTGAACATATATGTATATAAATATAATTCAGAATTACTATATAATAAATATACAATATTAATATATTATAAATATATTACAATATCATGATATGGAAATATTACATTATTAAATTATAATATATACATTATTTAATTAAAAATATGTAATTATATATGATATTTATACGAGTGTATCAATATTTAATATTAGTATAAAATATTATAATAAAAAGAAATTTATGAACACATTTTTTCAAATTTAATATTATGATTATGAATGAAATTCACTAATTGTATAGAGGATATTAATACCAGAGATTATAATTAAGAAATGTAGCAATAGTCTATAAATGTACTGTTCTTTGTGAGTTTAAAAGTGAGAGTATGAAATAGTCATATTTTCATTGAAAAATTGATTTAACTTAAAATTTGTATTTGTCAAATTATAAATACTATTTTATTTACTGTAAAACGAATTATTACATAATAATCATATTATAAATTGATACATTGAATTTTATTAACAAATTATACACTTTTAAAATATATTTTTATAAAAAATCTTATTTATAAAATATATTATATATATTATATAATATAACTATTTAGATATATACAAACATATACAATATCTAAACAATAATGTAATATTGTTATATGTATATTTTTTACTAATTAATCTAAAAATATTCTCTAAATACAATCAATTCTAGGTAATAATCTTTATAGATGAACAATAGATTATATGATGACATTTCAACTACAAATTTATAGTGGCTAGATTAATGGAATTATATCATTTAGCCAGATACAAATAACTTAACTTTGATACCTTTTGTTAGAAATTAAACTTTATAAATTTAGGCTGTGTTAAGAAAAAATTTATACTTTGGTAGAAAACTACAATTATATTAAATAATGTTTTTATTACAAAATAACCTCGGATACAAAGTTCTTCTTAATACCTGGTCCTCTGATGATAAAAGGAATTCTGAATATCAAGAAATATAATATTCAATTTAACAAGTTGAAAGTAATATTATTGATTTAAAATTCTTAATATAACCTTAAATCAAAATCGTAAAGTTGTCTTTTATCATTTGGTAATGACATTTGACCTTTTGTAGAATAAATAGTCATTTAATGTAAGTAAATATTGAATAATATTTATATATGAAAAGATTTAGAAATTTTAGAAATTTATATTCATTCTAATATTCTAAGTTTTAATATATAATGATATTAACGTTATCTGGTTGAAATAACATCACAAATTATAATCATATACACAAACAGAAAACTATGAAATTAAATAAGAAAATACATGCATTATAAATATAATTTACAACATCAGTAGGTTTTAAAAATATAATAATATAAATAAATTAATATATAGTAATGAGGTGATATATACTTATTAAACATATATTATGGTATATTCTATAAAATCAAGTAAACTACTGCAATGGAACAGTAAATGGTAAATGGATTCATCTAATTTCATTATTTTGATATCATTTATTTACAATAATAAAAAACTATAAGAAAAGTATGATTAAAATAAAATTTAGTTTTCTAATAATTATTTAAACTAAAATAATAGTAATAATATAAATTAATAAATATTTACTTTTTCGCAATACAAAAAATATTGAATTACTAAATTAACCCAAGTGGAAGCCATTATCAGAAGTAAATATGATATAGGTATGTTGGAGTAGCAGGAGACGTGACAATGTCTCTATTAATTTCTCGACGATATCATCCACCGTCAGTAGTGTCCGCAATCTACGGAAATACAGAGAGAAGTGTTATTACATATAGCTAGACTCATATTAACACAACTTACTTTCATGAATTACTTTCACGGTTGAAGATCTAAATACAGATATTTTCTGAAGTAGTCGATTAGTAAATATGTCTACATTTAATTGACCAATGACCAACAATAATGTTACTGCTTTATATTATTGTGCGTATAACTTGAGATACTCTTTACACGAATAAATAATGAACTCTTTTATAACTGCAATTCAACACACACAGATAACAATTACTCCGTTCCTATTAACTAATATATCTGTTTGAAAAGCATAGCGTTTTCGTGGCAGTGTTCGTAGGTAAACCTATTTCGATAGGCGTTGTCTATGTACTCCAGGGATGTCTTGCTAAGTGGATGTTTTGCCCGCCTTACTAGCCAATGCTTATCCTATATGTTTGAAGAATTATAACTCTACTACTGTCGTATGTTATAATGAATTCTAAGGAATTTCTGACTTTGCTGACACTAGGCAAAGTAACATAGGAATAAATAGGTATTTAAAATTACTTTCAAATTAGTATTAGTACATAATACAGTTAAATAATAGTATGATGAGAATTTCAACAATAATGCAATATTGAATATTCAAGGAAATGAAAAATTAATAAATTCAAGTTCTACCAAAAGTAAGCATATGTCAAAATAAAAGTAAACAATCGAATTTTCAATCTTGTAGCAGATTATTAAAGAAGTACTAGAAATGTAGAATAATATAAAATTGTTTGTGAAAACTAATGATATTATCCAACCGAAATATCACTCTAAATACTATTGGAACTCAGTCTCACCTGAAAGTGAATGTTGAAACTACCTCCACGAGGTGCCGCCATCTTTATAGAGGCGTTGATGTAGCGGGGTTCTGGTGTAAAGGGGGCGTGGCATGATGGCAATGATAATACTGTAAAGAATGGTTTGTTCCTATGTTGCGTAATGAACTTTTCAACCTTTTCGTACTGCAACAATGGAAGCATTGTATTGGTTAACATTGTTATAGTAATATAACTTTACACTTAGAGATAAAGATAGCGTAAGATATAAATACAAAAATCTATTTTTATGTATTAAATAATAGAATATAAATTGTATTGAACTGAATTATTTGCATCGAAATATATAAAAAATCAAATTAAGTATATAAATATATAAAATATAATTAAATATATAAAAAATCTAATTAATACAATGAACTGACCAAAACATTGGGCAGATAATCTCTATCAGTCTCTAGGTGTGACTCCAATTTGCCATTGATGGATAGGTTGTAGTTGTAGTATACTGAATTTCCGATCTAAATTAACGAATAGATTTATAAATTTGCTGAAAATCTACTGTATCGTACGAAATACATATAAATTGTAATACAACTAACTAATGTGCTCCAATCTGTCCATCCAGGAGGAATATTCCTATAGCTCTCGTTATGTAGTCCATACTGTAGTACAAAGTAATTAATAGTACTGTAGTACAAAGTAATTCAAGATGCAGAGATAACAAATAATATACATAATGTTAAAAAAGGTACAAAATCAAAATGTGGCATTTCTTAATATCGATGGATTTTAAAATATTTTCTATGGATCAAGGGAACAATTTCAAGTTTCAAAAAATAATGTTTTGTATAATTTTACTCTAAATATTTATTAAATAATGCATGTATAGTATAATATAAACATATTATAATATACTAATATATTGATATCATATAAGATCAAATAAAATTATATTAATAAAGAAGAGATATTTAATATAAATTATTGGATATTTTGAGAAAAAATTAATTCACATTTTACTAACATTTTTGAAGGCAAAAAAATGTTTTGGCCACAATTTGTACAACTCATTTTTTTCTATTAAATGAACAATTCGTAAACATTTCTTCAAAATCGAAGAGGATCATGCTGTGAACATTTTTTTTATTACAAATAACTCTAATTTAATCCATTTGACTTTAATTTTAATTTATAAAAATGTATTAAAAAATTAAAAATATATCTTATGGAGAATATTAAAATAGGTCAGATTTTATTTGATTCATAAATTATGTCATTATTAATAACTAGTATAATTATTATTAATAACCTGTATAATTATTATTAATAACTAGTATAATTATTATTAATAACCTGTATAATTATTATTAATAACCTGTATAATTATTATTAATGACTAGTATAATTATTATTAATAACTAGTATAATTATTATTAATAACTAGTATAATTATTATTAATAACTAGTATAATTATTATTAATAACCTGTATAATTATTATTAATAACCTGTATAATTATTATTAATGACTAGTATAATTATTATTAATAACTAGTATAATTATTATTAATAACTAGTATAATTATTATTAATAACTAGTGTAATTATTATTAATAACCTGTATAATTATTATTAATAACCTGTATAATTATTATTAATAACCTGTATAATTATTATTAATAACTAGTATAATTATTATTAATAACTAGTATAATTATTATTAATAACTAGTATAATTATTATTAATAACTAGTATAATTATTATTAATAACTAGTGTAATTATTATTAATAACCTGTATAATTATTATTAATAACCTGTATAATTATTATTAATAACCTGTATAATTATTATTAATAACTAGTATAATTATTATTAATAACTAGTATAATTATTATTAATAACTAGTATAATTATTATTAATAACTAGTATAATTATTATTAATAACCTGTATAATTATTATTAATAACCTGTATAATTATTATTAATAACTAGTATAATTATTATTAATAACTAGTATAATTATTATTAATAACTAGTATAATTATTATTAATAACTAGTATAATTATTATTAATAACTAGTATAATTATTATTAATAACTAGTATAATTATTATTAATAACTAGTATAATTATTATTAATAACCTGTATAATTATTATTAATAACCTGTATAATTATTATTAATAACTAGTATAATTATTATTGATAACTAGTATAATTATTATTAATAACTAGTATAATTATTATTAATAACTAGTATAATTATTATTAATAACTAGTATAATTATTATTAATAACCTGTATAATTATTATTAATAACCTGTATAATTATTATTAATAACTAGTATAATTATTATTAATAACTAGTATAATTATTATTAATAACTAGTATAATTATTATTAATAACTAGTATAATTATTATTAATAACTAGTATAATTATTATTAATAACTAGTATAATTATTATTAATAACCTGTATAATTATTATTAATAACCTGTATAATTATTATTAATAACTAGTATAATTATTATTGATAACTAGTATAATTATTATTAATAACTAGTATAATTATTATTAATAACTAGTATAATTATTATTAATAACTAGTATAATTATTATTAATAACCTGTATAATTATTATTAATAACCTGTATAATTATTATTAATAACTAGTATAATTATTATTAATAACTAGTATAATTATTATTAATAACTAGTATAATTATTATTAATAACTAGTATAATTATTATTAATAACTAGTATAATTATTATTAATAACTAGTATAATTATTATTAATAAAAATAAATAAAAGTGAATAATAAAATCAAAAAATGTCATAAATTTACTATTGTACATATCTAAATATATCTATTTTTTAATAATCCATTTTTACGATATAATATATTGATATTTTTAACTATCATTTGCATTTAGTGGTATACCTGATTAAGGTACTTGCCGGCAAACTGAGTCGAGTAACCGGATCGAAGAGCTTCGGTCGCCACGGTTACGGTCTCGGCTTTACGTCGCCACGACTCCGAATAGCAGCCGCCAGATACGGAATTGTTGACCACTTCGGTGTTGTGAGCATAAAGACCGGTCAGCAGGCTGGCGCGGCTTGGACAGCATAACGGTGTATTAGCAAACTAAGAAGGGGAAGGTGCGATGCGTTTGTAAATTGAACTAAATGTTAATGCTATCTTCAATACGTGAGTTTATCAAACAAACTTTCTTTCTTGATTTTATATATCGATTACAATATTATGTGTATAATGTTGTATATCGATTAATATAATACTTTAGCTATTCTCTCCGTTTTATAGTACATTCTAGATATACATTATAGTTCTAAATACTAGAATAACATAATTTCTATTTCCAAACTCACAGTCTACAAGATTTCATGCAGATTTATAAAATTTAATATTCACTATGATAATTTATTAGATTTAAATTCCTAAAAATAATATATATTATTATTTATAACATATAATATCTATATATTCTAACCATATTTGTAAAAGTAGTACCTTGTTCAGATAGCAACTTCTTAGTTTTCTTCATTATTTTCTATGGTTTAAATTTAAACTTAAAAATGATAATTATATAATAGATAGTTAATAAATTTAAATAATTTTTAACTTGGAGATATTTAATTATAGTATCATCTATTTAATCTAAATATATAATTCTATTATAAATGCATTATATTGATTTATAATAATCCAATGCCTGTATTTATAGGTCTAAAATTAAGTTTTATTTTAAGTTATACTTTTTAGATATACCGAAGAAAATAACATTTTCCAAATCGAATAAGTGGAAAAAGATGAAATATAATGGAGGTAAAGTTTGTGAGAATTGCTGCCACAGTAATAAGTATAGAAATAAAGGCGACGATCAATAGATAGATATGAATTACAATGATGGTTGGTAGACGTGTATTAATTACTTTAATAGTCTCTAAGCTAAATCAATATTGTATCACATTTATCACAAATATTTATATACCTCGGCACTATTTTTATCACTGAAATATATTATTATAATTATCATAATTATTAAAAAATGCTAATATTTATTAAATTAACAGTTATAATAGTAAAGTATTTGTTATTATAATAATACTGTACTAGTATAATATATTGCAATCATAGCGTATGTATTATTAATTAGAGTATTGAGAAGTAAATTAGATGAAATTAGCCATCGATATATATAATAGTGAGCCTTTATTGAATATTTAATGAATATTTAAATGATTAAAATGGTTGATTTATATTTTTTAAATATTTATTAAATGGCTATAATTTAATAATCAATAATTTGTCTGTGATTGTTGAAAAACGTTCCTTAATATTCATAGTGATAATAGTCTAATTAGTGAATGTATTAAGTTGTGTGGCAATATTTTGGACATTATGTTACCATTTTATTATATAATATATTATTCAATTATATGATATACTTCAGTATCATATAATTTTATTATGCATATATAAAGTATAATACATTTTAGTTTAATTTTGAAATAGTATTGTATTGTATATAAACATATTATGAATGTAAAATAAAATATATTTTTCATTATCAGTAAATCAATACACATTTATATTATTGTATATTACTTTATTTAAATATGATAATTGGTATACTATAAACATTATGTCATTATTATACACTGTATTATAATTATACTTATATATATATATATATATATATATATATATATATATATATTATATATATATATATATATATATATATATTTATATACTATTAGTATTATATAATTATACAATGTATTTATATTATAACTATATTATAATTATATATTTCTAAATCAATAGGTATATGTGCTTTATGCGCTACTTTATAAAGAAAATAATAAATTCATAAACTATAAATAATATATTAACGTTTGGGTTATTTTGACTATTCTTCTCCTTTTATTATATATATAATTATTCTAAAACTTTATATATATATAAATTTAATTTATAGTTATTGCTGTCACTACATTAACACACCCACAAATACTCCTACTGAATACCTTTAATATAAGTACCGCAATAGGCTACAATTGTTAGAATCCCATTTAATATTGAATATAATATAGATTCGGTTTACCTCTATGGAATGGAATACTATATATTATATAATACATTTATTGTAGCGAAAAAATAATGCTTAGTGTTTGATTAGCTTTTAAATAAATAGAATATTAAATTAAATTTGATTATTTAAATTATTATATTACAAACCATACTATTTAGTAGAACATCTTGATCATCAGTTATAATAAATACAATATTAGGTTTATGATTAATTGTTATTACACAAGTCATTAATATTATAAATATGAGATATGTTTTCATTGTAATTTAAATTATTAGAAGAATCTACACAAGGAATAAGGTCAAGAGTTCAATATTTTTATTTACATCCTGTAAATATTTTCGTTAATATCAAAAAGTAATGTATATATATATATATATATATATATATATATATATATATATATATACTCACTCGCACATGTATAGTAATAGACAATAATAAATATATAAATAAAATCTATTTGAAATTTTCTTTAAACATAATTATTATAACCATATATTAATAGTATACTTACAAACTTATAAATTAATTATTATATTATATTATAAATACATAAATTTATTATATAATAATTAATATGTTTTTTTTATATATTTATTAACATTATAATATGTGACTTTTTATCTATAAAATCATGCTATTTCTTCATTAGTTATTCCGAATAATTTCGTTTAACAATTTATTTCAAACAATCGTTTAACGATATATTTTCCTATTGATTTTCTAAAGTTATATTCCTTAATATGGGTTATATTAATGTATATTGTCTTCTTAATTTTCTAGATCCTATGTTTTTTCTGTAATATATAATATAATATATTCATTAAGTATATATATATAGACATTTGATATTACTATTGTCTAGATATTCGTATGATGTGAAGTAAGTACAATATATTGTCTACAGTTAAATAGTTATTCTCCCCCTATATGTTATTTAGGGGGTTATACCATAGTTATACCATAACGTAGAACTAATAACTTATAGTTTGATTATTTACGTATTCTCAACTTTAGACATCACATGTCATCGATTAATTTACTGCCTTTACGTGTTTATAATACAATAATTTTAGTTATATGCATGTTAACATATACTTGATATATATTAAATATATACTAAAATATAATCAACAATATATGATTCAACATTTCGTTAGTATATTATATTATCGGTGATATGTAGCAAATGTAAATACCTTTTTTTAAACGTACATTTAAATGTATGGTAGCTTCTGAAAATTAATTGTAATCAATAAAATAAATCAAGATTTTTTTTAAAACATGATAATTTTGTCTAGCTATTTGTTTGTTTATTAAATTATTCTAGTGTGTAATTTGGGCAATAAAACGGTTCCCAGAAAAAGTGTATACGGTAAACAATTGGAGTAATGCATGGTGGATTAGCAGAACTGCCCCGTTAGGTTTATATATAACGGAACTGCGGAAAAATTAAGGTTCTGCGATCGTCAGTAATCTGCGATCGTTTAAATTATTAGCGGTTTACCTCTTAATTATTGTAACAGTTGGGAGTTATGTAGTCAGTTAGTTTCAGTTGGAACATAATTCTTATATCATCGATTTATTATATATATACAACGATATTTATGTACTGTTTGAATATGAATACATTGAAATATGAATTTGCTTAAGTTTCAAGTTATAATATTATAGTTGGAAAAGCAACTCATTCGGTGAGTAGTTAGGGAATATGTTGGCAGAAAATGATGTTCCGATAAAGTATGTTATATTAGTTGTATGTTATAGTTTTTCTGTTGAATTCGGCGGTAAGTTGGATCAAAGAATGAGTTTAGTATAAGGTAGTCGAATTAAAGGATCAGTTGATTATTGTTAACATATTGTATGGGTAGGTTTGGGAAGTTGTATGAATATGTTTAACATAATTAATTCTGTAGAATTTGAGTTTAGAAGTAAAATGTGAAGTAGCCAACATAATCAATGTATAAGTGAAGTCAAATAGTATTTGATGTATGTTTGTGATGCAAAATATAATTAGAGTACATGTTATATGGTAAATTAGGAATATACTTCATCTTTTAGGGTGGAATGAGGAAATAGAGAAGAATATAGGTGATAGGATATATACTTGTGTAATGCAAAAATAGTTTTATAGCTGGCTAAATAATGTATTCTTGAATATATCAGAGTAGAAATTAGATTTATTTTTTAACATGTAATGGGTATATCAGCAATTTCCATTTCATTTGGACAGCACAGTTGATTGAATAAGATATTTAAAGCATATTTCTGATAACATATAACATAGTAGGTAGATTATTTGATATTAATAAAGAGGCAACGGAAGTCAATAATTAAGAGTACGGAAGTTTATGTGCTATGATTTCTACTGAAAACTTATTTTCTTTTATCTAATAATTACGGATTTGTTGTTTTATGGAAATATAGAACTTATCATATCTGAATATTTTGGTATGGTTCCAATCATTTGGTAAGGATTGGTAATATATTATATCGTAGCATATCTATTGTAAAAAAAAGATTTTTTGATTATTAGGAGTTGAATCACCAGAGAACAAGTTTTTAATAATGATACGATTGTGTAATTAGGTAACTAGATAATTGGGCCTTTTATAAATGTACAAGATATTATTATTTAAAATTGATATAACTCAAAATATGTATTATATATTAATTTATATATGTATATATATATATATATATATATATATATATATATATGTGTGTGTGTGTGTGTGTGTGTATATAAGAAGTATAGTATATTATATACTTATAAATATAAATATAACTATTAACTATAATAGTTTATTATTAATATATATTTATAACGTGTGTTTAATAAGTGTTTAATAAGTAATATTACTTAGCTACACTTAAATAATTAGTACAGTTATTATACCGATTGAAAAATATAATAAATGATATATTTAAAAATATAAAATCCAATATCCCCATTAAAAATATCAATCAATCAAAAACAAATATTAAATAATATAACCATGACGATTATAATTTTGCATATATAAAAACAATTATCCGAATATATACATTTCTGAAGCATTTTATTTACATGTTTTATTGTTTACAAATATTATACGTCTAATAATGTTTTCATACGTAAAGAATTTAATTGAATACATATTCACACCAGAAAATGACGAAGAATATAAACAAAGAACATGGTAAATTAGTATTTTATAATTCTACAATAACATTGTAAATAAATATAAGAAAATCTGATACAATATTTTGTACATTTTTTTTATTTCTTTCCTAATTCTTTTGAGTATCTATGACGTAATGAATGACAAAACCTAAATCACAATATATTTCAATTATCATTAGACATATGTTATTGAAATTCACTGCGATGTCGATTATATATTTGTATTGCCATTATTGTCATATCGATAACTATGTCAGATATACGACCTCATGGAACTATAGAAGTTATTGAAAAATCAATATTTAATTGTTCTATTATAGCTTAAATCTTATATTTTCTGAACATCAATACACATTTATTTAGTATATATATATATATATATATATATATATATATATATGTATGTATATATAATGCTATTACGAATATTCATAAACATACTAATTCATTTTTATTTAAACCGATATATTTAGAACGTTATAACCCATAGGAAAATGTATTATCGAAAATGTTACATCGCTGATGCAACGGAATTCGGCGAATTGAGCCCGAATAAAGGTCAAGTTTTCACTGTACCACCTAGCAAGCTAACGGACGTTCTACTAGATATGGGAATAGACGCCAATAGAGACATCGCCACAGCTACACGCATGACCGATGCTTGGTTCTCGATGTACGACGTAGACGAAACACCCAATAACTGTACGTTAGAAACGCCGGCTCCTTCTGCGCGTGTAACGGTGTGTCGAAGCGTCGACGATATCGTACTGGCCGGCAACGATAACGGAATATCGCGGCGGGACGGGAGAACACTTAAATCGTCGTCGTATACAATTCTGACTGCGCCTTCCACGGTCACAACACACGAAAGGCCTACGACGCTGAAACAATGTAAATCCGATGACAAGATAGAAGCGCGATGGCGGCCTTTGTCAAGAGAATTCATAGCCGATGTTCCGGTATGCGAGGCCACTGAATTGAATACAATTAAGTTAGAGATAAACACAAGAGATGGTTCGTTAACTAATAGATATATCAGGTTATAACTATACCATATGGAGCTAATATGAATGGATGTGTATATATATATGTATAAAGTAACTACATATTATTATCACTAGTATTGTCTCTATGGTAGTAGCTATCACTGTAGAGATAATAATAGTTTCAGTTAAAATAATTCACGGAATATTAAATGATATTAAGATATATGATATTGTTATGGACTTTATTTTATAATAATACATTGTCAATATATGCAAATGTTATTAGAAGTGAATAAATTATTCACTAGAAAACAAAAAATGTATCCTAACTATAATAATAATTATACTCAATGTGTAATGTTGTACCTACATATATAACATATTATATTATATTATATTATAACATATTATAATGCATATAACTAATATTAGTATGCGATTTTCCTTGGTAAATCATGTTATTCTAATATTCTAAATATAATATCTTATTATGAATTATTATTTTAAATATTTAAGCGACTTCTATTCGAGTTTTAGATCGCTTACCATTCGTATACCCTACACACATTTCGTAACGTTCACGTACTCCATTTCTTAACGCTTTTCCGCCTTCAGAATTTGAATCGGGTGATCATTTAAGAAATTGTAATATATTACCCACCTTGGGACCGATGGCTGACATCGACATTCATGGAACAATTGCCGGTGATAAAGAGGACACGAGTGAACCATGTAGAAGCAATGATTACTCGGTCAGCTTGAACAAGAAATTAGTCGAAGGAAATGGGCTGAACTTTGATGACAACTCTACTGACTCTATAGAGTTATCAGATGATGATAGCGAGGTCGAACAAAATAACGGAAATAATTGGCAAAACAATGAACGAGTAATGGATAAGGGTACAATGGATACAATAGGTATGCCTCTAGTAGAAGTCGGTGACACGTCAATAAGAGAAACGATAAGATCATCTAGAGAAATGAGTAAATCAATGGAAGAAATTAACACACGTTGTGAAGAATCTGTCACATCTTCCGTCGAACTCAGCTCATCTTCATATGAAATCATTATTTCCGATCTCGACGATGGCGAAGAAAACGACTCCACCCTCTACCGCAGCATACTTACAGATAATGACGAGTTGCTCTCTGACTTGTATGCGTCAAACAGTGACTCATACGACAGTGATTCAAATCGAAGTTTAATACCTCCCAAAGCCTATGGAGAAGTTGAAGAGATTCACGAGGATAGTAATCAAGTCGTTTTGGGAAACGATGTTGCGGAAAATGAATTTGATTCTTTTACAGGGATTAAAAAGTCATCTGAAAACAATTCAATTAATGAGGAAACAGTCGATAGCACTTTTGCGGTCCACCATATTAGTTCCCCATCAACCAATAGAAAAGAAGATCTTAGCAATTCGAAACAACAAGAATGCGGCACCAATGTCAATCACATCACAGATGGGATGAAAGAATTATTACAGTTTGAGAAATCAAACGATATGGAAGACGAATCAAAAGGTAAATCCGAACACGATCAAACCGAAAGTCCCGAATGGTCATCGGAGCAGCCGTTACAATTAAGGTCACCATACCACACATTCAAGGACGAGGACTTCCCTACCATTATACGTCAATCGCCAGGTGGTGCTTCGTCTATGTCATTCTTTTCGGCGGGACCAGAAAATACATCAGCTATACCTCACTACCAAAACGTTAATTTTAACTATTTCAAACTGTAATAAATAAATCAAATATTTATGATAATATATAGAAACATATAGAAACGATATTTTGTAAATAAATAGTATAAATTCTGTACAATATTGAAATTTTATGTGTTTAGTATATAATAATACATTAATTTCTATATAGAAGCGAATCTCTGTTGGGTATAGTACACAGGAATGTAATGACTACAATAGGAAAATGGCGGATAGGAAGAAAAAAGAAAGAGAAATAGGTAAATTGTTTCACAATCTGTTTGTAGTTATTAAATGTTATATATTCTCTACACCATTCGCTCAGTACCTCTTCATTAACTACTAACTACTATTTGGTCAACTATCTCAGTACATATGTAATATTGTAATATATATGTAATACATATGTAATATTAAGTAATACACATTTTAGAAAAAGCCAACCTGTGATCTTATGAAATGTTTAATTTAATGAAAGCCAAGAATTATTATACCTAACGTTTATATACGATAACTGTATTTTAATAGTTGATATTGTCATATTCAATTAATAATTATAATAAAATCTTATATATGTATATTTATTACATACTTTATTAATATTAATTAATTATTTTTTAAGGTTAAGTCACTATTATATAAATAGATATATGCTTATTTTAAAAATTATTGGATACATTTAATTATTTGTATAAACTAGTTTTTAAAATGTATTTAATAAAATATAATATAAATATTTTCTCCATTATAACTTAATAATTAAATTTAGAGAACTAAATTGTTTATATTATATATCAATAAATTTGAGTTTTATAAATTTATGCTTTATAGAAAATTAATAGATATTATTCAATAAACTAATGTTACTTATTTATTCTAAGATTTTCTAAAATTTAATTACTTAATGTATACAATAGTAATATTATAATATTGTAATAGATTAAAATTTTAATTAAGAACAATAAATATATGGATTTAAAGTAATTTTATTATCAATATTTACCTAATAAATACACTCATATATAAATGTTGAATTTGTTATACTTATCTACGATACTATAAAAATATATAATCATTACAGTAAAAAGTACACTAAAATATTTATTACAAAATAAGTGAAGTGTTGTTTAGTATTGCATGGCCGAGATACTGATGTCATATTGAAGTTGCCAGTAAGTCCAAACTTAGGCACCTTCTCTATTACTTCACGGTAATAGTTTTACCCACTTTATTATCTGATTAAAATGATATATCAAATTAGTTCAAACTAATAAAGTGATATAATAATTATTGTAGATTAATTTGAAATCAAATCAAATTAATTTGATCATGTATTAATTTGATCATATATTAATTTTATCATGTATTCAAGATAGCTCAAATAGTTATATTCTTACTTTTACTAACTTTCTAATTTATTTAACATGTTTTCTTTTCTTGAATTATTGCCCTGGAGATAAGAAATTATTTATAATATAAATATCATTCACTATTGTTTTAATATATAATTATTTTACACAAATTGATATTGCATGACTTTAAATGATAAAATGAGATACTAATTAACAATATTATTAAATTTTATAACACATAATCAAATGGTAGGTTTTAATATAATACTAGTTATGTAAACGTACCTTCATAAGAATATATAATCTTTGTAATTCTTGCTTTACAGTTTCTTTCTTATTTGTTTCTGTTTTCAGATTACTCTTCAACGAAACATTCTGTTGTATGTAATGTAAATGTAACATAATATGAATTGATTTATTGGAATACGAAAATTATTAAATATGATATAATAAATAAAAATAATTGTAATTATACATAGAATTCTATATGAACCTCTATTTTTAATTTTTTAATTTTTTGAGACATTTTCCGGAGATATATTTTATAATCGGCTTGTTGACCTATAAATAAAAAATTAAATAATATGATATTAAAATAATAAATAGCCAAAACAAATTATATATATGTTTACAAAAGAATGAAATAAAATAACAATTAATTAAAATAATAATGTATATTAATAATATATATTAAATATAATAATATATATTAAATAAAATAATATTTATACCAAAAATTAAAATATATTATGTAAAAGATAATTTATACCCTAAAGGGACATTCAGGGCCCTAAAGGGACATTCAGGGCCCTAAAGAGGCATTCACACAGAGCTTTTTACCGCTTTTTATTAGCGACAGAAAAACGATTGTAATTTAAAATGCGTTCACACAGAAAAAGCTCGAAAAAGCTGTCACTTTAAGCTTAATGTATATACGCCCAGATTTAAATTGTAAATACAATATATAAACAAAACAAATTACATTTACAATACAATGAATACCAAATCACATCGTATACGGTCACTACTATCATTATTATATTTAAATCGGCAGAGGAGGTTTAATAAGAAAAGGGTTTGGTCATACGACGATGGTTATTAAATAGGTAACAAGAATATGCCGGTAATTTCAAATCCATGTCAAAATAAAATTATATAAATTTGAGTATATATCAACAAAGAAATGAATCTGTCAATCAATAACAAACTTGCATATATCAACAAAGAAAATCAGCTGTCAATCAATATAAGTTAGCCAATAAGGTACATTGTATCAGCTTTAAGCTAGAAATATTGGACTTATTCTATTTTGATTACGGGCATAAAAAACATTGTAAATATTGAACAAAAGCTTAAGGCTGCATAATTACACAACTTAAAGCTGGCGGAAAAGCTGTAAAAAGCTCTGTGTGAATACCCCTTAAGGCAAAAAGATAAAATAATAAAATAATATACAAAATTATTAATAATAACTTAATAACCTTAAATCAAATATATAATAAATTATGTTTACACAATATCCATAATATATACTAACTATTTCCATGACATATACAATTACAGTCTTCATTGTTAGCTTTATCAACTATTAGTTCATTTATAAATAAATTATAATTATAAATTGAAAAAATTCTATATAAAATGAAATATAAAAAAAACAAAATATACGAAGTAAACACAAATAATATATAAATAAATACTTACAAAATGCAACACATTCATCACATTTACAAATCATAGGAGTTGCATAGGCTATTTAAAATAGGTGTGATTAGCTCAATACTAATCGCATAAATAACTAAGTATGGATTGTAACTATAAATGTAATAAGTAATTTGAATTGTATCAGCGGTATGTACCAACATATATTTTCAGTGTTCAAAATTACTACTTCAGAAACGTTATTTATAGTTTGTCTTTTCATTGTATGCTGATTATCTGGTAAATGAAAATGATAGAACTCAAGTAGTGAAATAATTATGATATTAATTATGATATTAATTATGATATTAAGTATGATATTAAGTATGATATTAATTATGATATTAATTATAATATTAAGTATGATATTAATTATAATATTAAGTATAATAGTAAGTATAATATAATTAGAATGGTAAATACAAATACTGACTCGTCGAAGTCTTTTTTAGTGGTATAATGGTATTGGCGTCGGTTGTTTCAAGTGTGAAATCGCCGGAACTGACAGTCGAACTTGCCATCGACTGCAATTCGTCGGCGGTGTCGTCGCCGGGGTTCATCGACGGCCGGCGAGTGGTGTCCGCTTTCGAAGACGTCAGCGTCGCCGTCAATGTCGTAGTCGTGGTCGTCACGGTTGACTGAACGCGTCGTTGCCTTCGCTGCTGCTTCTCCCGTTGCTGTCGTTGGTAGTCGCGGCGTCGAGAGCGCACGTCGAAGTCGTCGTCGGAAGTGTCTCCGCCGCTCGGCCTGTCCTGGTCTTCTTCTACCGACGCGCGCGCGATTGCTTTGCGGTCCGACTTCGACTCCGACTTCGCATCTCTTCTGGTGGCGATTACGGCTTCGTCGCAGTCGTTGATGTACTCCCGACCAATCGGAGTCCTTAGATAATTAATGTATGAGAATCGCTGCATTAATATCAAACTACAGTTAAATTCTTTAATAAATTATTAATAATTTATGTTTACAACTTTTAAAACTATTTTTATAATCATATATAATTTTAAGAGTATTTTAAAATATATTCTAAATAAATTATGAATTAAGAGATTCGATGTACAACTATATAATACTGTACAACTATATAATACTGTACAACTATATAATACTGCACAACTATATAATAATACAATATCTATAATTTTAAATTTATTTTATTAATATAAAAAGTATTCAATTAATATTAAAAGTATAAAAAGTATATTATTACATAACAAATAGATATTGTAATCATTAAAAAATCATTAAAAGAAATATATTCAAATGTTCACATTAGAATTTGTAACTTGAACAAGAAAAATAACTAACTGATTTTTTGTATTCACTTGCATTCTGAGTTGTCGGTTTATTTTCTCCATATGTTTAATCTTGCCCTCGAGTTTACAGATCTCCGGATTCAATTTATAGAAGTCAGGTGACTGATGGAATGTCAACATAATTGTATTTCACTCGTTAATGATTAATCTGATTATTAATAGAATACATATATATATATATTCTATATATATAGAGGTATATGGAATGGTGGATATCATTAGTTAGATATGTATTACTCATTTAACAAACAAACAATCCCGTATGGCTACTTACGATATTAACGGGATCCCGTGCTTTCAGATCAATAGCCGCCTGATTCTCTTGCGATATTTGTAGTTGTTTCTGTTTTGCAGTTTCCTCGGAAATCTTTTGGCTCTGAATTTCGCGTCTCAATTTCTTCACAATTCGCTTCTCGCGAGAACTCTGTTCTTCAACCTCTCGCAACTGTAGTATCTCTACTTTCATTAAGTCAATTTCACTAAGCAGATCGTGGATTTGTATCTCCATTCTGAAGGAAAATGATTGGATGGGAGAATGGATGGATTGAATTGTAATTTAAATTTAAATAAGAAATCTCAATAATTAATAATAAATATCGTTATTTTAATATAGTCTTTGTGAAGTTATCTAATCTCTTAGTCTTCCGGAATATAAACAAACCTGGCAGTCCGCTGTTTTGCTGTATTGAGATTTGTTGATGTTAATTTGCAGTGATTACAATCTCCTCGATCATTGAAATCAGCAATCTGAAACAAAGTGAGTTTTAAAAACTGATCTTGAATTACAATAATAGTAGATTAAAACAAATTATTAATAATATGATAATCACATTACAATTGCACCAATATTTACTAAATGTAAATATGGTATAAAGGTAATATGGTATAATATAATATTAAAATAAGGCTAGAGATGAAAAAACTTGTATTGATTATATACAAAATAGATTAGGGCACATCAAAACCTTATTTTTGAGGTTTAAAATTTCTTCTTCATATTTTTCTTGAAGGAGATCGGAATCCGTCTTGGATTGAGAATAATCCAATAACTTTAATAATATTATATCGGATTAGATAGGGTGATAATTCAAGGTAATATATACATATATAGGTATATGAGAAGTTAAATTATGAAATGAAGATATTTATATTACAGTAGCTACAGAAGATATTTACATTACAGTAGCTACAGAAGATATTTACATTACAGTAGTTACAGAAGATATTTACATTACAGTAGCTATAGAAGATATTTACATTACAGTAGCTACAGAAGATATTTACATTACAGTAGCTACAGAAGACAAGTACTACTCTGCATTAAAATCTAAATCAATAAAGTTGTAAATATTGTTATTATACATCAATAAAGTGGATATATATATATATATATATATATATATATATATATATATATATGTAAAGTATATAATAAAGTATAAAGTACTAATGAATAATTGATTTTCAAAATAAAAAAAACTCCATTACGTATTATTCATGTTACAGGCAAAATGTAAATATTGAAATGACTCATTTTAATATTATTTTAATATTATTTTTGCGCATAGAATCTCAAAGAAAGAATTACGAAACCTGGTTACGTAGGGACGCAATATTTTCCCGATACCCTTTCTCGGTTATAGCGGAGGCGTTGGCGGTTGTAGCGGAGACGTTGGCGGTTGAATTAGAATTAGCGTTGGCACTAGGGTCGGCGTCGATTGTAGGGCTAAAGGTCGCGTTGCGGCCGTAATTATCTGAGAACAACGTTATCTGGTAGGCTAAACGCTCGTTTTCGGCTCGTAACAACTCTATATCGCCGTCGGACTCCGTCTTCAGGTTCGAATACGTAATCACCTGTGTGTTATCAAAAAATTTGATTAAAGTGAAAAATTTAATTTTATTTAAACTTTATTTAAACAAGAGAAGAAATTTTAATAATTATATTAGTTAGTAAAATGTAAAACGAAGAAAAACCTAAACTAAGGTATGAATCAGTCCTTGTTTATTAGAAATATCCACACATGAGTGAAATTAGTATAAATACATTGAAAAATAAGAAAACCTGGGTTCGTAGATTTCGAATTTCTTCGCAGAGTTGGTTTTCGTTAATAATGTGATCACGTTGGGCTTCGTCTTGCAGGAAAATACGTTGCCGGAGAGCCGCGACCTCTCGAGCCATCTCATTCTCCGCACAATCGTTCCTGGACTGCAACTGCGAGAAACCAGCTATCTGAATGCAAAGTGAAAGAAGAACTTATAATCTCGGGAGATTGGAATATGCAAAATAGTTCCATTACAAATTTGTTTTCTTATATATAGAATTACATATATCATGAATCGTAGGTAATGGCATATACCAAAAACTAGTATAAGGCGGGGTTTACCTGTTCTCGTAATGCAGCAATCTCATTGGTCAATGATTGTTCCCGTTTATGATTCACCGTTATATCATTTCGCAAAATTAGCTCTCGATGTTCATATTCGCTACGGAGTCCGTCCAAAGAAATGCCAAAGTTGTCGATTTCAATTGAATCGGTCACTAGGTCGGGTCAGCGTGGCATTACATATCATGGTATTAAAAGGGCTGCGAGGTTACGGGGTGAAAGCGGAGTTCGGGAAAGGACGCAAGTTGAAGAGTTTTAGAACAACTTGAAGGAAGAAATTCGAAGTTTTGTATTTAATTTAAAGAAGATTAGTTATTGACGACTGTACTAATAAATTAATTAATGTGTTAATTGTTTACATTATAAATTTTAAAACGTATTGTTTATTTGAATATTAGTGGTATTGAATTGTATTGCTAGGTCAATGACTCATATTATAAAATACAGTTTTGTACAACATCCATTACCATAAAATTGTTAAATCGAAAGAAATTTTATCGAGTCGCATGGAATTAATGTGTTGAATAAATGAAATTCTTATATGTTAAGAAAATGTTATGTGTTTATAAATAATATTTAATATTTAATAAATAATATTTACATAAAACCTGTATTCAGTGTAGGCATGCTGATAGCGGAGTGTTCTGGGGATACTGTATATATAAGTGGTGGTAATGGTAGATTCGAAGGTGTGGGGTAGGAAGATTTAGGTGTAAGGAAGTCTAAGCTAATGGAATATGTGTTATTTATGAAAGTTGATTTAAAAATATTTCATATATAATCAATAAGGTGTAAGCAGGTGAATATAGGTGTGTGTGTGTATGTGTGTGTGTATGTGTGTGTGTGTGTGTGTATGTGTGTGCGTATGCGTATGTGTGTATGTGTGTGTGTGTGATTGTGTGTGTGGGTGTATGTGTGTGTGTATGTGTGTGTGTGTGTGAAGAATTTATTAACCAAGTTTATATAGGTTGTATAAATGGTAAGTAATTGTCTGTTTCAGTGAGAGTATGTGTTGGTCAAAGTTTAATTTGTTGTCAAATTTGACTCCAAGATATTTTGTCAAGTTAGATGGTTTAATCGGTATGTCGTTTATGAAAATCTTTGGGAATGCAGGTTCTATATTTAATTTAGCAGTGGAAATATTAATGAGTTCTGTTTTAGTAGAGTTAAGTAGTAAGTCATTTGTTGTCAGCCAGTTATGTAAGTCGGTGAAACAGTTCTGTAGTTGATCTGTTGAGTCTATGTTAGAGTGCAATTCAATATCATCAGCATAGAGATGGTGTTATAGAGTTTTTTATAGTCTTTATAGTTAGTTTTGATTATGTTTTTAATGTAGTTAATTTTATTGTATTTTAGAGCTTTCCTGTATATTATATGTGCGGTTACTAGTTGTGATAGATTAAATGAGGATGGGTTTGTGTGTGTATAGGTGTATGTATTTGTAAACATATGTGTATGTGTGTGTGTATAGGTGTATGTGTTTGTAAACATGTGTGGGTGTGGGTGTATATAGGTGTATGTATTTGTAAACATGTGTGTGTGTGTGTGTGTATTGGTGTGTATGTGTGTGTGTCCGCATATGCTTTCAGTATATATGACTAATGGGTATGAATGGAATTTAAAATAATAATTATTACAATGATATTTTTATACTATTATTATTTAATATACTCAATATTTGATAATATATATAAACATATGTTACCTTATTATTAATAATAGTTTAAATATTACATGAAAATTAAGTAAGCATATTTTTTTGCAAATAAAATATTTTAATTAAAATTATAATTATTTAGAAAAACTAAATTGCCAACAAATTAATTTTAAATTGGAAAAATAATTAGGAATTCAATTGTTATATATAATATCCTATAAATAACTACTAACAATCCTTTATTGAATCATACGAAGTAATACCCAGCGTGGAAATATTATTAATATCCTTGCTAAATTCCTGAAAACGTTAAATCTTGGTTTAAAACAGACGATAACAAATTTGCATTTAATTATTCTTAGCAATTTTCGACAATAAATTTCTCTTAATTAGAAAAGTATTTTAAATAAACAAGTTATTGTTGTTGATATATAATAACTATTAAGATGATATCTACACTAATGAATGAGTCGATAGAATCTTAAAAGAGATATTAGCTGAAGAGTACAGTATTGATTCTGTATATATTCACAATATCAAATAACTCAAGAAATATCCAGATAAAAGAGAAAATTAATTTTATTTGTATTTAAATTATATTCTGATATTATTTTATTTAAAATAATTATATAATAATTTATATTAATAGTTACATCATCTGGTTTCTTGGGAAAATTAGCTATTTGTTGACTTGAAAGAAACATTGAGGTAATATGTTAAAATGAATGACATTTTTATGATAGATTCTGTAACGCAAAATATTAATGTAACTCATTTATAATACCACACAACCATAAGATTATACTATTGTATCTACATCAAAGGAACCCGGTGTAACCCTTGCCACTGACCATAGAAGTCCTGAGTTCGTCGTCGACATAGATATCTGGTCTCAAAGAATCAATGTCGTCGAGTCTGTCACGGTTCAGCGATTCGCCGAGTCGAGTAGGAGCCGACCTCGCCGACTCCATCTCCGGTAGGGCTGCGGTGGCGTGTCGAATAGCGGGTCCGATAGGTCTACCCCTACTCACTCTAGAGGCGGCGGGTGCGAAGTGGTTGAAGTGTTAATGGGGGTAAATAGTGCATATAGAAATAAACTCTAGCAGGAGGATACATTAACATTATAGATTATAGATTATGGATTGGACAATTGTAATAATAGTTTATTGTAGTAATTATCTGGAGTTAATAGCCAAGAGATTATATAATAACTAGATCTCCTGAAAATAGCAACACATGAAACAAAGAGAACATAATAAAGAATACAACAGAGGTTTTAAATGTAGGGTTTATACATATTTGAAATACTACTTTAGAGAGTGATGTTTTAGTTCACCCCTAGGGGGCGAAGTGACGAGCAAATCACAAAGTATCGACATAACATCAATTAGTAAACTTGTAACCTAGGAATGGGTGAAATGTGAAGGTTTAGATCATCAGTTGTTAGGGTGAGTCGTCTGTCTTGGTAGATATCCAGATGCTTCATTTGGTCAAGTACTGACGTGTGTTTGGAGGTAAGAGGGTGAAGTTATATAATGGTCAAATGAAGGTATTGAATTGATATGAGTAGATTAGATGAGTGAGTGATATAATGTTTATACGAAGTAAGTATTAGCAGTTAAGTATTCAAACAGGTAAAGGATTATTTGGCCATAATCGGGTAAGATTTCGCTTTATGTAACACACCTCGTTCGAGTTTAATGTCGAGTGATTCATTAACTCGGATCTTCGTTAAATCATTTAAATAAACTTCTATTTCGTTTTGATCTACACCGATTACAATGCATTAATAGTCGTGTAAAAAGTGGTTAAACTGAAGAGATGTAGCGTACGTATAGGAATACATGTATAGAGTTTCTTGGAAATGCTGTGGGATTACGTAATGCTTACTATTTCCATTGGAACATATTCTGCGATGTAATGGAATATGATTTTACCACATTGTAGAATTTAGTTATGTATATTTGAAAATGAAAACAATTAATAAAAGCAAATTCATATTCATGGAATGTTAAGGATATATAAAACATAGGGTTAGAGATATTTACTTATAGCTAAATTAATCTGGGTGATATTATGTATAGTAATATAATATAATAATAAATAATTCATTATTTATTAAATTTTATATATTCGAATATAAATTACTATATTTCACTATATAAATATCACTAGAATTTTCGGTTTATAAAAATGAAATTCGCTTCTAAATTTTAAGTAATCCCTTTTTTAAACAACACTTGGTTTTAGTGTGAACATGATTAATATTAATATTGTCACTTCAATCTTTTCGAAAATAATGGAACAGTATTACAAATATAGAAAATCTATTTTAACTATGATCAATTTATAAAAGAAAACAATTTGTGTTCAATAATCAATAATTTGATATTCAAATATATAAATCTGCATGTATTATTACATTACATTACATAATGCCAACCCATAAATGATTCAGAGAATAGGCTGGTTTCAGTAATGATATCTTTAATGGAGTTGATCTAATCACGTTAACATATTAAATTAGATTGTAAGAATAGTTTCATTCGATCATTTAAATGTTACAACAAATAACCATGTCTTCGGGCAGCGTTCTATTTATAGATACAGAAGTGTTATTATCTCCCATTGTTGTATTATTCATAAAAGATTGATCTTTCTTAATGACCTGAATATAAAATCTATATACTTTGTTGTCATAATACTGTCTGATTAAAATAATCAGTTATTAAAATGTAGTTTTAAATTTTATAAGGTAAACTTTTAAAATCAGATTTAAAATTGTATTATTTCTAATATGTCTAAACATAATCTATATAAAACTATAGATAGTTTAAGATTATTTTGTAGTATGTTATATACCAAATAAGGAAAACAATATTTAAATTAGAGTAATTATGAAATATCTTTAGTTCGTCAATACAAACTTCGTCGAGAATTTGGTTGGTTTTGTTCAAGCGATCAACTAGAATTGCTTGCAGTCTTTGGGTGGCCTGTGTTTGCGTTCGCGATGAAGCCTGTGGAATAATGTCGTACCTATCGGTTACCGCGTTAACAAACACAAACCAACGACGAAATTAGAATACAAAAACAAACGAGTCATTAAACGCACGTTAAACTAGTGATAAAAAAACGGTGAAAAATCAGATTAAATAAATGATGTACCCATTGAGAAGAAATAATGTAGTTATTGTCATTTGCAGCTCGCGAGTAATTCTGTCTAAACAATGAATTTATAGCTACATTTTTACATATTGATTCATCGGTCATAGTGAAAGCATCTTTTCCCTTCGTATCTTTGAAGCTGTCTAATTTCACGTCATCTTGATGATTTGCCTGGCTTATCAGCGGGATAGAGTCACGCGATGCAGTTATTCCACGACCCTTATCGACCTCGGGGAAGCAACGCACGCATATTTTGGCGAGCCAATAGAAACGTTGCGCGTACAAGAAATTCCTGAGTTCTATTTCTTGGGAGTCGAGTCCGCGTGGAGGCCGTTCAATTTGCTCTCGTAAAGTTGACGACTGTCCAGAACAAAGCTGCGATTTAATAACGTGTCCTTTATTAACTGCGATCTCGTTGGCATCGCCTTCCAGACAGCCGAGCAGCTTTAGTTTCTCTCGCAGAGCCGTAACCTCTACATCTTCTCCTCCTCGTACTTCGGCGAAATCCTCCACTTCCGGAAATGCATTTTTTTCCACTTCTCCGTCGATGACTCCTATGTTTAGATTTTCATTTCTCGCAGGCAAGAGTTCGTTACGAATGTGCGAGGAGTCGGGCCTATCTAAGACTTGCGTCGTTGCACAATAGGTTTCATGTTCAAAAGAGTCTTTTTCGTAGCCACTATGCAGCCTATGCTCACCAACCAAATTTAAACCAACTCCTACTTCGCAGATGTGATCGAATTCATTGTCTTTACCGTAAACAAGGTCCTGCATTTCTTCAATAGTCTCTCCGTTGCAGCAGGAGAGTTGGTCGAAGATTTCACCAACATTTCTACTTCGATTTTCGAGGTTAAACAGCGATAGCCCTACACCAGTTTCCCTCTCGGTTTCAGCTATATCTTCCTTAGTTTGTCCGTCGTCTGCGGGGTTGGTGACCAGATGAATGATTGACAGTTGGCCGTCCCCTCGTGACACAAAGTTACAACGCAACACCGAGAGATTCTTGACCGTCGCTTCGAAAACGTATCCGACGCTACCTTCGCTCGACGGTTGGTGCGTCGGCGCGATGGTCTGGCATTCCTTTGTTACGGTGAAGGTCACCTCCTCTTCCACCTCCTCTGAGATATGGTGAGTAAATTCCATGAATTCAGTATTCAGTTTAGTCGCTATGTAAACAATGTCAGCAATTTGTGAATGGTATTTCCAAACTGATTTGCAATTTTGGTTATTTTCATAATCCACATTTTTTGTATCTGTGTTGGTTTTATTGACGACATTCAATTTATTAATATTCATTGGAAAATGACACTCAAAATTCTCTTCAAGTGAATCTCGGTTCTCAAAATTTGATACATTTCCAATCTGTGTTTTAATTTATTAATAATCTTTATTATAAATATATTTTATATTAATATTAATTAAAATATTAGTAAATCTTACATATATATACATATGTATATATATATACATATATATACATATATATATATATATATATATATAAATGACTTGTTTGCTTGATTTATTAAATTGTATCAAACTTTGTTATTGAATGAGTTGATTAATATTAGTATCTGTGTTTGTGTGTGTATCTGTGTTTGTGTGTGTATCTGTGTCTGTGTGTGTATCTGTGTTTGTGTGTGTATCTGTATTTGTGTGTGTATCTGTATTTGTGTGTGTATCTGTGTATCTGTGTTTATGTGTGTATCTGTGTTTGTGTGTGTATCTGTGTTTGTGTGTGTGTCTGTGTTTGTGTATGTATCTGTGTTTGTGTGTGTATCTGTGTTTGTGTGTGTATCTGTATTTGTGTGTGTGTCTGTGTTTGTGTGTGTATCTGTGTTTGTGTGTGTATCTGTGTTTGTGTGTGTATCTGTGTTTGTGTGTGTATCTTTGTTTGTGTGTGTATCTGTGTTTGTGTGTGTATCTGTGTTTGTGTGTGTGTCTGTGTTTGTGTGTGTATCTGTGTTTGTGTGTGTATCTGTGTCTGTGTGTGTATCTGTGTTTGTGTGTGTATCTGTATTTGTGTGTGTATCTGTATTTGTGTGTGTATCTGTGTATCTGTGTTTATGTGTGTATCTGTGTTTGTGTGTGTATCTGTGTTTGTGTGTGTGTCTGTGTTTGTGTGTGTATCTGTGTTTGTGTGTGTATCTGTGTTTGTGTGTGTATCTGTGGTTGTGTGTGTATCTGTGTTTGTGTGTGTGTCTGTGTTTGTGTGTGTATCTGTGTTTGTGTGTGTATCTGTGTTTGTGTGTGTATCTGTATTTGTGTGTGTGTCTGTGTTTGTGTGTGTATCTGTGTTTGTGTGTGTATCTGTGTTTGTGTGTGTGCGAGTATTTATGAATGTTAGTGCGAGTGTTAGTACAAAAAGAAGGTCGCTTACATGCATTCCTCCTTCTGCTTTCAATTCTTTTATTCCCACTCCTCCTCCTCCTCCTCCTCTCTCTTCATCCTCATTCTTCAAGGCATCCCCTAGTCGGCGCTCTAGTTCGGCTGACCAGTTTTTCTCCTCGTTTACAATGTTTCTTAAGTCGGTGACATTCGCCCGGAGCCGTTCGTTCTCTACGACGATTTCGGCGTCAACGGCGGTCGGGTGGTGTTCGCTGAAGTGCGACGCCGTGAGCTCAATATAATCGGCGTCGGAGGACGAAGAGGAGGAGGAGATTTCGATAACTCTCGGCGGTGCGGGGGTAGTAGTGGTAGTAGTAGTAGTTACTGCCTCGTCCACCTCGGCAGGTAAGCGATCGCTCGAAGTCGTCGAAACTTCGCGAGACGTCGTAGCGTCGATTGCAAACGGCGAGTCGATATTCGACGCAGACCACTCGTCAACGACGCCGTTGTCTGCGTCGAGGCCTACTGTCGTAAGTATTGCGATTTCACTCGAAGACCGACACAGCTGACGTTGCCGTTGCTGTTTCGAGTGCACATTTCGACGAGCTTTCGGGTTAATCGCGTCGGCGGGTAGCGAATCGGAACGGGGTCGGAGGTCGCCGCAGCGCCGCTGGTGGCGTTGGGGCGACTGCAGGCGTCGCGCTCTACTAATCACGGCGGCTTCGGTGCCTCGTAGCATTTGGCTAGCAGCCTGCAGGGGGTACGAGAGCAATGGAGCGTAACGGTGGAAGGGGGGGGTGTGTTAAAAGGCGTCGACGAGTAAACGCGGGATTTGGATGGTCAGAAGGTGGTGAAGTGTGATGAATGCTGTCGTTTAATACGATGTAAACATTGATTGGCAGTTATGGTAGACCGCGATATCATAAATGGTGCGAAGAGAGGGGATACAAATGTAACTATGCAATGGCTAGGTAGAATGCCGATGTAAGCAAAGGTTATTGTAAGGCATTTGTATTACTGAATATAAATGAAGCCAATTCTATAAAATACATAAACTATTTAACTGTTGAATAAAACTACCAAGTAAACGTATATAGGATGTTAAATTCAACTAATTAAAGATATAGAATAAAGGCATGCAGATAGTATCATATTATATAATAATAGAACAAAAGGTTAGAATTGAATACCATTAGAAATAATTATAATAGAATATTCAAGCAACATGCAAAAAGATTATTATGTTTACTAATTGAATTCGAACTTCTTATATAAAATAACATAATTGAAAGTATGTAGATGTAATATGTAATATAATGTAATATGTATTATGTAAAATCCTAGATGAAATAGTAATCAAATGATATAACAATTATACAAACATTCAACGATTTCTCTTTTTCTTTTAATTCTAGTTGGTAACTTTTGTTTTCATCATTAAGTCTCTTGAAAAATTGAACATTAAATAGTTTACTGGTTGCATAATACTTGTTATTATTGTTATTATTTAGTTAACGTATACATATTTACATTTAAATAAGTTATAGATTAGTTAATGTATTGTATAAACTTGAATTATTAAATCTTTATCTAATATCACATCTTTTGATTTGAGTTCAATGTTGGTTGAGTTCATTTTAGATTGTAGTCGTTTTTGAGTTTCAATCTAAGTATAAATGTAAATCATCAATTGAACTACGCAAACAATAGTGTATATTTAATTTAGTATATAAAGTAAGATATATATACTATATTATGTATACATATTTTAATGGATGTTTATAGTAATTTTTATCAGTATTTTTAACAATATTTTCTATTTTATGATATTCAATAAATTCATTTATTATTTGAAATTTAAGAATGGGAATTTAGTTTCAAAAATGTTAAATGTTAATTGTACAAATCTTATTTGAGCTGTTCAAAAACTTAAATAAGAATATAGCAATTAAATGATTACATTTATTTTCACCACTAAATAATATATATAATATATCAATAGCTTTAGTTCTTGTTTTTATTTGTAATATAAAAAATATAAACCAAACAAGAAAATAATTTGTCTATAAAACCTGTCTATATTAATATTTTAGAACATATGTAATAATAGATATGCTTTAAATATGTATAACATATACATAAAATATTTAATGTATAAGGTAAATATTAATTTTAATAATAAATATCAATAATAGGGAAATAATATTTAGAATATAATTTATGCAAAAATTGTATTATATTTAATAAAAGGTCATTTATTTTTGTTAAGGTAAACACCATCAACTAACTTTTGTAATAATATATTAAATTAGCTAGGTCATCAAATGACTGATATAAATAAAAAATAATGATTTAAAACCTTTCAAACAATGTTTAATAGAAATGGAAGTATGCCCATGATCTGAGTTATCTTGCAGAAGAAAGAGAGTAAAATGTTTCAATGGCGTGAGATATGAACAACACAATAATGGGCAATGGTGGTATTCAAAAGCCGGCGGAATTGGCTATTCAAATCAACAATAATAATCTCATATACGAGATCAGTAATCCAGGGTAAACAATAGGTTTGACTAGACAATGCTGATCATTATTGTTACCCATACCTTACTTAATATAACGTAGTAAAAATCATTTAACAATGCGCACCCAACTTTCTACAAGCGAAATATCTTTTATTTCTTGAGTAATATTTGCATATAATCTAGAAATGCGATGAAATCAGGAATCGTAAAATGGATTTATTTATTTATTTCCAACATTTTGCTCATAAATAAAAAAAAGTTTGTTAAAAATTATATATAGAGTTTCATAAATGTATGATAAAAGTAAAATATTAATTAATATCTAATTGTGTTGATACGATAAATTATAATTTAAAAAATTTTCAAGAATAATTTTATTATACCAGAAAAATATTATTTAATAATTGAAAATTAAAAATAATATATTCAAACTATTGATATTATTTTTCTAATATACTTATAAATTTTTTAATAATTTGGATTCAAAGCTTTTGATTGGTTGATTAATTGGTTGATTCAAACCCTACTTAAAATACACGACTATAAATATATCTAGGCTATAATATTACAGGTAGAATGATAAATATATTTTCATGATATACATAATTATTATAAAAACACATTAAAAATCTATAATATACATTCATTATTAAAAAACTAACAATTTCATAAAAAACTACCTACAAAATTAAGACTATTAACCAACATCAAAGTTCAAAAAGAATGTTTTATGACTTTTAGATAACTATTAAAAAATGTAAATTTATTATTTTCATTATCTTTATAACAATTATCACAATTATTTTCGTTATTATTATTATTATTATCATTAATATTACAATTACTATAATTATCACTATATTACTATTATTATTACAGTAATTATCATTAAAATTAGAATTATTAAAATATCATTAAAATTATTAAAAATTATTACTATTATTATTATTATTACTATTATTATTAGTATTTTTTTATCATTATTACTATTATTACTATTATTATTCATGTACTTATTTTTATATCTTATAAGCTATAAAAAATCAAATTTAGTATATAAATAGATAGAAAATATAATATAATTGAATCCCGTAGGTGACAATTGATTAGTTGATTGTAGATAGATTGAATTACATTACATTATTACTGAATTACATTATTTTATTTCACACTTTGATAATAACCAGTTCATTTTTTAATAATTTCAATTTTTTATTTAAAGCATAATTATCTCCTGTTATTTCATCGAAATTCTGTAAAAAAAAAGTAAATGGTGATCTTATTATCTTAATTTATTATTAACATATTATATAATAAAGTTATAATATTTAATTAATAAGTTAATATTTTCAGAATATTTACAAAAATATGTAATAAATTATATTAATAAATTATCAGTAAATGTTATAGAAATGCTTTATTAATTAAAATTTATTTTGTACTAATATTATAGAATTATTGCATTAAAAAACTATTAAAGAATCATAAAAAATAGTACAAATTCAATAATAAAAATTCAAAATGATTAAGATTACAAACTATTGCTTTTTTTGTCATTTCATGTTCAAGTTGTTTTATTATTTCTTCGTTCGTTTCTAAGTTAAGTTGAGTTTGTAACTTGAATTAGTTTTGAAATAAAATATAATTCTAAATTATAAAAGATACAAATATTGAGTTATACTTAAATAAGAGATTTAATTGAAATAGTGAAAATAATTTTAGTATTTGTTAAATTATAAAAAATATAAATATAAAATTATGATTTCACTTTTGTAAATGAATTTATCAAACTTCTTTATAAATATAAAAACCATAATTTTGGTGAGTTCTTGAATTGTGTTCAGCTATCATAACTTTCTCTTCCTCATGTTTCATCATCATTGAATCTATTGCTATTCTGAATTAAACTTGTTTTTAATAAAAGTAAGAATAAGATTACCACATTAAAATCAATAAATAATATGTTTTACTATTAAAACTATAATAATAAAGAAATTAAACCTCGCTTTTTCTAATAATCTGTCTTTGTCTTCTATGATATTGTTTAAATCTTTAGCCTGAAAATAACAAATATAATTATATTTTAGAATAAAGAATAATATATTAATAGAATATGTTTATAACAATAAAAATTAATCGTTTAAAAAAGTATCTTTAGAGATGAAACATATATAATAAATTATATTATTCCGGCTTATTTGAAGGGAGAAAAATTTCGTACGGCGAAAATGATTACAAATAACAAGGAATGAAGTAGATGGGAATGAAGCCCAGGGTCAAACCTTATCCGAAGCGTTACCGGAATCCAGAGTTGGGCCATTCGCGTGCCACATGTCCATATTTTCCATTTCGTAGATGCGCACCTTTAGACTAAAGTTTTCCTTTTGCAGACAGGTCAGCCGCGAGGCGTAATCTTTTATCGAGTGTACACTGAAAGACATCTCCGTTCCCGAGGACATCTTAAGGACTGCGGCGCGGGAGAGGTGTTGAGATCTTGCGAGGAGCAAGGGCATGGGTTTGGCGACGTAGTAAATTTTGTTTTAATAGAGTTCGCAATAAAAAGCAACCAAATCCTACAGGACATATTTTGGAGGCTGATGCCATAGATATATTTAGGAGTCGGAGATGGGAGTCGGAGATGGGAGTCGGAGATGGGAGTAGGAGATGGGAGTAGGAGATGGGAGTAGGAGATGGGAGTAGGAGATGGGGATGTGAGTCAGAGATGGGAGTCGGAGATGGGAGACGGAGATGGGAGACGGAGATGGGAGACGGATATGGGAGTCGGAGATGGGAGTAGGAGAAGGGGATGGGAGTCGGAGATGTGAGTCGGATATGGGAGTCGGAGATGGGAGTCGGAGATGGGAGTCGGAGATGGGAGTCGGAGATGGGAGTCGGGAGTCGGAGATGGGAGTCGGAGATGGGAGTCGGAGATGGGAGTAGGAGAAGGGGATGGGAGTCGGAGATGGGAGTAGGAGAAGGGGATGGGAGTCGGAGATGGGAGTAGGAGATGGGAGTCGGAGATGGGAGTCGGAGATGGGAGATGGAGATGGAAGTCGGAGATGGGAGATGGGTAAATTGAGGTATAAAGAATAATTAAGATATCTGAAAGTGTCTTATGCCGAACAAAATTAAATTTTTAGTATAGAAGATTGTAAAAAGAAAGAATTGCGGTTAAAATCAAAGGGTGATGATAAATACATATTATAACAGATTCTAAATTGAATCGTAAATCCTTATGTCATCATCATAATCCGATTGACAAAATTGAAATTCTAGGAAAGTAAATTTCTAGGAATTAAATGAAAATAAAAAGTAAAATAGTAAAGTTTAAACAAACATTTTAAATTACTTCAAATAGATCTCAATAGTGTTATATATTGTTCCTGAAATGAAGTGTGTTATGTAACTACAGATGTTACAACACTTATCTTTGCAGTTTATATGCATAGCCTCGATAATGGACCAAAAGAGAAAATCTTAAAGTTAAATTACATCACAATATGGTTTCACATAAATCTAGTATATAACCTATGCACATACAATGCATGTACAATAGACTGATGTTAGAGATATAGTATACAATATCAATATGGTATATTAATAATAAACACATAACAGGTGACCTGCAGATGATGAGTGAACTGTCTAAATGCAATGAGTTATGTACATGTGTACTAGTAGTACAGTAATAGATTCAACATATGCACACTATTTATTTATTTATATATTTATATATTTATATATTTATATATTTATATATTTATATATTTATATGAAGCCGTATTTTATTGCAGATGAAAATATTTCTTTTACTTCCGAATAATTAGTGAAAACTTCAAATGCAATAATAACATTTATTAACAATAAACACCCATTTTTACCCATAACACGCATATACACCCATATGCACCCTTATACACCCATATACACCGATATTCCCTATTATATACACCCATAACACCCATATACACCCTTAAACACCGATATACACCCATAACACCAATATACACCCTTATACACGCGAGTACACCCTTATACACCCATAAACACCCATATACAAGACTAACTCGTCTGCTTTTTCACTGGATCTTCTGAGTTCACATAAACAGAAGTTGACATCTCTGCAGTGTCCATTGAGCATGAAGGCTGTTCCAACCTGCGTTGCAAGGATATTGATTTAATAAATCAAAATCTAACAACTGTGGATACAATTCAATATCGGTATTCTGTAATATATTCACACATTACGTGGTTATTTAATATGTACTTATGAATTCTATATATAGTTGTCTATACATAATACAATAAGTGTGCAATGTGATACTGCTTATACAATTATAATGCTTATACATAATGATAATGCTTATAATGATAATGCTTATACATATAAATAAGTTTTTTTTTAAATAAATAAAATATAATAAATATTTTATATCATATTTACATAATGTATCATAATCATGTTTATATCATAAATATATGATTTATGAATTAACTCGTAGAACAATTATATACACTTGGTTTTAATTATAAAATAGATATACAACTGTAAGTTAATGATTGCTTAAAGTAAGAACATTCTACATAAATACACAAACATAATTGAAAGGCATTGCATGACAATATTACTTGTATTATCTTGTTTTAGCATATTAAATTAGACGTATAGAGGCTTTTAATCACCGGGAAATACAATTTATAATATTCTAAAGTACACAATTGGTGTACCATTGCATAACATAGTGGTACAATTAGAAATGTATTATATAATACATGATTCATACAAATAAATAGGTATACCTAAAAACAATATCAAATTGATATTTTTTAATATATATATATATATATATATATATATGTATATATATATATATATATATATATATATATATGTATATGTATATGTATATATATATATATATATATATAATTACCAAATATGTCAGAGATGAGTTATATATTTTAAATAATATTAAATATACCAATTTATATATAAAATATAAAATAATATTATTACTATATTACTATACTATATAACTATATAGATTTATTTAATAAATATAATTAATATAATAATTATACAAATTGATAGACATAATAGATAGATGTCATATGCGCAGAGTATGCTACGAATATGAATTACTGATGTATTTACTTCAAATAATTAATACACAAGATATATTTTCATGAATGTAAAATCTAAATTAAAATCATACAAGGTTATTAACTAATACAAGATTATTAACTAATTTTATTACACCTAATAAAATAATTACATGTAATTAAAGTAGTTATGGATAATATATGGTCACTATGTATATATTAATACTTAGTAAATAGAATTACTGGCATCTACTCTGAATGGAAAGTAAAGGAACAATGGAATATTTATTAGAATTGTAGAAACTTCAGAATACATTTGATAAAAATACATTAACAACCATTATAATGATATAACCGATAAATATGACTGTTATATATATATTAAAAATTATTAATATATACAATTATTAATCATAATCTATAATAGGCTATATGTTTATACTATATTTAGAATGTTTATAATATATTATAACAGAGTTATGTCAAATTGTGGCAAATATTGATTGTCTGTCTTTATCTTATAAATAATTTAAATACATCATTATAATCATTATTTACTGTGTTGATCATTATATAATATACTTATTATTTATGTAATATTTATAGACAAGCGCAAGACATTGCGAATGCAATCAATAATTAAACTATTAATTTCTTTGTATAAATTTATATATATTACAAATCTGAGGATGTATATAATGTATTTAATAAAATAATTTATGCAAACCAAATCAGAAATCAATATAATATAACATATTTATGACATAAATAAAATAATATGCTTGTTATATTATATGATGAACATTAAATTTATTTAAATTTATTTTTAAAAAAACATATATATATATAAAAATCTATATATACCAATCAAAAACTTAAATGCAAATATTCTAAGTATAGTATATGAACATACCCTAGCATCAAATTCACATTGGATTATAATTTTATATAAAATTGTTAGCAAATTAATATTAACTTATAATATTTATTCGATAATATATATAGATTACATTATATAGATAATAATTAATAAATTTAAAAATTTAATTTGCATCCATCTAATGACGCTCTAATATTTAGAAAGCCCCAATTCATAATTTGGTATTATCTTATGACAGTAAGCATGCAATCAATGCTAATAATATTTCAAAACTATGTTTAATTATTCGCAATGGAATCAAAATTAGCAAAGTATATTAACTAACTACAGTTCATTGGCTTGGCAATAAACAGTATATTTAGAGAGACTCCTAGAAGGTTGCTAGCATAAATTGATAATGAGTTTTGATTTTATCGCATTAAATCTGCTATTTAGTGGATGCATTGAGTATTTAACATAATCCATATAATTGTTCATTCATATACAAATTGCATTTTATGTTAAATATAATTTTAGAACATTTATCCATTGGCTTATGTCACTTATCATAGCAATGGAAATCAATGAATCAATGAATCAATGCCTAACGGATTTGGTTAATTTCTAAAATGTTATATATATGTGTGATTTAAAACTTTAAACTTATTCTGTTCATTTCTTATCCATACAAACAATTTGATATAATAGGTATATCATATATAATATATGTTTAATCACCATGGTTACGTTGATTACTCTGTAGAATCACTAATAGTTTATTTTGCGATAATAGTCCACATGATCTTAGATTAGAACATCTATCAGTAAATGCCGTCGATTCTAAAAAATACGAACACAGAGGGAATACTCTATTACATGTTATTAAACATACAATGGAATGAAGCAGTTGAGCACGGAATAACAATAGATGTAAGCATTCGTAAACTATAAGAAATCAGTGCAACTAGTATATGCTTGCCCATACATTGTAATATAGTGATAGCTGTATAATCATACTTGTGATTCGCATCCGATGTGTTTACATATTATAGAGCAGACTACATTATGAAAAGGACAGATACGTTTCAGGATTACTAGTTTTTCACGTTCAGTAGACAACGTCTATGGGATAATTGTGTGGTCATATAGATCACTGATAAAAAGGCACCCATCAGATGTTAATAGCGCAACGAAATACAAATATTTATATTTATGAAATAAAACGACTACATTCCACTGTAATCTTAACGATTTTCTCTATAATTATACATAATTTTACATAAATTAATTTGCAATATTATAAACTTCCTAAATACTATGGCCTTTACAACAAATAGTTATTACAATTATTAACACTTGTAGAGTCACTATAAATTAAATATAATAGTATACTAAGTTACCGTTTAAGAATAAAATAAGTCATGTCAACTTATTAAATAATTGTTATAATTCATTTATTATTACAAATAAAAATTATATAATTATAATATACCAATTAAAACCCTGGTTCTTGATTGAAAATGTATTTCAATATAATAGTAATACATTATTATTTATTAGTCTAAGTTTTAATTGATTGAATTATATATACAAACGTTGTTTCATTAAGAATGAATGAAGATGTAGAATCTTCTTCTGATATAATCTCCATGTTAAAAACATAAAAGATTAATTAGAACAAATTCATAAAACTTAATATATCATAATATTTAATATATTTGAAACATTCAAAACAAACACAAATAACGAAAAAATATAAATTCGGCAAATATGTATTATTATATATTAGAATGGTAGACACAGATAATATACATATGGATTACCTTATTTTGGCTTATAACTTATAAATTTTAAATAATGAATTATTTTATACGAATATTTTGTAAGATATATAATGTATATAATATGTAGTAACTTTATGATATATGTTATCATAATGCGCTTATGATGTTAAACATGATTTATATATATCCAAAGTTAATCATATATTAAAAATGTTAAATATAATAATATATAATGAATTATTACAATACCAAAGAAACCATATTACAATTGAATCATATTCTTCAGAAAGTCTTAACCTTATATAAGGGATATTATATATATATATATATATAATAGACTATACATATATATTGGAGTATGAATTTGTAGTTGTGGAAATGTTAACGAGTACTGTTAATTAATAACCCTAATTTAATTACCAGTAAAGGTAGAAAGGGGTTGTAGAGTATCATTATGTTAATATGTATTAATAATGTCAGCTTTATCATAATCAACGCATATTATATCTATCATTTTAAATATTTCGCAATTTTAAGTAAATATTATTCATCAATAATAAATTTGCGGACTTGGATTAATTAAATAAATTTAATTAAATTGGATTAATTAAATAAATTTAATTAAATTGGATTAATTAATTAAAATATGTGATCTATAGTGTATTTACACGTCAATAACCAAATCTCAATTTTCACTATATCAAGATATATAATTACTAAACAGAACTGTTGCTTTTAATTTAGCAATCTTTAAAATGAGTATACTTTTTATAGTTTAATAGTACCATAAATTCTAACAAATATTTGTCTCTATATAATATGTAATAAATAAATTTCTACTTCATATAATTGTAAAAAATGCAACACTATTAAAGATGAATATGTTATTAATCGATTGTGAAAAAATAGGACAATATCTATATTTAACAATGAGAAATACGATATACGATATTTTCCTATCTAAATACATTACGCGCGTCAAACGGCGCTCGTTCTCTTAACCCTTAATCAATCACTGTAAATTGTACAAATGCCATATACATATTATATATAATGCTTATAGGCAAGGATATACGTTAATGATTTATTAAGTAAATAACTGATGTTTTCCATATATCACATATGGACAGTATGGTTGTACAATGTACATACAGTATGATACTGTCCATATATGGTTGTTAGTAATTTTTAACAGAGCGATATATCACTAAATATTCTTCACATTGTACTAATTGTGTATAGGGCTTTACATCGTGCTTTAGAAAATATGTAACATAATA